>JAXFYN010000083.1:0-71146 GCA_036172215.1 Camellia granthamiana
ATCGAATGATTGAGATGCTTCATTATCAGACGTGATACGTAAACAGTTTGTCTGATTGATACAAGTTCAACTTCCTTACCTATTCCTCTAGTTCCTTTTTTTTTTTGGCTAACAAAAAAATTTTTAAATAAATAATTAAGGAACCAGATCACTTTCAGTCTAAAATTTGGATTGGAGGGCGTAGTTTGGGCCATAGAGCCCACCACGAGACCCGTTTTGATGATTCGAACCGTTCATTTTGTCGGACACTTCATTTATTTAATCCATACAAAAAAAAAATTAGATCAATTTGGTAACTGTAACTTGTTCAATTTACTGCCGTTTTACCAAAAAAAATGGACGATAATTGTGTTTTTAAAAATAAACCTTTTTTTTTTTTTATGACAAGCGCAATAAATTAAACAAGTTACAACTATCAAATCGACTTAATTTTTTTGTTGATAAAATACATAAAGTGTCCGACAAAATAAATTGTTTGAATTATCAAAACGGAACCCTGATGAAACCCACAAACCCTAACAATGCCCTCTAGTCCAAATTTTGGACGGGAGGGGATCCTCCTCTAGTAAATAAATGTGCCATAAACCATATTACTCATTAAATATTTTCACGATAATAATAGATGATTCAGAACCATTTCATTTGATTTCTTTTAAATTGGTCATCTCAAGTGTGTTTGAACTTAGTAGACCAATTTTAGGACCGATTCGGTGATCCAAACCGTTCACTTTGTAATACTCGTCAAGTAGAATATTCATGCAAAAAATAAGATAATTGGACATCGACAGTTATATATTTGAATCAAATTTGTATTACAAAAAATGGATAGTTATTCTTAAAATTATATTTGTCGTCTATTTTTTTTTAAAATAAAAATAATTCAAACATATAGTTACCGATATTCAATCATCTGTATTTTTTGTACGAATATTCTACTCAATGAATCTTAAAAATAAGTTATTCAACTCATTAAAATCGATAAATTTGCCGAGTCCAATCTCTCAAATTAAATAATAACTTGAAAAAAACCAAACCCTTCAATTAAAATTAACATCATACCTCTTTCAACATAATCAGGAGGAGCAGAATCTGTATCTCCTATGGGTGCATTCTCGGAATTTTTTGTGTCAACTCATTTTATTTTCTATGAGAAAACTGAGCAAAATTTCTCCAAATATATTACACACACAATGAAGAAATGTATAAATAATAATAAATAAACAAACAAGACAACAAAGAAGAAGATGAAGAATAATTGCATGCAAGAACATGAAAAATATGGAGGGTGTACTATATGCATTTTTAATTATAATTTTTGTGGTTTTTAACTATTACCTATTATGATATTAGTTATGACTCACTGTGATATTGGTTATGACATTATTTTGATTATAATCTAAAAAAAATTTAGTTATACCTTGTGTGATATTTGGTTATAACTCAGTTTTTATCAGTTATGACTCCTATAAGATTGAGTTATGATATTTAGGGAAATCAAATTTACAAATGTCATAGCTTGCATATGGACACAACTTTTGAAGGTGTGTACCATAGCATTATCCCTTTCAGATGAAGTGACAATGGTATTTTGAAATTTATATTTCAAAATAGTGAATAATTTAATTTGAAATGAAATGATTATAAGAGGTTAAATCATTCTATATAAAAATTATGTATAAAATTTTATTCACATATCATTACTCACCAAAATATTGGATATGTGAAAAGTATTAATTTTTCTTTCTTTCTTTTTTTTTTTTAAATGCATGAAAATATATGGGGAAGAAACAACTATTGAGATTTCTAACTATTTTTAGTATTATTCATGATAATCAAATCTATTATTTTGGATTAGTTACGTTTTTTAATCCTCAAAGTAAGTGCTTTGTTATTTTAGTCATCAATATTTAAATTATGTAAGCTTAGTCCCAATTTGATAAAAAATGTTGCAATTTATTTCTTGAATCTAACTTTGTGTGTAGATGTCATTTTAAGCTTGCTCTTCACTTATCTCGAAAGATCTAAGGTAGATCTTTAGTAGAAAATGGTGAAATCAAGAGTTTTGGGTTAGGGTTTTTTGAAAATGGGGAAGAGAGGAAGTGGGGAAATGAAAAAGTGAGAAAGGTAGTGAAAATCGATTTTTAATTAGCTAAGTTCGAACAAACTGCTCGAGCAATTTAATCTGCACTCAAGCGGTGTGAGAGTGAAGACTGCTCGAGCAATAACTTCTTCGCTCGAGTGGAAAAACATTCCTCCCAGAATTTAGGCCTGGAACAGAAAAGGATGAAAGTCTCAGTTTACCACTCAAGCAGTAATTTCACTGCTCGACTGATCCTGCCTTTTCCAGAACTATCAGAGGACTTCTATTTTACAGGTCTAGATTTTACAACCCCCTACAATGTACACTACAAATGCCATAAGTACAAATGCCATGAAAATTATAAATACACGTCAGCAAAAGATGAAAAATAGAGCCAACATCTTTGAAAGGAACATTTATGTCATTAAGTTTGAAGACCAAATTGAAACACTTGTTTAAGGGTTAATTACACTAATAGTCCCTATAGTTTGGGACTTGTGTCACTTTGGTCCCTGACTTTTCAATTGTGACACATTTGACCCTGAAGTTTGAATCTTGTTCCAAATAAGGACAATTGAAAATATTATTAGATTTTTCAAGGGTAAAATCGTCAATTTGATAAAATATAAACTAATTTGACAAAAATAAATGTCAAAAAAATATTTTTAATATTTTTAAAATTATTTTTATCCACCAATGATAAAATTATTTAAAATTAATGAAAATTACATGATTAATTTTTTAAAATTAATTTTACATGATCATCATCTAAACACATAATACAAATTACTTTGGTAAAAAAAAAAAAAATAAATGTCTAAAAGATTTATCAATTTTACATAATTTTATTTTTAGTAGGTAGAAATAATTTTTAAAAATTCAAAATATTTTCTTGAAATTTATTTTTGTCAAATTAGTTTATATTTTATCAAATTGACAATTTTACCCTTGAAAAATCAAATTATATATTCAATTGTCCTTATTTGAAACAAGATTCAAAATTCAGGGTCAAATATGTCACAATTGAAAAGGTAGGGACCAAAGTGACACAAGTCCCAAACTATAGGGACTATTTGTGTAATTTGCCCCTTGTTTAAATATTAAGAATCAAAATAACACATGTTGCTTATTTGGGAGATTAAAAGTGTAATTTTTGTATTTTCACATTTTGTTCCTAGTGTGAACAACATTTGCAAATGGAGTTAGGTTTATAGACTAAATCAAAACACATTTTATAATTTGATGATTAAATTAATATAATTTAAACTTTACAAACTAAAATGATACAAATCATGTACATTTTAGACTATAATTTGATGATTAAATTAATATAATTTAAACTTTACAAACTAAGATGATACAAATCATATACATTTTAGACTAAAAACATAATTAACACAATCACTTTTAGTATGACATGTCCATACTACTGATTCTATCCAAACCTCTATTTTTTATTGGTCAAAATAAAGTTATTGAGGTAAAATAAAATACAAATAGTATAAACAGAATGCATCAATAAATAAAATACCTTATCTTCGTTGTGGAGGGTAAAATACAAGGCCAAGCCCAATCGATCATCCAGAAACAAGATATAAGCCCAAAACTAATTAGGCCCAATAAGGAATATAACTCAAATAAAATATGGGATTTTTGGTGAAAACTTCCTTTCGGGCCTTTTTATTAGAATAAAGGATAACCTAATTAATTTTCTTTCAAAAAATCCCTGAGTAAGAAATGCCTACCTTAATAAGGACATTTTATAATTTTTATTTTTTTTTATCACAATATTGCCCTTATATATATAGTATCATACGTTTGAAAATTTTGAAATCACAGCTAAAGATCTCACAGCCGATGAAGACGATGAAGACGATCTGCAAATCGATCATACTTCACAAAATCGATGAAGACGAGCTCCAAATCTGAAGATCTTGCAGCCGAACATTTCTCACTTGTTCAACAATAGACGATCTGGCAGCTGAACATCTGTCATTTGGTGGCCGATGATCAACACTCTCAAATTAAACGAGAGTTTCATTCAAATTTGTGATTGTTGATCGAGTTGTACAGGTTTTTCTTCTCAATTACTCGAGTCGAGTTGTACAGATTTGTTAATTAATTTTTTTTGTTTTTGTTTTTGTTCGTTTTTTTTTTTTTTGTTTGTTTGATTTATTTTTATTTTGATCGAGTTCGTTTGTTTTTGTTGATTTGTTAATCTAACAATAGAGAGAATTTTATTTTTGACAAAAGACACAGCATTAGAACCAGAGTAAAATTTTACTCTGGTTCTGTTGCTCTGTTTACAATGAGAGTAAAATTTTGATTATTGAGAAGATAGGGGAGATATGTTCTTTTAGCTTATGCATTTTAGTTATCAATTTTTAACTAGCAAAAAAGTTGCACCAAACAAGTTAATTGTCTGCAAAAATTTTACTTATTTTTCAGAGTAAAATTTTACTCTTATGGAGAGTAAAATTTTACTTTTAGATTCCTTTTGTAACATTTTACTCCTATATCAGAGTAAAATTTTACTTTTAGATTCCTTTTGTAACATTTTACTCCTATATCAGAGTAAAATTTTACTTTGGTGCAGAGTAAAATTTTACTTTTAGATTCATGTTTCAATTCAAACTAAACCAAAATTGTAGTGACAGTAAAATTTTACTTTGATATTGATAGTAAAATTTTACTTTGATAGTGACAGTAAAATTTTACTGTTAATTGTTTGCAGATTTGTAAAATGGTTCCACCTCTTATGTTATTATGCAAGTATGGTGATCGTACCATTGTGTTCAAGGTTGTGTCAAACTGCACGTTGAAGGATTTAACTGATTTCTTAAGTTGTAAATTGAAGAAGTTTGACAATAGTGGTTGCATACTCTTATCGTACTGTTTGCCTGGACATTCACAATGCATGATTGATGATGATTCTGATTTTCAGAATATGTTGTCACTTGTTTATCCCCTTGGTGTTGACCGGGTTGATGTGACTATTACTGAAATGGGCATTTCAAATGAAAAACATGGAGTTGGAGAATCAGGGGACGCTACTGGATCCAACATTACTGATGATGAAATGGATTTACTCCTTATGTTTTGTCAACATGAAGAAAGGACTTTGTTGTCTAGCGAATGGGTGAATGGAATTACTCATGTAGGTCAAAGATTTATTGGAGGTGCAAAGGATTTCCAGACTACATTATGTAAATATGCTATTGAGATAGGATTTGAGTTTGTGTATGTGAAGAACGAGAAGTGTCGGGTCACTGCTGTGTGTTCAATGCGGGAATCGAAAGCTTGTTTATGGCGAGTACATGCATCTCTAGAAAGTGCTAATAATTTTTTCTACATTAGGACTCTACATGATGAGCATACTTGTGGAGCTGCAGTTCGTACTTCTAAAAACTCAAGGATGAGTTCAAATTTGGTTGGAAGTTTGATTGTTAATGAAGTTCGTGGGAATCCCCAAACTCGTCCAATTGATGTTGTGCGTCAATTTACAGATCAATACGGGCTCACCATTACGTACAATCACGCTTGGTTGGGAGTTGAGAAAGCTAGGACTACTACTTTTGGAGATTTCTCTATGTCTTATGATGAGATTCGATGGTATATGGATATTGTGATGAGCACAAATCCTGGTAGCTATTTGCGTCTTGACTATAACCATCAAAGTGGACGGTTCAAGAGGTTTTTTGTTGCATTTAATGCTTCCATTCAAGGGTTTAGGCATTGCCGTCCTCTATTGTTTATCGATGGAACTTTTTTGAAGGGGAAATATAAGGGCACCTTGTTAACAGTTACAGCGAATGATGGGGATCAAGGTAGATATTACTATAGTTTATTCAAAAGTAACAAGTTACTTATTCTCAGATTAACATATTATTGTTATTCAGAGTAAAAATCTACTATATTTGTCCTTTTTGTTTAATATACTTACTAATTGTAAAATGTTATTTTTCAGGTTTTTTCCCTCTTGCAATGGCAATTGTCGATACGGAGACTACAGATAGTTGGGAATGGTTTTTTATGCATTTGTCGAATATATTGTTGGATGAAAGACCAATTAACTTCATATCTGATCGGAACGCTGGACTTTTGGAGGCTTTACCCAAGGTTTTACCTACTGCTTACCACTATTTTTGTCTCCAACACTTGAAGGCCAATTTGAGGGATAGGTTCTCTGGTCCAAGTTTCAGTAATACTTTCAGGAGTAGAATAGTTTTTTTGTTTTCTTCGTGTGCTTACGCTCCGACAGTGGGATGTTTTAATCAGTGCTTAAAAGAATTACAAGATGAGGGAAAAGGGATCGTTTGTGGGTTTCTATCCAATTTGCCCTATGACAAGTGGACTAATGCATATTTTAAAGGACAAAAATACGGTGAAATGCACTCGAATGTGGCAGAGTCTTTCAATTCATGGATCCGTCAAGCTCGCCATTTGCCCACTACAAAGATGATTGATTCAATTAGGTTGAAGATCATGGATTTGATGTCGAGAAGGAGAGAACAAGCTAAGAAATGGAATACTTTTCTTTGTCCGGAGCTGGATTCAACATTAGTAAATGCTCTTAAAAGTGGAAGAACTTGGTTGGTTAGTCGTTCAAGTGATCATGTTTTTGAGGTTCAATCCCGGCCATCGGTTAGCGTTGACCTCTCGAATAGAACTTGCTCATGTTACCAATGGCAATTGAATGGATTTCTTTGAGCTCACGCGGCAATCGCTATCCAAAAGAGCGGAGGTGATTTGTATGCACATGTGGAACCATTTTATTACACTAGCAAGTTCAAAGATTGCTATGCTGAGTCCGTTTATCCAATGCCCACTGTTGAGAAACCTCTTGTAGCTATGGATGATCTTGTTGTCCTTCCTCCAATTTGTAAGAAGCCACCTGGTAGGCCAAGGAAGAATAGGATCCCATCTAGGGGTGAGAAGATAAGACGAGTACAGTGTGGTAGATGCGAGAAGTACGGTCATAATAGGAAGACTTGCAAGGAGGCATTGCCGTGAAAGACATTATTGATTTTGTAATAGAAGTATGAAAATAATACAATTCTTCTGCAATAAGTAGTCCATAGCAATAATAGTATAGTCTTTTAGACTAGATTTGTAAGGAAACATTGTAATAAAAGACATTTTTACTATGTTCTTGAATGGTTGTCTGTTCTATTTTCTGATATGTTTTGTGGTTGAATGGTTGTGTATGGGTGTGATGAGCATGTGGTTTGACAGTAAAATTTTACTATGTTTAGAGAAAATGTTACTTTTAGATTAAAATTTTACCTTACTTCAGAGTAAAATTTTACTTTTATAGAGGGTAAAATTTTACTTTAATGCAGAGTAACATTTTACTTTTAGATTTAGAGTCCAAATTCAACTCGCCCCTCGGAGTAAAATTTTACTTTCATACAGAATAAAATTTTACTTATGTTCAGGCTATAACATTTTATTCTTATTTCAGAGTAAAATTTTACTTTTATGCAGAGTAAAATTTTACTTTTAGATTCAGAGTGCAACAATTTACTCATCTTTCAGAATATAAAGTAAAATTTTACTTTTATGCAGAGTAAAATTTTACTTCAGTTCAGAGTAAAATTTTACTTCAATTTCAGAAAATATGTTAGTCCCCTTAGAAAAACATTTCCAACCTGCACCAAAGTTTACCACAACACACAAAGTCCCCTGGTGATCATCATGCAATCACTGTGCAAAAAAAATCTAACAACACAACTACATATATTATCAACATTCATCCTCAGTCAAAACAACATTCGTAGCAACATTCATTCCAACATTCATAGCAACATTCAATCAAAAAAAATTTAAGCCTCTACCTGTATCATTGTATTCTATCCATAACAACATTCATTCCCAGTCAAAACAATATCCTTCTATAATAATGTATTAATCACCAAACCACAGTAAAATTTACTAGAACAATAGACATAGCATGTACTATCTAATACTCTCTTAATATTCTTTCACTTACAATTACTTTTTCACTGTTCTTTCATTTACAAAAATCGAAATTACATATATCATTCACAGTACTTCCCCAAAACTTCTCCACGTTGTCATCCTTGAGGTAGCTCTAGCCCTTTTTTTTTTTTGAGGTTGAACTGTTCCTCAGTCCATGCTTTTGGATAATCATTCAAAAATTGATGCACTATTGACGCTCGAAAATTGTTAATTTCATCCTCTTCCATAGAATTTGCAATAGGCTCATCTCTTATGATTTGGCGCATGATATAACATACAATAATTCCACAATCAACACTGTTAAATAAAAATTAATAGCTTGTTAGATTTAGTCAAATTTGAAAACTACCAATTCAAACATGTAATAGTAGCGTGAAATACTTACGATGTTGGGCGTTGTTGTGGACTATCTTTCACCGAAACCAAGTTTGAAAACTTTCTTCTACCTTTCTTCGTTTTGTTGCCCAACTTGCTATCCACATATGTTATCTAACATCATTGCATAATTGTTTGGTCACGATTAAATTCAAGAATAAAATACAGCAAAAAATTACTGTTAATATGATGCAAAGCACTTACAATCTTCTTTGCATCCTTAAGGTAAGCATCTTCTCTATTGTCTCCTGGCCTTAAAGAATTGTAATGTCTCCACTCATCAAGTTCAGTGTCAAATACAAGAAGTGTCCAGTGGTAGGGTTTTTCTTCCTTTTTGTTCCCATTGGAATTCATGCAAAAAATGAAGGTATCTATATCCACTCAAATCTTGTGCAAGGACTTCATCAATTAAATGATTTCTCAGGTCCCCATAACCCCATTTCACTAAAGACTGCATTTAATCATATAAGAGACACTGATATGTTACACTAAACCACAGTAAAAATTTATCAATTCAAACTAAATACAAATTGATGGCTTACCCAACAAAGGCTAGAGAAAAAGATTGATTTATTCTTTTCTGGCTTCTTGACTTGTTGCCCAATCTCAAGTATTTCTATGAAGCTGACAATCACCTACAAAAACAAAAATCAATTAAATATATGTTAATAAAATGAACTATTTTTAGTTATTGAAGTGAACACTAGTCATTGAAACTTGTATGGCCACTTACATTATTTGCAGTATCACCATCTCTCAGAATTGCATCCACATCATGCAATGTAACATACACTCCATGTCCTGTGCCAGACCATATGATTGCACTAGTCATAAGGTAAAAAAAAATGTTGATTAACACGTTGCAGTTTGACAACAGTAAAAATCTGTTGTTTGATAAAATTAACATGGTCTTACTCTGTGGTTTCCAAATTGTAAATCTTGTTCAGTAGACACTTATCATTCTCATCAAGCAATTTGCATATTGCAGCCTTATCTGGAAACAAAACCCTTTCAACTGGCTTTGCTTGGCTTAGAGGCAAGTTTTCAACACAAATGACTTCTTTTGACATCACTTCAATTACTTGTTTTGTCGTCTTTTTTTTTCTTTGCTTCTCTTGGCTCACATTCAAAATCAGACATCTCTTTTTTCTTCCTCGCCTTGATTTTGATTTTCCTGACCATGGATGTTTGCAATGGCTCTACGACTATGGGTGTTTCTTCCAATGTACTTTGAATCCCAAAATTTTGCTCTTGTTCTACTCCTTTAGCATGTGGCATTTCTTTAGAAGATAAACCTTGGGTAGCCGCATGAACTGCATTTTCTTCAATCTGTTCAACCAACTGTTTATTTTCATATTCAAGTACTTCAATCTCCTTTCTCAGTTTCTCCATTTCTTTCTCTGTGTTGCTCATCTTTTCCATCATTTCTTTTGTTTTTGCCTCTTGCTCCTCTTCTATTTTTTGCATTGTTTCCCTCATTTTCTTCAGTTCTTCAACCAACGCCAGATTCTCACTTTTCAGCCTCTTGTTTTCCTTTTGAAGATCAATGAAGTTCTTCAAGGGTTGATCATCTCCTAAAATTTCAGCTACATCATCTTCATCTTCTTCAGTATCCAACTTTTCCTCCATGTCCAATGCATCTTCTTCAGTCTCCAAATTTTCCTCTATGTCCAAAGCATCTTCTTCATCATCATTGCAAATGAGTTCCATTTCTTCTCTGGAAATGGGCTTCAGTTCATTGTCATTTACCTGCAATTCAAAAATAGAAAAAGAAAAGAAGCCAGCAATTAAGCAAACTTTAACTACTAGAGTAAAATTTTACTCTGTTTCAAAGTAAAAGTTTACTCTGATTGTAAGTAAACTTTTACTCTAATTTTAAGTACACATTTACTCTGTTCAAGAGTAAGTAAAAGTTTACTCTGACTGTAAGTAAAAGTTTACTCTGATTTAAAGTAAACTTTTACTCTGTTCAAGAGTAAGTAAAATTTTACTATGACTGTAAGTGAAATTTTACTCTGACTGTAAGTAACATTTTACTCTGATTTAAAGTAAACTTTTACTCTGTTCAAGAGTAAGTAAAATTTTACTCTGACTGTAAGTAAAATTTTACTCAGATTAAGTAAAATTTTACTCTGATTTAAAGTAAAAGTTTACTCTGATTTAAAGTAAACTTTTACTCTGTTCAAGAGTAAGTAAAATTTTACTCTGACTGTAAGTAAAATTTTACTCTGATTTAAAGTAAACTTTTACTCTGTTCAAGACTAAGTAAAATTTACTCTGACTGTGAGAAAAAGTTTACTCTGATTTAAAGTAAAAGTTTACTCTGATTTCAAGTAAACTTTTACTCTGTTCAAGAGTAAGTAAAATTTTATTCTGACTGTAAGTAAAATTTTGCTACGTTTCAAAGTAAAAGTTTACTCTGACTGTAACTAAATCTGTTCAAGAGTAAGATTTTATTATGTAAGTATAATTTTAAGCAAAGTGAACCAGTAAAGCTGAGTTTGGAAAGATGATACCTCTTCGGGCTTTAGTGTTTGCAATGACCTCTTCATTAGCTTTTTCCTCAATGTTGATAAGTCCCATCGAAGGAGCCTTGGACACAAATTTTTTCCTTCAGGTTGAATGAGGGTAGTATGCTCGCATAACCAATACTATAAAATAAAAAATTGAAATTAGTTAAATTCTCTAAAGATAGATTGCATAATATTTCAAGTAGTTCAATTTACTTACCAACATAAGAAGTACACATCCAGTGACATTTTCAGGACTTCTTAATGAAGAATGGATTGAAGTAGTCAACGTGGATGCAACTGCAGTCGACCATGCATACGAATTCATCATTTCCAAATCTTCTACAAGGGCAACAAAGGCCCATCCAATTGTCAGACCAGTTGTTGGTAATAGCAAAGTCGCCACAACAAATAGACACATTATGCGTGCAACATCCCTAATATCAACTCTCGTTGTGCCTTCAAACGCATCTCCTAATGCCTCTCGCAAACTCTTTACAGATATTCTTGACAAATTACGAAACCTTCTCTGCACAAAAGCTGATTCTTGTTTCTTCCCATATGACACATCTACTTTTTTCGTTCCCGATTTTATCCCAAAAATCAAGGTAACGTCACTGTCCCGTATGTCACATGTTTTCCCCCCAAGCTTAAATCCCTTTGCATGAAAATCATAACATTTGATCACATCCATGACATTATCATCAACTTTCTTAAACTTCTTTAACTCCAAATCATCTTTCTTCCAAAAACATTTGAACAACATCCCAAAAGGCGTTCTCTCGAGGGTAGTAATGTGTCTTTTGGTGAACCTTGTGTCTCGCATTACGTTTATCAATGAAACAATATTTGACCTATATTGTTTCATATAGTTCTCCCTCTCCCGTACTCCATGTATAATATTTTGAAGGACTTTCTTTACTACTTTTGCTCCCTTTTTTAGGGACTTTCTTCTTTTGTAAAACAGTTGGTGGAACTTCAAAATCATCATCATCATCACCACCAAATTTGCTTCTTGTAACAACCATTTTCAAACACAAAAAAGTTCCCCTATATCAACAGTGTAACATTTTACTTTAAACAACAATGTCACAAAACAAATAAGCACTAAACAAAATGCACAAGCATTGTAATGAGACAGTAAAATTTTACTCTGTTTGGCAAAAGTAAAATTTTACTCTGATTGGACGTAAAATTTTACTCTGATTGGAAGTAAAATTTTACTCTGAAAAATTCATGAAGCAAGTATATTTGAAAGCATTGAAATGGCAGGACAAAAACACTACAGAAATCAAAGCGTAATGAGCAAAGGCTAGAGTAAAAATAAAATTTTACTCTGTAATAAGTAAAATTTTACTCTCATTATAAGTAAAATTTTACTCTGATTGGAAGTAAAATTTTACTCTGAGAAATTCATGAAGCAAATGAATTTGAAAGCATTGAAATGGCAGGACGAAAACACTACAGAAATCAAAGCGTAATGAGCAAAGGCTAGAGTTAAAGTAAAATTTTACTCTGGTTGGAAGTAAAATTTTACTCTGATTGGAAGTAAAATTTTACTTTGAAAAATTCATGAAGCAAGTGAATTTGAAAGCATTGAAATGGCAGGACCAAAACGCTACAGAAATGAAAGCGTAATGAGCAAAAGGCTATAGTTAAAGTAAAAGTTTACTCTGTAATAAGTAAAATTTTACTCTCATTATAAGTAAAATTTTACTCTGGTTTTGGAAGTAAAATTTTACTCTGATTGGAAGTAAAATTTTACTCTGAAAAATTCATGAAGCAAGTGAATTTGAAAGCATTGAAATGGCAGGATGAAAACACTACAGAAATTAAAGCGTAATGAGCAAAAAGCTATAGTTAAAGTAAAATTTTACTCTGTAAGAAGTAAAATTTTACTCTCATTTGAGAGTAAAATTTTACTCTGGTTAGAAGTAAAATTTTACTCTGAAAAATTCATGATGTAAGTGAATTTCAAAGCATTGAAATTGCAGGACCAAAACACTACAGAAATCAAAGCTTAATAAGCAAAGGCTAGAGTTAAAGTAAAATTTTACTCTGTAATTCCGAAATACCTAAATTAGTTTTCAAACCAATTTTTAAACCTTAACATTCTCACATGATTTAGTAATTTAAAGTATTTTTAAGACAGTGATAAAAATTTTAGAACAGATGATCCTTAGTGCAACCAAAAATCCCCAAATTCCACTCACCCAACGTAATCTCATACACCACTCCCAAAATGAAAACAAACCTAGACAGACTTCATAATATCGAAAAACTAGCAGAAAGAGGAAAAAATCACCTGTAAAATGTGTGTCCAAGAGAGAGAGTAAAGCGTTGCTAGGGTTTCAATCGACGAAACTGTAACGAAGTAGCTCCACAAAGCGAGAGTAATGAGACTCAGAGAAGGGTTTAAGAGAGAGAGTAAAGCCTAATGCCGAGTTCGTTGCTAGGGTTTCAATCGAAGAAACTGTAACGAAGTAGCTACAAACAGCGAGAGTAATGAGACAGAGAAGGGTTTCAATCGAAGAAACTATAACGAAGTAGCTACAAAGAGCGAGAGTAATGAGACAGATAAGGGTTTCAATCGTTCCTAGTGTTTTCGAATGATGATATTCAGAAGAGAGGAGGGTTTTGAATCGATGAAACAGAGGGAGGGGAGAGAAACGATGCAATCGTTTCGTATTTCCAACCTTATATGGATAGGCATTTCAGTCAAATCATGCTATTTTTTTAATTGAGGGACTTTTGGGGCCATTGTTTTCATCTGTGGGCTTTACACAAACGAAGCCTCATGGAAGGGGGTTTTCACCTAAAATCCCATAAAATAATGGGTCAGGCCCATAATATTTTAGAAGCAAAGATATTGAAGGATATCCTTAGAAATAGCAAGGACTGTCAGATTTACATTCATCCAATGGACGAGGAACACAGCAGGTGGGCTATGTCCTGAACTGGCACCGACAAGGAGAAGTACCGTCTAATCAACTTCGGTCCAACAATCAGTGTGTAATGCAACTTGGCCACTATGGCCTGACATCGTCTTAGCGCAGAGATCCAACGATTTACGATAAAGACAATTTGACCACTAGCACAAGTGACCTTTGACGAAAGAAAGACCATTTGATCAAAAAAATGAATAGACGATCACAATGAAAACTAATCAATTATAAAAGGAGAGCCAAGTAAAACAGGAAGGGGAGACCAAAGTAATTCAAAAATACTTAAATATATTCATTTCCTATACCATAAAATGATCGATCAGTATACTGACTTGATCATTGGAGGGTCCTTCCATCTTACCCAGGTCAAGGGTGATAATTGACTTTGGTTTTTCTTGCAGATCAAAAGATTGAGTGCATTATCTCGCTATTTTACTATAGATAGTATTTTACCATCCACATTTGTCTACGGAGTGCTTTTGACATAACCCTCAGTGCATTTTACAAGGTACTTGGGTCAGAAATTCAATTTTAAAACTCTTAGGGCATAGTTCGAAATTTTAATCTTTTACAGCTATAAAGACAGTAATAATTTGAAAAATCATATTACTTTTACCTATCTGTCTACTTTTCTACCTATTTTTCCCCCCGTTACCTATCTATCCAGTGCCATTTATCTATTTAGTGCATTTATCTATCCACTTAATTTACTTATCTATCCATATCACTACCACTGCCAGCCATCTCCCGCAACTGGCGATGGCGGTTTAGTCTCCAAAGAAGTCTAGTTATAATTGGTAAAAATGAAAACAAATTCCTTAAAATAATAATTTTTTTATTTTTATCACACAAATTCATTAATTATGTCCTTACAATCAAAACAAAATAATTCCTAAACCTAATTTCTGAATTTGACTTTTCAACAATTTCTCCTGTTTATGTTTAAAAAAATAAAAAATAAATAAGAATCTTATTACAAACAAAACAAGTAGGTATTGATGCTCCACGTACACTGCAAGTGCCGTATTACCATAAAAATGGATTTGTAACAACAATTTCTCATAAAAATGGCGTCATATATTCTCTTCAAATAATTATTTAATAACTTGGACTTAACAAATTTTCTCTCACTATGCATTAATCCCTCCGGAAAATGCATTTTTTAAATATTAACCCATTTTTCCTATGCAAAATTTTAAACCTTTTCTAAGCATTTATTGTAGATGAAAATTATTCAATATTCATAAAACAAGTCGAGTTGATGATTGAAAGTAATAATTCTTCGACCAAATCATAAGAATCATTATTTTGTGTTTAAATTTTATGAGACAATGTGATAAGTGTCATTAATAGAATATTATTTTGCAAGTATTGAATAATCTCTTGTTGTATATTCGTAGTTACCTTAATAAATTATTATTTCAAAATTCAAAACATTTAAAAGAAGTGTTAAAATTTAGAGATTTATTATTGTAAATTTATTCATAAAAATAAGAGAGACTGATAAATTTATTACTTGATAAATTTTCAAATAAGACTTAATGCTTAATAAGTCTCAAAAGTAAGATTTATTAATAATTTATAATGATATAAAAATTTATAAATCATGAATTTTATATTTTAATAATGTTGTGTTGTAACATCATTAATTTGAATTAAAAATCAAATCTTTATTTGAAACTTTTAATGGAAACGATCATAAACGGTCTGTTGTAACATCGAAGAAGTAGATGAACAATAACGCCACGTAAAAATGAATTTTAATGCAAAACAACATGTAACAATTAGGTCCTTCGGCATAATAATTATGTAGTCTCACTTTTTAGCGTGGAGTTGGAAGTTTAACATTCATAAAAATGTGTTTGAGATTTTTTTTAAGGAGGCTTATAGGTTAGGTTTTAATAGGTAAATTTATTGTTTAATAGGTCGCGTGAGAATTAATGGCTTTTTTCATCAAATATTCTTAAAAAAGTCATTAATTGTTAATTTTTAACAACAGTTTAAAATTTTTATTACAAAAAATGTCACTAATTATAAGTTTTAGCGACAGTTTATAAAAATCGTCACAAAAAAAATGTCACTAATTTTCAACTTTCAGAACTGTATGAAAAAATCGTTACAGAAAAATGTCACTAGTTGTAAATTTTAACCACAATTTGTAAAAATCATGACAAAAAAATGTCAATAATTGTTAATTTTTAGCAACATGTGTAAAAAATTGTCACAAAAACTTATTTTTACTAAGATTCATTTTCAAAAAGACTTGATGGAAATTAAGTTCAGCTATTAGGACTTATTGATAATTTATTCTATTTTTTATGATATTTACTTTTCCCTCATTATTATAATTACAGGAAATTAACGTTTTAGAGACAAAATTTAGAAACAAAATCACTTTTTATTATTTTTATCTCCAAAAGTGGTATTATTTTATTTTTAGCGACAGAATTCAACATTTAGTGATGAATTACTAACTTTTTGGGACCAAAAATTTTGTCTAAAAAAATAAACCTTTTTGGGGACCAAGTTATTTGTTTCGAGACAATTGACATTTTAGCAACGATCCTCGCGACAAATGAAATTAGTTCCTAAATATTATTTGCAACAAAATCTATATTTTTAGAGACAAAAAAAACTTAATCTTTAAAACTCTTATATATTGTAGTGAGGTTGTATATAATTGTTTATTTCTTTCCAAATTTGAGTTATTTCTTGTGATAGTTGCGGGGCTTGATAACTTAATTATTGTTGGTCTTTAATTATCTAGTTTGATTAAATATTTCTCATATTTATAATTAATCTCTAATCAATTATCATGTGACATTATTTATATGATGCTCGCTGCTAACAACCTAAAAAAATATAGTAAAATTTAGTTTACTCCGTGTAGTTTGGGCTTAGAACAATTTACCCCTATGGTTCAGAAATAGGCAAACAATTCCCATGTGATTTTACACAAAATTGCAATACTAAATTAGTTAACAAAAAAAACGTGAAATTACCATAACACCCATCTGGCCTTCTACCCTAGTTCTTGCTTCTTTTTTTTCTTTTTCTTTTTTTCTTCTCTTGTATGCATAATTTCAAAGTTAAACAATAACAATTTTTCATGAAAAAATAAGATTAATTCAATTAAATTACATATTAACTGCCCATCAAAAAAATTCAATAAATAAACTATAAATCTCTAATTATTTATTTTAATTTCTAACTTTCTAAACTAATTTTCATTTTATTATATTTTACACAAAGACATATATACGTATACATATATATATATATATATGAACAGTGAAGAAAGTGGAATCAAAGAACGATTTTGATTTCTAATTCATCAAACATCACCAAATCATCAAATGGAATCATGGAATAAACTTAAAAATAAGACGAATTTCTAGAATCATAGGTGCCCTGTTTTAGTTGTATAAACCTATGATAACAAATCATGGGAAAATAAGAGAGGGGCACCGACAATGACTGAGAGCGGCTGGTGACGGTGGTTAGGTTGCAGAGAGATGGAGGGCTGGTGACGGTCTTTATATTTTAGTTTCACATTATTATTTTTTCTTTAATACTGTGTTTGGTTATAGGATTTGGGGAGGGATTTGGAAAAAGAAAGGAAAAAGGTATGTGAAACTTGGTGAAATATAGACATGTTTTATTCACATTTCATTTACCTTTTTCATTGCCCTTTTCAAATTTCTTCCCAAATTCCCTAACCAAACACAACATAAATGAGACCCACTCACAAAATTAATGAGTGTATTATCCATTAATTTGAATGAAAAGTATAACCGTTGCAGTTTATTCCAAAATTATGAGGGAGTAGTCTGCCCACTTCTGAATCATAGGGGAATAAACTGTTCCGAAGTCAAATCATAAGGGAGTAAATTGAATTTTGTTTAAAAAAATATTTATCAATAGAACAATGTTGTCCCATTTTTGTTAGGTAGTTAAGAGATAAGAAATATTCAAATTAAGAAAATTCTATTGTAACACCTCTTGAAAGAGTTGTACCATATGCATTTTTAATTATTTCATTTTCTTCTTTATGACATTATTTTAGTTATGATTCATAAAATATTTAATTATCTCTTGTGTGATGTTAGTTGGTAATGACTTTTATTTTATTTTTTTTAACTTATGATTCAAAAAATATAAAATTATATTATTTTTTTCTTTAATTATAATATATATATATATATGATACACACCAATGGCAGAGCCACAGTGGGTCCAGGGGAGTCACATGCAGCGGGTTTTGGAATGATAATTTTTTTTTAACAAACATAAAGAAAATATTTTAAATAAAAAAATTATAAAATATTATTTAGAGTGAAATATCAAGACATTTTTAAAATTATGAGAATAATAATGAATTTTTTTGTTGAAAATAAAGATATTACCACAAGTCATATTATTATCTATAAAAATTTCGATACAATAGTGATGTCTATTATTATTGACATACAAAAATAATTAATCTCAATGAAGATATAAATTTATTGAATTATTAATTACATTTGACATGTGGAGTTTATCCTCTATATGTTTATTTACTATTGGTTGGTGATATCATATGTCAATGATGACGTGCTATTACTATTATATTAAATTTTTGGGAGACTTATTTATAAGTCCTTTTTCAGACACTTATGCTAGGCTAAGTCCTGTGTAATTTTTTATAGAGTCTCAAGTCCTATTTAGATAGGAATGTATTCCACAAGATTCTACATAAACGTAACGTGACGTGACACTTACATAAACGTAACGTAACGTGACACCTATAAAAACATAACGTAACGTGACACCTATATCAACGTAACGTAACACTTACATAAACGTAACGTAACGTGTCACGTTATGTTTCACAAACTTAATGAGTTTTTATTTTTTAAAATTGAATGTGAAAATATTACTGGTTTATGTTGGTGTCACGTTACGTTTCATATAAATATGATCTATGGTAACAAAAAAGACACGTTTTTTTTTTGTACGTTTCATATAAATACGTTTCATAGGTGTCACGTTACGTTTATATACGTGTCACATTACGTTATGTTTATGTAGATATGATCTATGGCAACATTCAATTTCTTATATAGGAAATTGAATGCTGCCATAGATCATAGGTGTCACGTTACATTACGTTTATGTAGATATGATCTATGGTAACATGCAATTTCCTATATAGGAAATTGCATGTTACCATAGATCATAGGTGTCACGTTACATTTATGTAGGTGTCACGTTACATTTATGTAGGTGTCACGTTACGTATAGGTGTCACGTTACGTTTATGTAGATGTCACGTTACGTTACGTTTATATAAATATGATATATGGTAACATTCAATTTCCTAGTTTTACTATTATTTATAATATTAACAACTAATATTGAGGGTAAATGTGTCAACAAACTTCCCACAGGACTTATGGAAACATAAGTTTTTTAGTAGGACCATATGTAACATAAGTCTCCCTAATAGGACTTATAAATAATTTTCCCTAAATTGTTACTAAAATTTTCTATAAAAAATTACTTTATTGTTATATAATTTATTTTAAAACTTATATACATAACTTTTTTTTTTTAATATTATCCATGATATACTAATTACAAATTATATATATTTATCTTTCTTAAAGTCAATCGTAGAAATTTATGTGAAATATTTTTATAAAATTTTTTAATATTATAATTAATAAGTGTCTCTCTGATTTAATTTATTGACTTCGCCGCCGATACACACCCGTGAAAGGTATGTACATATTCTTTGCCTTCAAATTCATGTGTTTTGTGATTTTTTATTATCTAAAAACGTCGCATAGATAATGTGACTAGGTACTACAATATTATTCAATATTGTTTTCAAAATAATCGTGGCTCCCTCAGAGAGGCTTTAATGTCTTGCTAATGCATCTAGGACAGAGAGCATGAGCGAGAAAGAGTATGTAAAAATTGTTAAAGGTAAATTAAGAGGGTTGTTAGCTAGTAGCACTTGTCTAAATTTTTTGAATTTTTTATTTTTTTGAGTTCTCATCTTAAATATTAAATTTCAATAACATTTCTTTGACTGCTCTATTTAATATCAAATTTATCTCTATTCATACTATTATCATATCCAAGGCACACCCACCTAATTTTGCATACTCTATCTTCTTCTCTTTTTGATAACCGTCCATCTCCTATTGAAAAGAACGTCGACTATCATTGCATCAGTAAACACCATTGCCTCAGTGAAGAGCATTGTATCGACAGTCCATCATTGAAATTCCTGTCAACTCTCAACGAAAGAAAGAATCGACTCGACGGTGTCCAAAGAATATCGTCAAAACTTGTCAAAAATCCTTATCCACCATTGAAGAAAACTCGTCAGAAATTCCTCTCATGTAAATATCAACTCCCCATCTTATCAACAACATTGTCGTTTTTCTTCCTATCACATTTTTATTTTTTGGTTTATTTCGGCGTAAAAGGGGGTTAGAGGGAAAAACCCTCACGAAAATCACAAGTTGGTGTTGAAAATACAAAAATCGAATCGTTCAGCACACCAATATCGAAAATAAAGGTCATGTTCGATTCAATAGTATCGACTATCTGCATTACTATTCAGAACCCATAAATTGAACTAAATGTTTGTGTTCGGTACTGTGTTACTAACCATAATCTTAACAGTAAACAAACCAGTATCGAACAGTTCGAACAAAACAATAACGATTGAAAACGATCAAGAATGTTAATGCAAGACAGTTAAACTTACCAATGGAACGCAAACCTCATCAGAATTGTTATCATTGTCCTCCATTCCTCTATAAGGTGAAATAACTGATGAAGAGTAATACATTGGACTTGAAAAGAGCTTTTTGGTTCATGAGGATTTATGATGGTGATAAAAAAGATACATTCAGGGTTTAAGATGGTTATGAAGAATAATAGATTTAGGATTTATGTTGGTTGGTTATGAAGAGTAATAGGTTTAGAGTTAGAAAGATGGACTACGTATAGCTGGGGGTGGGTGTACAATATCGTATAAAGTTAGTTTGCATTTGGTAAGTCGGTGTTCCATTAAATAATATCTTTTAATATAATTTTATTTCAGGGTATAATTGTAATAAAATAAAAATTAAAAATTGGGAGGTCCAAAGAATTTAGGCAGGTGCTAATAGCAGCACTTTAAATTAAACTTACTTTTCTTAAAATTTGAAAAATATATATATAATTAATCCTATATTTTTAATATAATTATATTGAACTCCCTTTGGTCATCAAGTCTCTCTTAAAGGGGAGGCCTTGGGTTCTAGTTTTAGCAGTGGAATGGGATGGCAAGATTTTCTTATAAGGTGTATAAATGTGAGTTTTAACTCCTCCAAGTGCTACCTAACAACTAACCACTAACTTTCATGGATCAAATAAAATAAAGCTAAATTGACCAAAACTAATGCACATGTAGATAAATTCTGAAATAAACAAAGATAAATATAAGAAAAAATTATATTACTAGTCCTTGTATTTTACATCTTGTGTCATTTTAGTCCGTTCAATTAACTCAATTTTGATCCTTAATTTCAGATATTGTGTTGATTTAGTCCAATTGCTAACGTTGATTATGATTTTTGAAGAAAAATGATCTCTGAGCTAGTTGAGATTAAGGCTTGGTTTGGGAACTCTCTATAATAGTTAAAAAATTACTAAAATTGTTAAAAAAGCTAAAGAACCATATAAAAAGTTAAATATTTTCATTCCTCTCTATTTTTTGCACGTTTTTTTTTTTTTTTTTTTTTGTAAAAATGCAAAAAAAATTATCCAAAATATATTAGTTTTTTTATCTCATATTTTAGCCAAAAAAATAGAGTTACTAAAATGACGTATTCCCAAACCAGTCCTAACTCACAAAATTAAACAAGTTTACAATTTTGTTTATAAAAGTATGACACATGCTGCTCATGTGTAATTATTCCAAAAATGTTGCTCATGTGCACATTTTTTAATTAAAAACACTAATAATTGTAATCGATTTGACATAAATTCATGTTTAAAATCGAGCGAGTTAAATTACATTGACCAAAATGAAATAAGGTTAGAAATATAAGAACTACTGATATAATTTGACCTAAATATAAATTTTAGTTAAAAAAATGAAAACATCATTTTTATTTATTTATTTATAGGACTAATAGATTATTGATTAAAATTATTGAACAGTTATGTAAGTTAAAATTTTAAGAGAGATCAGTATAATTATGTCAAAATATAGAAGTAATAGTATTCTTTTTAAGGGTTTTTTATTGATAAATCCCATCTAGAGATGTTCTATCCCAATAAGTCCACAAAGAAAAATTATAACCTAATTAGTCCCATGTGTTTATACTTTTATTCCATAAGGTCCTTTTTTCCTGATTTATATTTTTTATTGGACTATTATACCCTTTTGTCTATTTGTTGATATATATTATATACAAAATAATATACATGTTTCCCTCTATTTTTGTTGTGATAGGATTTCATTCCTATAAGAGAGAAGACGACGGCACATAGTTCGCGGTTGTGTTTCATTGTGATACGATTTCATTCCTGTAGAAGAGAAGATGACGATTCAGAGTTTATGCTCTGTTTTTTTTTTTTTTTTTTTTTTGCCATAGTTATGATTTCAGCCAGAAATCAAAGGAAGAGAAAAGGATTTGAATCAAAGAAACAGGGGTAATGGCTTACAAACTTGTTCAGTAGATTGACTAAAACCCACATTCAATTGGATTGAATCAAAGGGAAAGATGAGATGGATTTGAATACTTGTTCTTCGAAGGTGGGTTTAATTTGATTTGGATTGGTGGAATGGTGAAATTACATGAGTTGTTAATGATAGTGATATGATGAAGCTGAAGATGTGGGTGATAATTTTTTGTTTTCAGAGAAATTGAGTTTTTTTTTTTGGATTTATAGTTCTATTGCTGCCATTATTTTTGGTTTTTCTGTCCATCAATATGAATGTTCACATTTCATATTGTTTGGAAGTTTAAGAAATGAGTGTTAGAAGAATGAGGTTTCTGAGCTTTCTTTATAAAAAGATGAGGAGTGTTTGGTTTGATTTGGATTGATGTAATGGTGGAATTGTAAAAGGTGTTAATAATAGTGATAATGATGAAGATGGAGACGAAAATTATGAAGATACAGAGGAGGATTTGTGTGATGGTTTTTTTTATTTTTTGAGAGATTGAGATTCTTGAATTTATGATATGTTACTGTCATTGATTTTTATTTTTTGTTATTGGATTTCAATGTAGCAATGATTTTTTTGAGATTGGTAATGTGTCTTACATAAAAATAATGTAAATGTTCATATTATTAATCCGTGTTAATATTCATATTAATTTGAATTGAAAATTTGTCATTGTGTTATTAATTGGTGTTAATATTATTCACACACCAATATAATATTGTGTGTGAGTGATTTTCTGACTACACTGCCAACTTAGTATTCAGCTGGAGAGCACCGGCAGAATAGATAACACCTGTCTGACCTGCAACAGAAAGAAAAGATTCCGACGGTGGTTCATCTACCCGGGAGCACTCCGACGATCAAGTCAGTACTCAATATCTCTCAAAGATAATCAATAGTGCTTAACTCACTAGACAGAATATCAAAAGCATACCTTAGACCCATGAGGGTGCCTCTCTTTTATAGCCAACACAATCCTAGTCCCAATAGGAGCCTAGCTCTAATGGACTTAGGATTACTGCTAATCTTGGACTCCCAGTAGGATCAAGATAAACTCTCTAAGAGTCTCATCTTTACCCAAACTGAAGTCTTCTCCCATTCTAGGACTCTTGTCCCTTTATCCGCTTATCTCGAATTCCAGTTTCTTCGCAGATAACCTCGGCCTAGCCGAGATGATCTCGGCGTCATGACCAGGACATGTGGCATCTCGGCTGGCACTTCGGTAACACCTCGGCCACGTGTTGTCATTCAAAAATTATGTCCCCACAATACCTTTTGGCATAGGCCCTAAGGCTTTCATCCTCACTGATCTTCAGGGCCATTAGGGCGTCCACCCTCAATGGCTGTAGTTTGTTTGTCACGAACCTGGCCACAAACATCTCGGCCAGGCCTTCCCAGGTTTTCACAGTTCCTTTCGGCAACTTGTGAAACCAGTCCGATGCAATTTCTCCGAAGGATGAGGGGAACACCTTGCAAAGCAACGACTCGTTCCCGGTGTACAACGCCATTGAGTTCAGGTACAAGCCGACGTGAAAGTTCGGGTCCAACTTACCGTCGTATATCTGGAACCTCGGCATACTGAACCTTTTCGGGGCCTCAAATTGTCCAATTCTACAGAGAACGGTGTCCTCAGCTTGACAAGAGAGGTCACCTCGGCATCTTGTCGCTTTCTCTGGAGGTAATCCCTTAGATCCTCCTTGGTTCGTCCAGGAGCTCGGCTATCTCCGGATTTCAGCCTCTTTGGTGCATTACTTCCAGTGTCATTGTGAGTCCTTTTGGACCTCCCTCCATTGGTCGCGTCGAAATAGAGTTCCTTCCCCTGAACATGCCGATGTTCTTTGGGGTCAGCTTCCTTAGTGCGATATGTCCTCCGTGAATCTCCCCTTTTTGATTCTCCTCGCCCAACCTCCCTTGAAGGCCAGTGAGAATGTTCCTTGGTCCTATCGTGCTGAGGAGTCATAGGAGTTGTCTTCTGCCCCCCTGTCTGGGCATCTTTCTTGGCCGTTGGAATCGGCGTATCTTGTAACGGGAACGGTGGCTGCATGACGTTATTTTACATCATGAAATTGACCATTGTTTGTAGGTCCGCCAATTTGTCTGCCATCCATTTCACCTCTTCGTCTCTCTGTAGGCATCTGTCTTTCCATACCTGGAGGTTATCTTCGTTATAGTACCCGCTTTGGTCTGTTTTCTTTGGTACGCCGCCTTCCTGGCCAACGTCTCTCACTCCATGATTCTAGTCACGAGTTTCTTCGTTACAATTGTTTTCTTCGACGTCAAGGTCAATGTGTTTCCCACTCTCAGTAGGGCTGTCGTCCCCAACCTTCTCTTTCTGTCCGTTGTTGGCCATCTATTCTCCTTTCTTTCCCACAGACAGTGCCAAATTGTGTGAGTGATTTTCTAACCACACTGCCAACTTAGTATTCAGCTGGAGAGCACCGACAGAATAGATGACACCTGTCTGACCTGCAACAGAAAGAGAAGATTCCGACGGTGGTTCGTCCACCCGGGGGCACTCCGACGATCAAGTCAGTACTCAATATCTCTCAAAGATAATCAATAGTGCTTAACTCACTAGACAGAATATCAAAAGCATACCTTAGACCCATGAGGGTGCCTCTCTTTTATAGCCAACACAATCCTAGTCCCAATAGGAGCCTAGCTCTAATGGACTTAGGATTACTGCTAATCTTGGACTCCCAGTAGGATCAAGATAAACTCTCTAAGAGTCTCATCTTTACCCAAACTGAAGTCTTCTCCCATTCTAGGACTCTTGTCCCTTTATCCGCTTATCTCGAATTCCAGTTTCTTCGCAGATAACCTCGGCCTAGCCGAGATGATCTCGGCGTCATGACCAGGACACGTGGCACCTCGGCTGGCACTTCGGTAACACCTCGGCCACGTGTTGTCATTCAAAAATTATGTCCCCACATATTGAATGGTAAATACAATGTGAATATTTACATCTGTAATCAACTATAATAAACATAGAACATAATGTGATTGAAAATGTGCCTCAACATAATTACGATGTGAACATTGACACCGACTTCAACATAAGAGATCAGATATGGATGTTCACACTTCATATTGTTTAGAGCATTGTTTGGTCAACTGTCATTGTGTGTAGTCAATATTCTTTTGTTAATATATTTGTGGATGAATCATACACTTTGCATATGTAAAATATGAATACTAACATTTGATATGTTTGTTAATGGGTCGTACACCTAATTAATATATAATGTGAATATTAACATCTATAGTCAACCACAGTATGATATGAATATTCACAATGCAATAGATAGATGTGAATATTCACATTAATTCTAATATATTTGTGCATAGATCATACACCTAATTAATATATAATGTGAATATTAACATCTATAGTCAACCACAGTAAACATAGGACATAATTTGAACATTCACATTTATTGAACATAAATTACGATGTGAACATTCACACAAACTTCAATATAAGAAAACATATGTGAATGTTCACAGTTTATATTGTTTAGCACACACAACACACCAACACCAAATATACCATCAAAACACATAGGTCTGTGAGAAGTATATCATTGATTTATATATATGTGTCAAGTGTTTTCAACTACAAGTTATCAAAATTACCACAAAAAAAAAAAAAAAAAAAAACTAGCACTGTATTTTGGTATAGCTAGTCTATGGTGGACAATCCCAACCATCGAAAAACGGAGTTTGCCTCAAATAATCCAGCTAAGGATCCCAGAACTTGGTGCTTGTCATCAGTTTTACTAAGCCTGTAATATTTGATTGATAATTGACATGTCGCATGTCGATATGGGTGTTACTCTCTAGAGGCATGCTCTCTTCTTTGACATGATACTTCTCCCTCTTCCTCTTTGTGGAAAATTTAGATGCAACATCTGTTACATAGGCATGCACAAATAGTGAGTGTTTATATGAACATTAAATTTGATTTCAATAGAATTGGTAGGGTAGGCATGCACATTGACATTAGCACATCATTAGTCAGTGTGGATATTCACATTCAATGATATTCATATAAGCAAAAGCAACAAAGTACTATTTAGGTGACAAACATAATAATGTAAACATTCACATCATTAGAGATGTGAATATTCACATTACTGCTAGGGTACAAATAAGAGTGAGACAACACCAATATATGTTGATTTTTCATATTGACACAAACAAAATTTCACAACATAAAGGAAACAACACATGTGAAATGGCTAGCTTAGAATGTGAATGTTCACATTGATTGTTACTCAATAACAGATAATCAACAAACAACACAAACATTGATTGTTGCTCACATTACTGCTAGGGTACAAATAGGAGTGAGACAGCACCAATATATGTTGATTTTTCATATTGACACGAACAAAATTTCACAACATAAAGGAAACAACACATGTGAAATGGCTAGCCTCAGAATGTGAATGTTCACATTGATTGTTACCCAAACATTTGAGACTACGAAACTGAGAATAAGGTAGATAATCAACAAACAACACAACAAACACCATAATGTAAATTTATAAAATGGCTAGCCTCAGAATGTGAATGTTCACATTGATTGTTAATCAATAACAAGAGAAACAATAAGATGTTATTATTTACAACATGCCTACAAGAATTCACATTGAACTAAAACAACGTTGATAACCATCCAAAATTAAGGTTGTAATTATTTGATCACCATGAATAACCAACAACACCAACAAGTCCGACACTGACATAAGGAGGGAGATACAACATACACCATAATGTAAATTTATAAAATGGCTACCCTCAGAATGTGAATGTTCACATTAGTTGTTATTCAATAATAAGAGAAACAATAAGATGTTATTATTTACAACATGCCTACAAGAATTCACATTAAACTAAAATAGGGTTGGCAACTATAAAAAATTGGGCATCAACACCAACAAAAACAACAATCACAGAAAAATTGGAAAAATAATAGGAAAATGAGTGGGAGCTCTAATTAGAGCTACCACTAATGATGTGGCAGTGGGTCCCACCCACTACCACAGTATGTGTTGTGTCTTTTTTTTTTTTTTTTTTTGCTTTTCCACCTCATTAGTGGTAGGTTTAGAGCCACCAAATTAGTGGTCTCTAGCATGATTGATAGTAGCTGGAATAGTAAAGCTATCAATTCATTCTTTTGCGCCGTCACACCTGAAGAGTTTAGTCGTATTTGCAATTGTGAAGTTACAAAGGAGGCTTGGGATATCTTACAAACTATTCATAAGGGAACTCCTTCGGTTAAACGCTCAAAACTTCAAAGGCTCACGTCTAGTTTCAAAAACCTTTCAATGAAGGATAATGAGACCTTTGATGAATTTTATGCGAAGTTGAGTAACATTGTAAATTCCAACTTCAATTTAGGTGAAAAAATACCGAAATCCAAGATTGTAGGAAAAATTTTGAGGTCCTTGCCCGATTGCTTCCAACCAAAAGTTACGGCTATTGAGGAGACTCAAGATGTTGACAACCTCAAGCTGGATGATTTGGTTGGAAATCTCCAAACTTATGAGGCACATAGAAATTTTAAAAAGAAACAAAAAGATAATATTGCTTTAAGTAGTGCTCGTAGGGTTGGAAAGGATTCTGATGAGGATTGTGAGATTGATTCCAAGATTACAAATGCTTTCGTAAAATAATTTAAAAAGTTTTTTCTGAAAAAGAATCATAATCTTTTGGAATCAACTTATAAATCCAAAGGCAAAAATAAACACAAAATTAATTCTATAACCAAGAAAGAGAAAGGAAAGATGAAAGGGAACTTTGAAAGAGTCCAATGCTATGAATACCAAGGATTTGGCCACTTTTCTCAAGAATGCCCTAATCGTTTGAGGAAGAAGAAAGCCTTCACTATCACTTGGGATGATGAATTTGAGTCCGATAAAGATGAAAGTGACAACGAAGCACAAGGTGAAAAGGGGCATGAACAATTCCTTGCTTTCATGGCCGGCTTCTGAAACTAAAGGACAAATAGAGTATCCGAAGAGGCCGGTTGAGAATGTCACTGATGATGAATCCTCAAGGAGTGATGATGAAGAGCTTGAGCACGCTTATGAAAAGTTGTATAAGGAATCTCTTAACTTATCCAAATTGAATGACAAACTCACTATGAAACTCAAAGCATATGAAAGTGAGAATGTCAAATTAAAGAAGGAGATTTCCGAGGCTAGGAATGATGCCATTAAGATTTCTAGTGATCGACAAGCTCTTTGTGCGAAACTCTTGACTTATGAGATAGAGAGGAATGAGCTACAACAAATCCATGCAACGTATGAAGAAAAGATTGAAACTCTCAAGATGTCTCAAGTTGCCTTGGAAGAACTAATGATCAAGAAAGAGAAAGAGCTCAAGTATCCTATGGCTACCATTAGTTTTTGGAGCAAAGTGAAAAATCTAGAAATCCGCTAGATATTGATTTGTGATTATGTATCAATTTAAAGCAATAAAACAATCCCAATCAAACAATCAAGACAAATCGACACAACGATTTTAACGTGGAAAAACCACAATTGGAGCACCTCCAATTGTGATAAAAAAAACCACGGGTAACAACCACAAAACAATCCACTAAGAAGACATAAAAGAATTACACAGGTATACTCTCAATTACCTAGCGAATCCACGCCTGAATTGAACCAACCCCTATGTGTCTCTTCCAACCCTGTCTTCACCTCGGAATTGTCTTGACGATGAGCCACTCCAGAATCCACCAAAGCTTCAGGCTCGAATTCTTCATAATCCACCAAAGAACAACTCTCTCTTTTGTGTAGAATGAACAAACAAACCTTTGATGTATTCTTCTTAACCCATGAGTTGAATACTCAATTAAACATCAAAGAAAACTAGCAAAATATCCCCAGATATAAACCTTAATATCCAAAAAGAAGATCTGAAGTAGTAATCCCAATTTTGGACTGAAACAAATACTTATAGAAATCTGGGACTGCGAAGCTCGCTCGAGCAGCGAGGAACCAAAAACGCGTGTTTTCCATAAGTGGCTTCGCTCAAGCCAAACAACCTTTGCTCGAGCGTACATTCATCATTCTCAGGTTTTTTGCCAGACGCAGCCTTCGCTCGAGCGAGCACTCCTTCGCTCGAGCGAGCAAAGGCGGACATGCAACTTCGAATGCAATTTTACATTTTGCTTCGGGGGCGCTGCCCCTCGACCCCGCATAGGTGCTACTCCGGACCCGCCAAGGGGCGCTGCCCCCTGGACCCCTGCGAGCTGACTGGGCAGCTCAATCCCCGTCATAATCAGCGAAGTGGCAATCTTGAAAGTATTAACCTTACAAACTTCTTTGTAAGGCACAATTCGGGTTGGATTCGCATCTAAAACTCATAGTCTCACTAAAATACAAGTACAAAAACAAGTACAACTGAAAGGAGTTTTGTCAAACGGGATTACCAAGAATAAAAACCTAACACAAAGGATCAAAGACTTTGGACAATATTATTAGGTCTCAACAAATGTGTTCTGACAAGAGTGGCATTGGCTTTGGTGATAACAAAAAGCAAAAATCGAGTGTATCTACATCTCATGATACAAGAACTTAAGGAAAGGGAGAACAAAATATTCAACATGAGGATGGACTTCTCAAACTTCCTAGAGTTGGTAAGGCCAAAGAAAAGAATGTACACTCTGTTTTTATTTGTCATCATTATGGTATGTATGGTCATATTCGCCCTTATTGTTATGAGTTGCATGAGAGAGTATCTAATAGAGATGGAAGAAATTCTAACATCTCGTGGGGTAGGAGACACTTCATTGGTGGTAATGAGGTAAAGGGTCATATTAGACCACGTTGTTTTGATTTGCTTAAGACCAAACATGAACAGAGGTTAGGTTTGCCTAGACCTAGGAATAAGAAGTTGGAAACCAAGTCGAGATGGATTCCCATTGAAGGAGAAGGGAATCACAACGTCAAGAAACCACCCAAGAACTGCAATTCTCACAACTTTGTTCATACTAAAACAGTTTGGATGAGAAAACTTGACTTGTGTTAATTTGTTTATTCATTTTAGTTTTTAGGTTTCTATGTATTTTTTCTTTTTGGGTCATTTAATGTGTGGTATCATTTAATGTGTGCTTGTTCATTTTTCTATCTTGCTTTGTTTAAAACAAAAAAACAAAAAAAAATCCAAAAAGATTTTCTTAGTATGGTTTTGCAAGTTTGAAATTTTTGAGAAGTTCTTGTTGCATATTAGAATTGATGAGAATATCCATTGCATGTTAATATGTGTGTGCTTTCTCTGGTCATTACTCATTTCGAAGTGTGTGTTCTTTGATTAGTATGTCTCATTCTGTACACACTCTTGGATTAGCAAATATCGGAGTCTTCCGCCTTAGTGATCATTTTTCTCTATGGACTTCTGCCATTGTATCTTTTGCTTTTCTAAAGGAATTGACCTATACTAGCATATCATAAGTGATGTTGAATCTCTTAACCACCTTCCATCTTGTTGCATCTCCACGGCTTTCTCCTCAGTTCTTTGTAGTGAAGGCATGAGGAAAAAGCTACCTCAGAGCCACCAACCAGGCTATTCTTATCGTATCTATGCTTCTCTGGTTCAGTTTCCATACTCTTGAGCGTGTCAGCTGCCAATGAGTGTGCAAAAAAAAGGAAAAAATGTGCAAAAGAAAGAAAAGAAAAAAATGTGCAAAAGAAAGAAAGAGAAAAAATCCATTGATTGAGGGGGAGCCTTCGCTTTTACTCACTAAATACCCCCTGATTCCTAGTGGTTTTCCTTTCCTTAGTTGTGTTTAGATTCTCTTGCCAGAGGTCCAGCTATCAGATCACTACTAGGATTTGAATCTAGTGTTTGTCGAACTCCAAGAGTCACACATACATTTTTTTCATGGGATCTATGCTTTTCACATAATGTATCACTTTGTTTTATGAGGAATCTTCTAGAGGTTGTGCACATTGTGTTTTCAAGTAATTGTGCTTCTTGGATAATCTTGTATGTTTTAAGGTACAAATCTAAAATTCCTTACTTGCTCCACCATATTATTTTTTGTCGTTTTCTTCTTGTTCATTGTTTTCAGTGTATGTGGTTGTTTTTAGTGAGTGGGAGTTTGGTTTATCATTGCAAGAGTTTGTTAGCATAAACACTTTGATTTGTTTGATCCTTTAAGGGGTGACTTGGTTCTATCTTTTTCGGGTTGTCAAAACCTTAATTGGGTACGAGAGTTTTATTGTAACATCAACAGTATTGATGATATTGGCCCTTCCTTCAAGACCTGGGTTAGGTCTAAATCTATCACCATTTCTCCCGATCTTATCCGTGAGCTATTAGGCATCGGGCAGGTCTTTCCTTGTCATCCCTTTCCTATCCAACCCACCTATGACTTTGATGAGGTGGCCACTGCATTGTGTGGCACAACCCGTACTTGGTTCAAGGGCGCCTTGATAAAACAACATGAGCTTTTTCCCCGGTTCCGTTCGCTCAACCTCATTGTCTGTGACAACATTATAGTCACCACTTATAGCTTCGAAATCAATCAAGAACAAGGCTTTGTTCTCTTTTGCATTGATCAACACCGTTCTATCAATTTTGCTACCCTCATTATTCAAAAAATGTTAGCGATTTTTGAGCGAAACAACTTAGGTCTTCCTTACGGTTACCTTATTAACTGTCTTCTCAGCAAATTTGAGGTTCCTTCTTTTGACGAGGATGAATTTGCCTTTCTTACCCACCTATTCACCAAAAAGACCATCTCCCAAAGTCAGTCTCATGTCAAGGAAGGTTCTTCTGGGATGGGTGTTTCTGGTATAGGTGATGCTCCTTTGGCCAAGAAGGTAGAGTATAATGCTGCTGCTGCAAGCGAGGCCGCAGGTGAGGGGGAGCAGCTTCCTCCGGCTCATTCTATCAGAGGCCAGCTGCGTCAGTTTGAGTAGGCCATGGTTTCCCATTTTGGTTTCCCTACGCTCGAGCGTGAATCCTGGTTTAGAACATGCATTTTAGCGTCCTCGCTCGAGCAACCATTCCTGCACTCGAGTGAACATCGCGATTTCAACAGCTATAAAATTGCAGGTTGCTCCAAATCTAGGTGACAGCTTCCAGATCTTGTTCTTGGATATTAGGGTTTCTATGTGGAGCTTTTTTACTTGTTTTCCTTTGATATCTGTGAGAAATTAATCATGAATTGAGTGGATCATATCAAAGGATTTGTTTGTTTTATTTATTCAATACAAAAGAGAGAGTTGTTCTTCAGTGGATTCCGTGGAATTTGAGTCTGAAGCTTTGGTGGATTCTGAAGTGGCTTATCATCGTGGATTCGACTTCGGCGTTATGGATTCGACATTGGCCGAGACAATTCTAAAGTGAAGACCGTGGTGGAAGAGGCATATAGGGGTCGGTTCAGTTCGGGCGTGAATTCGCTAGATAATTGAGAGTACACTTATATAATTCCTTTTGTCTTCTTAGTGGATTGTTTTGTGGCTTTTGCCGTGGTTTTTTTTATCACAATTGGAGGCGCTTCAATTGTGGTTTTTCCACATTAAAATCATTGTGTCGATTTGTCTTGATTGTTTGATTGAGATTGTTATTTACTGATTAAAATTGATACATAATCACAAATCAATATTTAGGGGAGATTTTTCAACTATAAATTATCAGATTGCTTTCTCTACCTTTTTATATTTTGTTATAAAAAAATTATTAAAATAATATATTTCTAAGGCCTAAACAAAAGAATTAGAAAAAAATTGACGAGGACAATACAAGTAGCCAATCAATAAAAGGATCAGATGGAAAAAGATAGTCCCATTCACCCAAAATCTCCACTGGTGGTGGGCTCCCACAAGTCTAGATCCTTTGCCATGATTCCCTGCAATGGTTCCTGTCATGCTCCAAAACAACGTCGTTTTGGAGTTTTTTTTTTTTAAAAAAAATTTACATTGCGTGTTCCTTCTTCTTCTTCTTCTTCTTCTTCTTCTCTCTTTAACCTCTCTGTGAGCTCTCTGACCTAAACCAATATCCAAAACCAAATTCGAAACAGACTCGGTCAAAAAACAAGAAGAAGTGCATTCAACTTGAAGATCATATTCTTCATCGACAAAGCATTAGCTGTCAAGCATGGATTCGACTCTCCGATTAGTTTTCCCTTATATGAGAAAGTAATATAGGTGTCATAGAACTTGAAGGGGCCAAGATTCAAGTTCTTCACGGCGTACACGGCGATGATGATTATGTGTTTTGTGGAATTTTTGTGGGGATTTCTTTTTACCTTGATTTTGATAACAAATATTTGTTTTGAAATCTGGGTTGTAAGATGTATTGCAAGTGCTTGTAAAAATGTCTCATTGAATATAGTTGGTATGAATTTTGGGTTGTATGATGTACTTAGTATTTAGTTTAAAATCTAGGTTTGTAAGATGCACTCCAAGTGCTTGTAAATTTTTTTGATTGAATATAGTTGTTTCATTTTGGTTAACAAGCTCCTCACCATTGGAAACTGAAGGCATCCTTCAGAACTTTTTTCTTTTGTGAATTCTATTACACTGATGATCTTTCAATTTTTCCTTATTTTTCCATCATTCTCTATGTACGCTGACTTATGTATTATAATTTTTGTATAGTGCTCTAATGATGAGAAGTTGGGGTTAAATTATCTGTGTTGTCGGGTGGGAAGGCTATATATGAGAAAACTCAAGAAATAAGCTTGTTTCCAATTGCCTAGTACCTGAGTTTGCATGTCATCTCCAATGATAATGTTACCAACTGTATAAAGGCAACTCACAAACAAATGAAACTAACAAGCATATGATATAAAATTAAATACTCACAGTAAGAGCTCAATAAGCAAGGGGCATACTCCTACTTCAATAACAGCTTAAATTTTATCATTCATACCATCTGAAAGATATGAGAGGGCCCAACATGCATCTGTCAAGACTTCTTCATCATTTGAGTGAATAAGACACTAAAGAGTATGGATGGGTATTTCTTATATGTTGAAATTTTTTGATTGTTTGATGAATTAGGTTTATTGATATTCTGGTTAGTTATCTATGTAGCCACTCGGTAACAAATTCTCTAATATGAGGAATGTCGCTTAATGTTTAGAACTTAATTAAACTGATTGGAAAAAAAAAAAAAAAAAGATGGGTTGTCCTCATAGAAAATGGTAGTGGGTGAATCAGCTTTGGTTTATCAGTTACATGATCATTGACATGGTAATGTCGTAATTCCAGGCATTATTTCCATTGACTTCTTTAACTTCCTATCATGCTTCCCCTCCCTACACCTTCCAGGCCCCAGAAGAAAAACAAGAACACCAATTTTTTCAACTATTAGAGTAATTACATCTTCATTGTTAGCACCATCATTATGAGCACTTGCCCTACAATAGTCAAGACTACCACAACAATAAGAAAAATCCACACTTGTATATGAAGAAAATAAACAAGAGAGGGTGTGGAACTTGTTAGCCAAAGTTAAACAACTACATTTTAAACAACTACATTCAATCAAACATTTTTACAAGCACTTGGAGTGCATCTTACAAACTAAGATTTGAAACTAAATACTAAGTACATCATACAACCCAAAATTCATACCAACTATATTCAATGAGACATTTCTACAAGCACTTGCAATACATTTTACAACCCAGATTTCAAAACAAATATTTGTTATTATTTATTACCAAAATCAAGGTGAAAAGAAATCCCAAAAAAACATCCACAAAACACATAATCATCATCGCCGTGTACGCCGTGAAGAACCCGAATCTCGACGCCTTCAAGTTCTATGACACCTATATTACTTTCTCATATAAGGGAAAATGAATCAAAGAGAGTCGAATCTGTGAGTTGAGAGCTAATGCTTTGTCGATGAAGAATGTGAGCTTTAAGTTGAATGCACTTCTTCTTGTTTTTTACCTAAGTCTGTTTCGAATTTGGTTTTGGATATTGGTTCAGGGCAGAGAGCTCACAGAGATGTTAAGAGAAGAAGAAGAAGGAACACGCAAAAAAAAAATAAATAAACTCCAAAATGACGTTGTTTTGGAGCATGGCAGGAACCACTGTAGGGAATCACGGCAGAGGATCCGGACTCGGGCTCCCACTAGAGCTGGCTTTGGCCCAAAGCAGGAAAAACTGCCGCTTTGGGCCTAAAAGATTGATTAAAAAAAATTTGTTTTATCTATTCTGCTAGTTCCAAAAAAAAAAAAAAAAAAAAAAAAACATTAGTCATTTTGTTTGGTTTCTATTTTCAGAATTTATTTTTTAGAAAATTTTACTCTTTTGTTTTCCTTTTTTTTTTCACTAAATTTTTTTAATATTCTAAGTAATTTTTTAAAAAAAATTTTAGACACATCTAACATAAATACACTTAAAAAAATATAGTATTTTTAAAAAAAAATCTTTAAAAAATTCACTAAATTCCAAAAATAGAAAAAAACTAAAATTTCAGTACATTTTTCATTTTTTTTTTTTTTTTGTATTTTTTAAAAATATTTTTTCACAAATATTTTACTATTTAGATACATCTAAATAAGGCATATCTAAAAAAGTAAAAAAAAAAAATCATAAAATTTTAAAAATATTCACTAAAAGCAAAAATATATGAAAAATAAAAAACTCAATTTTCATAAAATTGAATTCAGAAAATTAAAACCAAGAACACTGATTAGTTTTGATGAAGATTCAAAGCTAATAAATGGTTGATATGGTGAATTAATTAAAATTAATAGATGATTGTTTTATCAAAAAATTAAAAATGCAGATTCATATGGTGAATTGTGTAAAATTAAGGATGATAATTTCTCAAATACATGAATTGTGGGTAGAATATGATTAATTATGTTAGTTATAATTATTAATGAAGAAACAATACTTTTTAAATTTAAAGTTGATTAAAGTTTACTTTTAGTCAACAAAAAATTGAATGGATTAGTAATTTTATCCATTGAAAAGTATTATACAAGTTTAATTGGCGATTTTGCATTTAAAATTGCAAAAATTATGGTATTTAAGTGATATTTTACTATAATTTATTGATTTTTTTATTTGTTATTGTTAGAAAAATGGTTTGGAAACCACTAATAGGTGAATAAGAAATTGATTCTAAAGTGCACCATTTGAGTATGGTTTTAAAATGAAATTTATTTAATTTAAAATTAAATTTATTTATTATTTATTTGGGTTAAATTGAACCAGATTTGATTCAAAATTCGAATATACTTGAAAGAACAATCATATCTGCTCTTTGCACCTATTCCATGGAAGAGTTGTGTCTTTTCATAGAAAAGAGAAGTGTCTTTTCATTGAAAAGTCACCATGAATTTTCGAAGAGCCACCAATTCACCTACTCCCTCCATCCAAAAATAATGGTCCCTTTTGGGGAATCTAACTTTTTTGGTAGTACAATTATTGTACTTTAAAAAAATGATTTTCCAAAATAACCCTTTAATAGTACATTTTTTAGGGAATATCAATATCATAATTGTACTTCTTATGTTGTTAAGGGCAAAATAGGAAATTTATATTATTTTAGTACTTGATTTTTGAAAATGAACTAATATTTTAGGACAATGAAAAATGGAATAAGTGACTAATATTTTGGAATGCATGGAGTATATAAATAAACCCCCGTTGCATTCATTAAATATGAAATTCATCTTGTGTCTCTTTTTTCTACACTCTATCTTTTCTGTAAGAGAATTTTACATAGTAAGGTTCACCAAACTTGTCGTGGTAGTGCTGCTTCTGCAAGGTTAGGTCATTGTATCCTGGGAAATGAACGTCCAATAAAAACTTATGAGCACCGTAGTGAGAGACGAATTTGTCTTAAGGAAATTGTGTCCAACACGAGCCTCGATCAAGTTGTTTTTCGTTTCCAGATTTTTACAATCTGTTTGTAAGTTTTCTACTTCTCTGTAAGTATTTTTGGTTCTCATTATATGGTTTGGTTTGGTTTAACCAAAACAATTTACGTTATATCCAACTTATATTTTTTTTTTATATAATTTGGTAATATATGTGGTGTAATTATTGCATGTTACAACTGTACACATAAGAATTATTTAAACAATCTTAAGACAAATACGCGATTCTGGTTTAATACAAAATGCATATATATTAAAATTGTTGTTTACTGTTTTTACCCGAATGTGTGTTTGAATATAATTCTACTTCGAGTTGAATTATTATTACAAGTGGTCACAATTTGTATTAAATTTACAAAATTGACTCTACTTCGTATGTATTCTACATCATCCTTTTGTTCAATAATTTTTTTTTTTTTTAAATGAGTTTTGTTTGTTTTTGTCTTTAATAACTTGACAAGATTCTCTCTCAATATATATTATAGGAGAAATTTACAATGTGCACCCTTTCAAATGATGTACATTGTAAAAAAGTTATGATTTTTTATGATGAAAACGTTATGATTGTTTATGATGTGTGTTATGACATTTTGTAGTAAAGTAATAAATAGCGAATTTATTATGTGCACCCTAAAGTTAGGAATGATAATGTTATGACATTTTGTGATTTTTGTTATGATACTTTAAGATTTTACACTACAACAAAAAACACTATTGGCGACTAAAATGGGATTTTTCGTCGTTGAAAGTAGTAGAATTGGCGACTAAAATGGAATTAGTCGCCAAAATTGGTCACTTTTGCCGACTAAAAGAGTTTAGTCACCGAATGCAATGGTTTTAGCGACTAAAACTCAGTTTAGTCACCAAATATAGGGGTTTTAGCGACAAAAAAAAATTTAGTAGCCAAAGGTTAGGGTTTTTGGCGACTAAAACCATTTAGTAGCCAAATGTTAAGGTTTTGGCGACTAAAAACCAGTTTGGTCGCTGATTGTACCTGTTTTGGCGACAAAAAACAATTTGGTCGCTGAAGGTCAAGCTTTTTGGCTACTAAAAAAAAATTAGTAGCTGAAAACAGTCAATTGGCGACTAAAATTCACTTTAGTAGCCAAAAGGGGAAGTTTTGGGCGACTAAAAACAGGTTTAGTCGCCAAAAGGTGAGCTTTTTATGCGGAACATATGTTTTTAGCGACTGAAATTAGTTAGTAGCCCAAAATTGTGGAATTGGCGACTAAATCTATTATTTAGTCGCCAAAAGTGAGCTAAATTTTTTTTTTAGTAAATAATTTTTTTTTTACATAAATTATATTGAATATATATAATTATATTTATATATATAGTTTTGTATTAATACCGGTCAAAGTAATATATAAATAATATAAGTTGCAATAATATTCACGTGATGGTTCAGTGGCATAGTGGGGGGGGGACTGTGCTGTGAAGGTTTGGAACTTGGAGGTCTTAGGTTCGAAACGTGGGAGGTCCTCAGGCAGAGAGGGAATTTTTTTATTTTTTTTTTCAATAATGCTTTTGGCGACTAAAGAGTTTAGTCGCCGAAAGGTATACGTTTTGGCGACGAAAAGTTTAGTCGGGGAAAGTGAAAATAAAAAAAAAAGGAATCACTATTTGGCGACTAAAAGTTTAGTCGCTAAATGTAAAATTTCCAAAAATGGAATTGCATTTGGCGACAAATTCTTTCGTCGCTGAAGACATATATATTGCCAACTAACAGTTTTTTAGTCGCCAAAGGTATTCGCGACCATGTATTGGCTACAAAACCGGCGACTAAAATTTTTAGTCGGGGAAAGTGAAAATTCGACATTTGGCGACTAAAATAGGACTTTTGGCGACTAAAAATTTAGTCGCCAAAGGTGTTTTTTCTTGTAGTGTTATTATGACATTTTTCAGTGAAAAAAAGTTATGACTTTTGTAGTGAAAAAGTTATGACATTTTGTGTTTAAGTTATGAAATTTTGTGAAAAAGTTATTAAAGGCATACTATATGCACCTTTTTGAGGATGTACATTGTAACATCTCCCCTATTGGTGGTATGAAACGATGATATTATATATTATTTCAATCCTTGGGTGATTTTTTTTTTTTATAGATTATCACCAAATTTATAGTTTTTTTTTTTTTTTAGTTATGAATTTTGTTATTATTCTGTATGGTTTGATTGTTGTTTCATTAGAATTTGATATTCAATTACATGCAAATAATTTTTTGTTGGGTTCCAAACATATTACTCAGTTTTCATGTTGGTTCACGTTTATCTTGGAAGACCCAGAACGTCTCATTGTATCTCTGAAATTTGATTACCTTATTTTAATTGTTTTATTTTTAATATTTGATTGTTCTATATATAAAAAAAAAAGGACAATAATTATAGAGGTATAATTCCTTTTAAGGTGAAGGAACTAGTGGGTAAATTCGCATATAATTATATAATATATATACATTTGTTGGTATTGTGTTGTTAGTGAATCTGTTTAGAGTCAATCAGTTTTTGTGTTTTTTTTTTTTTAATATTGTTGATTTTGACTCTGTATTTAATTGAAATGGGTCCGGTTGTGATTTTTGTTGGATAATGACATTATTTTATCATTTCAATCAGCTTGTTTGATTAGATTAGAAGAGTTCATCTATTTGAATCAGTGCATTTATTTGTAATAGGAGGCACTGGGTTTATCTTCTTTATAAATTTGGTGATGTCATTTTGACGAAAAGGTTTTCATTTGTGCATGATCAATATATGTTTAAACACTGTATTCAAACATAATTTAATGAGTCAGTTATTTTCTCATATAATTATGATCATGGTTTATAATTTTATCGTTACAATCTTTTGAAATATTATATGGAAAATTATATTTCATGCATAAGTGTTTCGGTTTGGTTATGGTAGTAGTATCTTTTTATTATTAAAGCGATTGTTGGCACCAAAAAAATTTAAACATGATGGTTTAAATAGTGGTGTCGTTCCATTTAATTATAAGTAATTTTTAAGTTTTATGACATAGTTTGTGAAGTCATAATTATGAATCTTGTATAATAGAATTGGTTTAACCATGAACTATGATCTTAATGTGGGGGTTTATCTTTTGAATGAGAAGGGATAATTTAATTTTCTTTTGTCACAAATATTTTTGAATAAATAATGTATGAATTTATCAAAAATGAGTTATTATTTGTGACAGTAACACTTGTTCAAAAATGAATCATGTGATTTGTGTTAATTTATGTATTATCGCGAATGTGGGGAAAAAAAGCAGAATTGTCTGCTAAGAAGAATTTATGACGAGTTATCCTTAGAAACCAGAACAAGTATTCAAATTTAAGAGTTTAAATCTTTATTTGGAGGTACAAATACTTTTTCTTGAATGCATTTTAAAGATTTTTCACAATTAAATAAAGTTTTTGAATTGTTTGATTCTTGGCCAAAATCTTTATAAAGATATAATTTTGTTTAAGCATTAATTTTGACTTGTGTAGTCATAATTATTTTAAGTTTTCTATTTCATAAATTTGATTTAGAATTTTATTATTTAAGCACACCATAGTTAATAAGTGATGAATATTATATATTGATTTATATCAGAATTGTGGAGGTGTATTGATATTTTTGTATGGTAATATCTTAATAAAAAAAATTAATTTTTTTTAGAGTACTTAAAATGTGGGGATGCTTGGAAGATTTTACCAAAGTAACGATTCCGATAGTAGGTCCACAAAAAATCTCTATTCTTTCTATATGACAAAGTTAGAGTAGGAGCAAAAATGGTTTCATTAACTCTTAAGGAACACCTCTATGCTTATTATTTAAATTTGAAAATAGGAGTGACATAGAGGACTTAATACTGCAGGACATTTGCTTTCAGTTATTAATATTGTCTAAGGAAATATAATGAATCCACGAACTACTCCATGATATATAACTGAGAAAGCCAAACGAAAAATAGTGGCTGCTAAACAAAAAGTTTGACCAGAGAGCAAATGAGGAAAAACTCATCGAGGGAAATGTGATTAGAGCCTATTAATTTCGAGTCACTATAATGGCAACCCAACCTAATTGACTGGAGATCCCAATATATAGGTTCAAAGGGACAATTGAATTATGGACGACTCATCAAAAATCACTAAAGGCAGTCTATCTCCTATCCATTCTTATGATGAGAATGATATCTGCAACATGTGTTGTATGTAGAGGACTTAGGGCAAGCTATGCTTTTAATGATCACTAACATCTTGAAAAACCTAGAGGGGTATCTTTCAAGAGGAGTATTTAAGAGACTCAAAATAAGGATCGCCTATATGAGTGTGAAGAGACCGCTTCTATGAGAATTGATAAGGCTAAATTCTCTAAAGCACTTATGAAACACCAAGATATGCCCAAGGCCAAAACGGGCACAACCGTGAGAACTAAGTTGTATCTGGAGATATTCTGTGTGAATTCTATTGTCTTGGCTTATATAAAAGGCTGAACAATTCAAGACATCACGTCCACTAATTAGCTAGTAAGTTTGATAGTCTTTCACTAAGAAAGGTTCAAAGCCAAAAGCTACCTATCCCCATTCAGAATATTTCCAATTGAATTCTCTTTGAGTCTGCATTGAGTCTTGCATACTTTTCTGTCATTTCATTCATGTGGAAGATTGTTGGAAAAATGATTTGGAACCATTAATAGATAAATAAGAAATTGACTCTAAAGTGCACCATTTAAGTATGGTTTTAAGAGGAAATTTATTTATTATTTATTTGGGTCAAAATTGAACCAGATTCGATTCAAAATTCGAATATGTTTGAAAGAACAATCATACTTGTTCTTTGCACCTATTCCATGGAAGGGCTGTGTCTTTTCATTGAAAAGTCATCATGAATTTTCATAGAGCCACCAATTCACCTATATAAATAAACCCCCATTGCATTCATTAAATATGGAATTCATCTTCTGTCTCTTTTTGCAACACTCTATCTTTTCTGTAAGAGAATTCTACATAGTAAGGTTCGCCAGACTTGTTGTGGTAGTACTGCTTCTGTAAGGTTCGATCGTTGTATCTTGAGAAACGAACATCCAATTAAAACTCGTGAGCACCGTAGCTTGTGAACACGAGCCTCGATCAAGTCGTTTTTCGTTTCCGAATTTTTACAATTTGTTTGTAAGTTTTCTACTTTTCTGTAAGTATTTTTGGTTTTCATTATATGGTTAGGTTTGGTTTAACCATAACAATTTATGTTATATCCAACTTATAATTTTTTTTTAAATATAATTTGCTAATATATGTGGTGCAATTATTGCATATTATAACTGTACACATAAAAATTATTTTAACAGTTACTTGAGTTTGAATTATTTGGATAATTTTTTTTATTATAAACTTTATCATATATTTAAATGAATTTTAATAATTATATATAGAAGTAACCTTTATCAAAAAAATGTGAATAACCTTTTGGTCACAAATTTTTAATTTTCTTTAAATATATAAAAAGTCTCGTATTAGAAGTTTGAGTCTCAAAAATGTTAACGCAAGCCAACTCCCACTTTCTTGAGCAATTATTCAATACTCCAAAAAGGCATGGACGTGGCTGAGATTGATTTGTAACATTAATAACTTTTCCACTTCCACGCGTTATTATTATGGGTTATTTTGAGAAGATAGTTAAAAACTATCACTCAAAAAAAATAAAAAAAAGTAAAAAAATTAACTTTTAACTACCTTTTTCATATTTTTTCAAAAAAAATAAAAAAAAAAGTAAAAAAATTAACTTTTAACTACCTTTTTCATATTTTTTCAAAAGTAAAATAAAATTAACTTTTCCAAATAACCCTACATGACCCTGCTACTTCGATACCTTATGCTAGGGGGCCACAACAACAGCAAGGGGATAATCCTGAACAGCGTAATGGGGAAAGGACTAGAAGGTGCTATGAGTGTGGCTAAGAAGGTCACTTCAGGAACAACTGCTCTCAAAGATCAGGCTACTATATCAATCAAGGAGGAGTTACTCAACGGAACAAATGCGCGCCAACTCAGGGAACACGAGCTGTGCAAAATTCCCAATCCAGCAGGGGTCAACCGCCAGCTAATCGGAATGTGGGACAATCGAGAACTCAACAACCAGGAGATGCCAATGCAAGGAAACCTTGGGTGCCAAATCAAGGTGCTCCCAGGAGAGTCTTTGCACTCCAAGAAGGGGAAGACAATGGAAATCCTTCAATGATTCAAGGTATACTCATTCTTATGAACTCGTGTGTACAAGTCTTGTTTGATTCTGGAGCATCGCACTCTTTCATATCTGCTATGTGTGTTACAACTTTGGGATTAGAGCCTGAACGATTAGAAACACCTATGAGTGTAGCCTCACCACTAGGAGGTCAAACTTGAGTAGATCTCGTATGCAAATCATGTGAACTAGAAGTCTCTAGTTTGCGTTTGACTTGTGACCTACGAGTCATGGAAATGTTAGACTTTGACATTATCCTAGGAATGGGCTGGTTATCAACCCATAGAGTCACCATTGATTGCTATCGAAAGACGGTGACTGCTTACTCTCAAGACGGAACGTGATTCCTATTTAAGGGGGATAGACAAGATTCCCTAGCACCGACGCTTCGAAAATCAAAGTGGCATGACCACCTAGCTGGATGGTTAGCCAGCTTAGTTCTGGAAGACAGAGACCATATGGAACTAGGGCTACCTCGTGTGGTACACGAGTATACTGATGTATTTCCGGAGGAACTACCAGGACTACCCCCAAAGCGAGAAGTAGACTTTACCATCGAACTACAACCTGGCACATCACCGATCTCAATGGCACCACGTCGTATGGCACCAGCTGAACTGAGAGAGCTAAAGACACAGTTGCAAGAATTGTTGGATAAGGAATTTATAAGGCCAAGCACATCCCCATGGGGAGCACCAGCCTTATTCGCTAAGAAGAAAGATGGGACACTTAGGTTGTGCATTGATTACCGCCAACTCAATAGAGTCACCATTAAGAATCGGTATCCATTACCTAGGATTGATGGCCTTTTCGATCAACTTAGAGGGGCAAAGTGTTTCTCAAAGATAGACCTCAGATCTAGGTATCACCAGTTGCGTATTCGGGAAGAAGATATTCCTAAGACTGCATTTCGAACCCGTTACGGCCACTATGAGTTCGTAGTGATACCATTCGGCCTAACCAATGCACCAGGTGTGTTCATGAGTTTAATGAACAAAATATTCACGCCTTACTTAGATCAATTTCTGGTAGTTTTCATTGATGATATTTTGGTGTATTCTAAGTTTGAAGGAGACCATGAACAACATTTGAGAATAATACTTCAAACCTTGAGGGAGAACCAACTGTATGCTAAAGCTAGTAAATGTGAATTCTGGATGGAGGAAGTAAAATTTTTGGGTCACGTGGTGTCTGAAAGGGGAGTATCGGTGGACCCAACTAAAGTAGAGGCAGTGACAGAATGGAAGCAATCTAATAACACATTTGAGATTCGTAGTTTCTTAGGGTTGGCCAGTTACTATCGAAGATTCATTTAGGACTTCTCAAGGTTGGCCAAACCAATGACACGCTTGACTCAAAAAAGAGCTAAATTTGAATGGAACGAGTCTTGTGAAAATTCATTCCAAGAACTTAAGAAAAGATTGACGAGTGCCTCTATTCTCATAGTACCAGAGCGTGACGTTGGGTACAACGTGTATTGTGATGCTTCCAAAGAAGGTCTAGGGTGCGTGTTGATGCAAAATAGAAAGGTGGTGGCATATGGATCAAGGCAATTAAAGAACTATGAGAAGAATTATCCCACTCACGACTTGGAGTTAACAGCCATAGTTCATGCACTCAAAATTTGGAGACACTACCTCTATAGTAAAAAGTTTGAGATATTCACCGACCACAAAAGCTTGAAGTATCTGTTCACCCAAAGGGACCTGAACATGCGTCAGAGACGTTGGATGGAGTACCTCGAGGATTACCAATTTACCCTTTCTTATCATCCCGGCAAGGCTAACATTGTAGCAGATGCATTAAGCCGCAAAAATAGAGGGATTGTTGCTAGCTTAGCCCTTAGAGAATGGAATATGATTGGAATGCTCAATGAATTTGGGATACAAATGGAGGTTCAAGATGAAAAGGCTTACATTGGTGCTCAAATTGCTACGCCTAAAATTTTGAGTGAGATATTAGAATCACAACAGTACGATCAAGAGGTGGCATTCATCAAGGCACGAATGGAATCTAGTGAAACCATACCTGGTTAGGAAATTCACACAGATAGGAGTTTGAAATACCAAGGTTGAGTGTTCATGCCAAGTGACAACTTACTAAGAGAAAAGGTACTTAAGGAATTTCACCATTCAGTATTCGCAGTACATCCAGGTGGTACTAAGATGTACCAAGACTTAAAACGCCAATATTGGTGGGACGGAATGAAAAAGGATGTAGCCAAGTTCGTGTCTCAGTGCCTGACATGTCAATAAGTAAAGACTGAACACCAAAGACCGGCAGGAACACTTCAACCTTTACCAATCTCGGAGTGGAAATGGGAACACATAACCATGGATTTTGTGGCGGGTTTTCCTCGATCACCACAGAGACATGACGGCGTATGGGTAGTGGTAGATCGACTAACTAAGACAGCTCGATTCTTACCTGTCGGGTCATCAGATACGTTAGACTCACTCAGTAGATTGTTCATCAAAGAAGTGATCAGATTACACAGAGTACCAGTTAGCATCATGTCTGATTGTGATCCTTGATTCACTTCCCAATTTTGGCAGAGCTTGCAGAAGGCAATGGGAACGAACTTTATGTTTTAGCACGGCATTTCACCCACAAACAGATGGACAGTTTGAAAGGACGATACAAACCTTGGAGGATATGCTTCGAGCTTGCGTTATGGATTTTAATGGAAGTTAGGAGAAACACTTACCTCTCGTTGAGTTCGCTTATAACAATAATTTCCAGGCCAGTATTGGAATGGCACCGTATGAAGCACTTTATGGACGACTCGTTTGATCACCAGTCTGTTGGACTGAAGTAGGAGAAGCAACCTTGTTAGGACCAGACTTGGTTCAGGAGACTACTGAGAAAATAAAACTGATCAAACAACAGCTAATCACAGCCCAAAATCGACAAAAGAGTTATGCTGACCAAAGGAGACGGCCCTTAACTTTCGAGGTAGGCGATCATGTTTTTCTCAAAGTTCGACCTCGTCAAGGTACTACGCGATTCGGAAAGAAAGGAAAACTTGCACCTCGTTATGTGGGACCCTTTGAAATTCTGAGCAAGGTAGGAGAGGTAGCATACCGTCTAGCACTACCACCGCAGCTCGCAGCAGTGCACAATGTCTTTTACATCTCAATGTTACGGAAATATGAGCCACACCCTTCACATGTCATCAATTGGGGGGAAATTGATCTCAATGAAGATGCAAGCTTTAAGGAAAGGCCTATAAAGATTATGGACCGACGAGAAAAGAACTTAAGAGGCAAAGTCATCCACTTGGTGAGAGTGTTGTGGCAGCATCGAGGAGTGGAAGAGTCTACTTGGGAAAGAGAGGATGCAATACGAGCCAATTACCCTCAGTTGTTTGAAGGTAAAGGTACGTGTTAAAATTTCAAGGACGAAATTATTTAAGGGGGATAGGTTGTAAGAACCTGAATTTTTAGACAACTAATTGGTTTATTAATAATAATATTAAGTCAATTAATAGTGATTATTAAACTATTAAATTATAATGTTATAATATTAACAGCACCATAATTAATACCAATATTAAATTCTTTTAAATAAAATTATTTGTCTTGCTGTGATTAAATTTCTGTATCAAAATACAGTTGTGGAAACTAAATGAGTTAAATAAATAGTAACTAAATTAATCAGAAGATAGTGGGGAGCAAAATATCTAGTGACTAGGTTATATATATTTATTCAATTGATTTAAAAAAAAAAAAAATCAAATCAAATCAAAATTCATTTTGGGAAGAGAAATTCAGCCCAGGCATGCCAAGCACGCCTTTGCTTGCTGCCACTCTATGCTCACATGATAGATGGCCAATTTCAAGACCTTGCCAAAGCAGCCACGATATGCAGCAATTATAAGCTATCCTATTAGGTGGTATTTCCTAAGCCAAAAGAGAAATAAAGCAAAACTAAAATAATAATAATAATAATAATAATAAATTAGGCCTCAAACTCCTACAATTAGGAGCATTCTTCAGCAGTCCCTTGCACACACATACGTAACTAAGCAAACAAGAGGGAGAGAGGAGGAGAATGCAAGAGAGGAAGGAGAGAAGAGAGGAGTAGAAGGGCTCAATACTTGAGAATTTTTTTACTTCATTGAGGAAAAGAAATACTCAACCCTTACCCTTCTTAGATGTTTTCTTAAACCTACACATTAAAAATATGCAAGAGTGTGTATTGATAATACACAAATGCTCAATGCATGTTACATTTGGATAGAATGATAATCTTATGATTATGTGATTTTGGTCTTTTTTTACAAATATGGGTTGGGTGATTTAGCTAATGATTTTGCTCTTTATGTGATCAAGTATTCTCCATTGTTGAATCAATCTCGCATGTTTATGAATTTATGTTTACTCTTCATCAATATTAATTTTTGTTATCACTAATGAAAGTAAATATGAAGGATTAGAGTTTCACATGGGAATAATAGTAAGAAACATTTTTTTTGGTCTTGCATGTGATTCATGGTGGACACAAAGTGTGTTTTTCGCAAAACTAATAACTTCCAGCAAAAACAGATTTTAATCCGTTTTGAATAAACCCTAAACAAACTCATGAGAACACTTTCATAAAATTCGAAACTACTGGAGTTAGTTTAGCATGTTTTCATGACACTAGAATATTGAAGAAAATTATTTGACAACGTTTTCATGGCCTGAATATATTTTTAACCTCATTGCTGTTTGGAGGCAGCAGCAACGCTGACTTTACCAGGTCACCGTTTATTCCACAAAATGAATTTTCAAGTGATTTAAATTGGAAAAGTTAGATTTTTAAGTTACCTTTCAAATGCCGCTGGTTTCATAATTTTTTTCTAAGTATGGAGAGAGAAACACCAATTTTTCCAAAAGGTGACAGAATCTGTCCAGTTTTGTTATAAAAATCATTTGACCATCTTCGGCTGGTTTTCAGCCTTCACACTCTTCTGAAAATTTGTTCTAAACTCAAAAATTTAGCAAACTGTTTTAACCATGCCTATTTTTAACACCGTTTGAGGCCCCTTTTTATTTTTCAAACCCGGATCACCTGTGCTGGAGGTGAATGTAACTCACTGTCCCAGCAAACTAGTCTTCTTCCAAAAAATTTTTCTCCATTTTAAAATCATTTTTATCCCTGGTATTCTTCTCAAAATATTTTCCGAACTCGATGAACTAGCACCACTTAAAATATTATAATGGTTGAACATCGTTTGGTATGGGTTTCATATTTTGTTTTTACCATACAGTGCTGAAAGAAGTAGTGTGTGAATTCCTAAGACATTTTGCGATAATTCCTAAGACATTCTATCATATTTATTTTGGTTGTCATACACGATTGTGTTGTGCTATATAAACATTACGTCACTATAGTTTTCAAACTAAAACTCGTACATGCATCAAAATGTGAATTGGACAAAGTAAAGGGACACAGAATCGAACAGGTACATTAAAATTTAAAAGAGATGGGGTGAGCCCGGTTTAGAATTTTGCGCAAGTGAGTTGCGAACCCTAACATGGCACGGGAAGGTATTTCGGCTCTTATCGGTATAGGCGATATAAGGTTGGTGGTGCGGGTGTCACAATATAGACTGTTCCCTTGGGGCAGACCGTGATATCACGACTCGGGTACGTAACCCTGGTGCGTGGGCATCATTGGTAGTTACAGTAAGTAACGTTTGAATATTTGACCAAGGGGGAGTCAGAATTGCCCGTGGCCATTGCTTAGCGGTTGAGTGGAAATAGTACTCCGCGGGGAGTTACTTAAATTTATCTGATAAACTGAATCTATGGGAATTTTAAAAAAAAAGCATGCATTTTCCTTATGATGAATCACTATTTCCGTTTGCCATTTTATTTATTTATTTATTTATCTATTATTATTATTTTAACTGTTGGCATTCCTGTTATGCTTATTAGATGCTACATGTTGTTCTGTTACTACGCATTATTCATTAATTGTGAGTACTATTATCGGGGCGGATAATTTTGGGTTGTAGTATATTACTGAGCTTGTCGCTCATTGGCATTCTCGTTGCCCTGGTGTTTTATGCCAGGTACCGAAGGAAACGAAGGAAACACCAAGGCCTTGCAAGGTGACATTCAGCCTTGGTCAGCTTGAAGAGTCCCCAGATTTCACGAACCATTTCCTATATTTCCTAGTTTTCTCTAGTTTTTCTTTCGTAGTTGTTTTATTTTCTTTTTGTGTACCGAGACTAAGTTTTAAATTATTTGGAGTTGTAATTTAAGAACTTTTAGTTTCCGTGTTGTTAATTAATGGATGATGGTAAATTCGGTGGCAACATTGATGAGAATTCTTAATTAAGAAAATTGATTTTAAGTTTTAAACCTTATTATGATGTCCTCAAATTTTGGGGCGTCACAAATAAATCCCCATTGCATTCATTAAATATGGAATTCATCTTGTGTCTCTTTTTGCAACACTTTATCTTTTCTGTAAAAGAATTCTGCATAGTAAGGTTCGTCAGACTAGTTATGGTAGTACTGCTTCTGTAAGGTTCGATCATTGTATCTTGAGAAACGAACGTCCAATTAAAACTTGTGAGTATCGTAGCTTGTGAACACGAGCCTTGATCAAGTTGTTTTTCGTTTCCGAATTTTTACAATTTGTTTGTAAGTTTTCTACTTTTCTGTAAGTAATTTTGGTTTTCATTATATGGTTTGATTTGGTTTAACCATAACAATTTATGTTATATTCAACTTATAATTTTTTTTAAATATAATTTGGTAATATATGTGGTGCAATTATTATATATTATAACTGTACACATAAAAATTATTTTAACAGTTACTTGAGTTTGAATTATTTTGATAATTTTTCTTATTATAAACTTTATCATATATTTAAATGAATTTTAATAATTATATATAGAAGTAGCCTTTATCAAAAAAATGTGAATAACCTTTTGGTCACAAATTTTTAATTTTTTTTAAAATATATAAAAAGTCCCGTATTAGAAGTTTAAGTCTCAAAAATGTTAAAGCAAGCCAACTCCCACTTTCTTGAGCAATTATTCAATACTCCAAAAAGGCATGGACGTGGCTGAGATTGATTTGTAACATTAATAACTTTTTCACTTCCACGCGTTATTATTATGAGTTATTTCGAGAAAATAGTTAAAAATTATCATTTAATTTTTAATCTATTTTAAATTATATCATTTCTCGTCTATTTTTATACACCTATATTTTTTCAAAAAAAATAAAAAATTTAACATTTAACTATCTTTTGAAAATAATCCAACATGACCCTACATGACGTTTCTCTCTCAAAGACTCATCTCATAACTTTTAAAAGTACTCAAAAACGCCAACAGTTAATTAATTCCAATTGGGACAACAACCCCATAAGAATAAATGCTGTTTGGTGGAGAATTCCAAATGCAATTTTATCCCCTAATTTCAGTATGATATTTGGTTAGAATTTTTAAAAGTTAATTTCACACCTATTTTTTAAAATATATCTATCTGGTCATTGTCCAAGAGTCCCTTCATACGTCAGCATGGTTGACTGAAACAGTATTTATGTTTTTTTTAGCACCTGTTATTTTTATATTTTAAATAAAAAATATTTTCGAATTTTTTTACGAGTTTTGAATAAAATTTTAGGTTGTGTGTTTGGTTATAAGTTGTAAATTTTTAAATCAAATATCATATGTCACATTACTCAATTAAAATTCTTTTCAAAACTCATAATCAAACAAATTTTTTACATTGAAATCATAATACAATTCTATTATCAAATCATAATTCTAAAACTTTATCTAACACAACCAAATTTTTTTTTTAGTGTCATAATATGATTATTATTCGGCAGCAACACTACGCCCATAGATAATCAAATACGAAATTAAACATAAAATTGTTCTATTAAACGACCAGAAGATATCATAAAGCGGTTGATAAATTCTGACCAAACAACAGAATAATTTTTATGTTGGAATCTATGTTCAGATCTAATGTTTGTCTAGACTTTTTGTATTATTCGATAATCTGAAAATATAATAACATGATTGATAAAAAAATATAAAATGTTATTTATTTATATTAAATAATTAAAAAATATGAAATAATATAATAAATCATGAACCCCGCAAGGGAATATATACTCACAACTGGGAAATTATTCAATATTTTTAGAGTACCATAGGTTTGTACTCTCTAACCACTTATTATTAATATGTTTGTTATATTTTTCAATCACTCAATACAATATTTCACCTATTTACATTCTCTACTAATTATAATACTATAAAATACCACGTATCTATATTTGGAGATTACTGAATAATTAGTGGTGTATAATTTTTTTGTCATAATAACAAAGTTAGAGCATCCACATCAGTCTTTTTAAATTTTTAGTCAAATTATAACCCAAAATCCACTTTTGCTATTTTAACTAGTCACATTTTTAATATTCACTGCATCAAACTCTCTATTCTAACTCTATTTTATTAAAATATTAATTTTTTATTGTATTTGTTATTTTATTTTATTTTATTTTTTATTGATGAGGTGCCACCCAAACAATTTTTAAAAAATGCAAAAAAAAAAAAAAAAAAAAAATTTGCCGTTGACTAGTTGACCGGCCGGTCGACCGGTTAGATTAATTTTGGACATTTTTCTTCTTCTGCTACAGCACGAAACATCCGGTAGGATATCCGGGTGGACGATCGATTTAAAGATTTTAGTCTAGTTTTACTCCAGAAAATATAATAAAAAATTATGTAGCTAATGAATAGTGCTTCAACAAAGTTATTGGGTTACTGTCACAAATTTAACAAAAAATTAATTTAGAAAAAAATTGTTGAGACTGATGGAGATGAATAATTTTGTAATTTATTAGACCATCTCCAGCGGTTCATCAAACCCAGCATCAAATTTAAAATTTGGTGAAAAAGTTACTGTTTGGTGCTCCAACGGTTGCACCAAATCGATATCAAAATGAGATTTCACCAAACAATTCATCAAACTGAGTACAGAAAGCAGATTTCATCAAAACACTGTTTGTGACTGTTGGAGGAGACCAACTGGTCAACCAGCCGGTTGCCCGGCCGGTTAACCAACTGATCGTCCAAGAAAAGGTTCAAACAGTTCCAAGAAAAGGTTCAAACAGTAAAAAAAAAAAAAAAAAAAATTTTTTGCCTTACCGGTCGACCAGCCGGTCGACCAACCGGCCGACCACTAAAAGGTTCAAAAAGTTCAAAAAATAAATAAATAAATAAATAAAATTTTTGCCTTACTGGCCGACCACTAAAAGATTCAAAAAGTTCAAAAAAAAAACAAAAAAAAAGGGTAAACTACCAATAGGTCCTACTTTTGAGACTTATTACCCATTAAGTCCTATTGATAAATTTATTAAGTGATAAAGATAAATTTTTCAGTCTTTTATTTTTATGAATAAATTTGTAATGATAAATTTATCAGTCTATTTGTTTTTATGAATAAATTTATAGTGATAAATTTATCAATATCTTATTTTTATAGTGTTAAATTTATTAGTTAGGACCTGTTAATAGGACTAATTGGTAAGTACTCCAAAAAAAATTTGGCTTAACCGGTCGACCAACCGGTTGTCCCGGCACAAATTTGATGAACACCGTTGAAGCGAGTGATATCAAATTTGATAAAATAAATCATTTTTGACTCAGATTTGATAAAAAAAGAAATGCACCGTTTGAGATGCTCTTACCTATATATTTCACCTTTTTGTTATTTTGACCATGGTTTTAAAAACCGGACCGGACCGGCCGGTTCAACCGGTTGAACCGGTGACCGGATGGGGTTCCGGTCTGGTCAGCCCCCTTAAACCGGCCAGTTGTAAAAACCGGCCTATTTATTGAAAACCGGTGAACCGGTCGACCCGGACACGGGTTGATTGAACCGGTCCGGAGTTTTTTTTTTTTTTTTTTAGTTTTCTTTTTTTTTTATTTTCTTTCTTTCTTTTCTTTCTTTCTTTCTTATTATATATATATATATATTATATATAATAAAAATTTAATTGGAAATTCTCTTTTAAGGGTCTCCTCTTGTGAGGAATCCCATTGAGAGCTTGAAATTATTGTGAAAGAGCTTCCATCTATTTATAAGAAAAAAATTCTTCCAAAAAAAACTCAAGAAATCTATGTGGGATTCAATCAAATTCATTGGAGGGAAACTTAAAATTTTGATATCCCTCCAAAAATTTTGCTCTTCTTTCAATCAAAGTATTTGAATTAAAATCATATGGAGGGAAGGGAATATTGAATATTTGATTTCTTCTTCCAAAATTAAAATTAATAATATTTCTAAATATATTTTTATATTTTTTAATAAAAAAAGTATTAAGAGAAATATTTAAGATTATTAAAATTTTTAATTTATAATTTTATTACTTATATTTTTATATTTTTTAATAAAAAAAAGTATTAAAAGAAATATTTAAGATTATTAAAATTTTTAATTTATAATTTTATTACTTATATTTTTATTTAAATATAATTTTAATATATTTATGACATCACGGTTCGATTCCGGTTCAACCCGACGATTGAATCGGTAACCCGTCCACCCGATCATTTTTCCGGTTCATTCACCGGTCCGGTTTTTAAAACATTGATTTTGACTATGCAGATGCGGATGCTGTTGGGAGCGCAATACACAATATAAAAACAAAGAGCACTGCCTCGCCCATCTCTGTGTCAATTCTCTCTCTCTCTCTCTCTCTCTCTGTGTCTGAAGTTGCGCAATCCAAGCTTCAAGGGAGTCTCTGAATTTAAAATCAGGTAATCGTCGATTCTAACCATACAGCTTTTGAACAATCTCTTAGTTTTTTTTGTTGTTAATTCTTCAATTTATCATTCATGTTCTATGTGCATGTGATCGAGTGTTTTTGCGTGTCTTGTGTTGATCATGGCTTTTGATTTAATATGATGTTTGTAAAGTTATGGATTCTATTCCGTATCAGCTCCTTTTTCTTTTCTTTTTTTTCTTTTTTTCTTTTTTAATATCAAGAAAATTTTGAGTTTCAGTCTGTTTCACGAATTGAAGAACCCTGACCCAATAGAAACATCTCGTGCTCCTTTGCCCCTTTTTGTGTACTTATTCCGTATGAAGAAGCCCTAGAAATCTCTTCTTTTTTTATTGGTTTTATGGGTATGGTTTGTTTACTTGGAAATTAGTTTGTTTGATGATCATTTCTCATTTACTTTTCTATTTAATGGTCACTATGCTTTAATGAATAGTTCATGGCCTGTTGTTTCCATTGAAATTGGCTTGAGATGGTTTATTGAGGAGACCTCCTTCTCTGTTTGTTTTGATGGGAGATACTTCCCCAAGAAATGTCCTTGAGAAATTTATTATGTTTATTATTCACTCTAGTTTTGTGAAATGAAAAATCTATGCCTTTGAATATCTGAAATTAAGTACTGGTTTTTGTTGTGATTTCTTACAAAACAAATAGACCCCGTAGTTTGTAGCTCTTTTGATGGCTATTGTTGTAAAGCTTGGTTATCGCGTGTCTTCAAGTAATACGAGAGAACAATATCTTTCTCTCCATCTATGAAGCATGGGTACTTTGAAAAACATGCCGTACCCATACTGGGTACTTACCGGCGTACCGTACCTCGTATGGTACTTTTGCATACGTACCGGGTACACGAAACACGTACCCAAGTTTTTTCTTCTTAATTTTTGGCGTATCCAGACGTACTTAGTATATATCCAAGCCGTACCGTACCTCAGTTGAAATAATATTTTCCTTCTACAGAGATAAAACTCATTTCACTAGATTTCTCTTTTAGTTTTTGTTTTATGCTTAGCATGATTTTAAAATTAAGCTATAGTTTGTAAGTTGTTTAATATATTGATATTTAATTTTGATTTATACTTTTCCTTTTGGCATTAAATGTTAATTATAGGTTGGACCTTAACAGATTAAACCATTTGATTATTTTTTGCATTACTCTAAATTAAAAATAAATATTTTTTTACAAGCGTACCAAGCCGTACCCGTACCCTTTTTGTAGCGCCCTCAAAAATAAACCCATAATACATAATATTAACATGCGGAATTATAAAGAAATAAAGTATCTTATTCCATTCATCAGAGTACCATGAAATAAAAACATCATAATAAAGGCCCTATGGGCTTACATCTTGCCAAGCCAACACTTGGACACAATTCCATGAGTTCTAACTCAAAAACAAATAAAGCCCTAGGCTTGAAAGTTTACAAGTTGTTCAATTAAAACAAATAAAATAAAGCAAGTCTTCGAGTCCAAATCCTCACAAGCTAAGTCCTTGGAGGTAGTGAACCACCTGAACCTGAAAATGAAGTTCCCATATAGGGTGAGCCACAGCCCAGTAGAAAAATACTAAACCAAGCATAAGAATTAACTAAAGTATTAGCATCTGAGACATGGTTAACACAAAATAATCCATTTTACAATTTCATGACACAAATGTCTACACTGCCTATGACACTTTGTCTATGGCACAACTCACCTTCCAACTATGGCTCAGAACCTGGCCAAACAACTCAACAAGGGTAACAAATCAGGTTAAACCTTTCTTATAACAAAATAAACACACATACTGATGTTATAACAATCTCAATCAAATCCACTTCCATACTTCCCAACTGATAAACATAGTGGTGATGTATCATATCAACAACAAATAGATAAGCATATGAGCTGTATCTCTGCTATAGGCACGCATATAAGCAGCAACCCTGGGTTCATCCCCTATCTTCCCATAATCATTAACCGGTTTAGAGGGACATCCCCCATCTTCCCCTAAACCGTGGAGTACATCCCCTATCTCCTCCCATACACAAGTAATGCATATAAACATAAAGTCATATACATAATAAATCAATACATAAATTTAATGTATTAATCCAATTTTTATACTCAACAACTTAACCAAATGATTAGTTTCAATTTTGCCTAATCCACATGCAATGTCTACAACAATCATGGCTATCCTCCACCGATAGCCCAAAACAATTATTTCTAAACAAGAAATAAATATAACAACAAATGTAATTTCAACATTCTCAAAGGTAAGTATTTAAACTAACCAAATACATCATTAAACCACTAAATTCCCCAATCTCATGAATTAAACCCAATATCACAATCTTCCCTTAAATTAATTATATAAATTAATCTATGACAAACCCTAAGGTTTCTCCCAAAATTACCAAACTACCCCCACATACCAAAATACCACCACTTAGGATTAAAACGTATAAATGGAGTAGGAAATCCCTACCTCGAAGCAAGAACCCAAAAGAAGAAGACGGAGATGATAGCCCAAACTCCAAAGTGCTCCAAATCAACAACCGTTCAGATTAAATGGAAGCCCTCGACCCACTCTACCTTTTTAATGAAGGAACTAGGTTAGATACTCACTCTAAATAGATGAAACCTAGGAGAAAAGATGAGTAGAGAGAGAGAGAACTCGTAACCTAGGGTTTTATAAACTGAAAGGGGCTGAAAAACTGATCTGAAACACGCTGCTGCGTATATATACTGGACAAGTTCGCTCGAGCGTAGAACACACCGCTCGAGCGCAAAGAGAAAACAAGTTCCGCTCGAGCGCAATAAGGTCCGCTCGAGCGCCAAGACACAAAATAAAGTTCGCCCGCTCGAGCGCAAGAAGGTCAGCTCGAGCTCACTTTTCCAACCTCCAGAACTCATCACCAAAAAAACACTGTCCGCTCGAGCTCCAACACGACCGCTCGAGCTCAACCCGCTCGAGCTTAGAAAGCCCGCTCGAGCGTAGCTATCACATCTGCAGAAGTTTTGCAGGGTTCAAAAAAAAAAATACTGGAAGTGTGCAATCTCCGCTCGAGCGCAATAAGGTCCGCTCGAGCGGAACGGCCGAAACTTCAAAAATCTGGGGTTTGAACCCAGACTCAAACCACCCGCTCGAAACAAGTCTAACACATCCTAAGACTCAAACAATGACGTTAAAGGATGACAACAACAATAATATGACAACGGAATCCACGGAACATAAGTCCAGATACAATAATCAAGTGGGAAAAGATCGGGGTCGCTATAACCTTCCCCCCTTAAAAGAATTTCGTCCCCGAAATTAAGCATAAGTTTTCAAAAACAAGTTTTCTCAATTCCCAATGATATTATAAAACAATAAACAATAACTTGACCCAATCCCGGTCACTTCATCTCTTATCAAGAGGCATCTCACAATATGTACAAATCAACATATATTCAACCTGCATCATTATTATGCATTATTCCTTTCAATGTTAACAATCTCCATATCATATTCAATCTCATGATATAAACAACACATTCAATATATAAATGTTATATTCCACTTCCCTAAAAAGGCAAGTTCAAAACGCTAACATTAAACTCAAAACATTCTCAATGTTTTCCAACTTAAGACATATATAAAATTCTCAAGTTCAACAATATTACAAAAATCTATATATAAGATTTCTAATCACTAAACATGTCCGGATATTTCTCACGGACTTCCAATTCACGTTCCCAAGTGGCTTCCTCCACTCCGTGATGCTTCCACAAAACTTTCACCAAAGGGATGGTTTTGCCTCGCAAAACTTGATCCCGCCTATCCAAGACTCGTATCGGTCTCTCCTCATACGAAACATCCTTGTCAACAACTAAGTCGGTCCAATCCAACACATGTGATGGATCCGGCTCATACTTCCGAAGCATACTCACATGAAACACGTCATGAACTCCGGACAACTGCGGTGGCAAAGCTAAACGATAGGCAGCCTCACCAATTCTTTCAAGGATCTCAAAAGGACCAATAAACCGAGGGGATAACTTCCCACTCTTCCCAAACCTCATCAAACCCCGTCTAGGTGATATCTTCAGAAACACATGATCACCCATCTCAAACTCCAATGGTCTTCTCCTACAGTCAGCATAAGATTTCTGACGACTCTGGGCTGTAACAAGCCTCCTACGGATAAGCTCAACTTTCTCCGTCGTCTCCCTAACCAACTCCGGACCCAACAAAGGTGCGTCACCCACCTCGGCCCAACAAACTGGAGACCTACAAGGTCGGCCATACAAGGCCTCAAACGGTGCCATACCGATACTAGACTGAAAACTGTTGTTGTAGGCAAACTCCACTAATGGCAAGTGTCTCTCCCACGACCCACTAAAGTCGAGAACACAACCTCGAAGCATATCCTCAAGGATCTGAATAGTACGCTCGGACTGCCCGTCAGTCTGAGGATGATGAGCCGTGCTAAATGTCAACTTAGTGCCTAAAGCACTCTGCAAACTCTGCCATAACCTGGCAGTGAAACGAGGATCTCTATCTGAGACGATCGTCACTGGGACCCCGTGCAACCTCACTATGTCCCGAATATATATAAGTCGGCCAGCAGATCTACTGAATCTCTAACGCGCATAGGAATGAAGTGCGCCGACTTAGTCAACCGGTCTACAACCACCCAAATAGCATCACTACCCCGCTGAGTTCTCGGAAGACCCACAACGAAGTCCATAGTGACATGTTCCCACTTCCACTCGGCAATAGGCAAGGGTTGCAACAAACCCGCTGGCCTCTGATGCTCGGCCTTCACTTGCTGACAGGTAAGGCACTTAGACACGAAAGCTGCCAAATCTCTCTTCATACCTCGCCACCAAAATTGGCGACCCAAATCCCGATACATTTTAGTGCCTCCCGGATGCACCGCAAGGCGCGAATGATGAAACTCTCGAAGTACCTCCTCTGCCTCAAGTTCAAGTCTTTCTGTGTAAACAGATATTTCAGACTCTTGTGATTCGAGAATACCTCGAACCTCTCACCATAAAGATAATGCCTCCAAATCTTCAAGGCAAATATCACAGCTACTAACTCTAAATCATGCGTAGGGTAATTCTTCTCATGAATTTTCAACTGACGTGAGCCATAGGCAACCACTTTCCCCTCTTGCATCAACATGCAACATATCAACCACACACTATCCTGCGTCGCACTGTGCAAAACTCCCACAGTTAGAGATTTCCTCACCATCTCAAATAATCTTGGAGTAACAAAATTTGCCTACCTCTTCCCTCGTACTGAGTTAACTAACCGGGTTTGCTACACCGTGACATTCAATACTTACCAAATAGCCGCTCATACCGAACATACAAGCCAACATAGTACCTTCATCCACCAACGACCTATAGGGTCTATCTTTTATTTTGACTCTTATCTGCCACTCATCCCGAGGGTACAACCAAGACACCCAACCCCCGTGCTAGACCACTAGCCAATGCTAAGATGCGAATCTATTACCTTCGATCCTAATAAAGGAATCTAGAAAACTTAGGAAACACCCATTATACTACTGCCCGAGATATAGTACTAGGCTACTCACAACATACCACTCCCGATACGACAACCACTACCTTATATAGGGACTAACGTCCCTTTACTCAAAACGGCCAAACAGTACACATACAATCTTGGCAACACTACCTACCATGAAGGTACAAGTCCAATCCTAACAAAATTATGCTTTATGCCCCCGTAGGACACCATATTAAATACATACAACAACTAGTATAAATCGCCCACTTCGCATCCTCTCGAGTTCACCCGTCAGTAGACCAAAATCTATACCACGCACAAAATTTTAAATGGGTAACACCCCTGAAATCCCACACACTCGGCACGTAAAACAGTTCTCGCCCCAATATTGCCTGGGTTAAGACACGCAACTCTCGGTCACACGCATAAAATGCATTTATACCAAAAATTTTATGGTCTTACAGCAGCTTATTACATTAATAAAACTTTAGAGCTATAACTAGCTCCAATCCACCCAATCCATGGAAATTAACAAACAAGGCATATATATATAGATAACCAAACAGTTTAAATGTTTCAACATTCCCAAAACACATAGGTTACACAACCGAACCTAATAGTCACAAAACAATAATCCACTGATGACAAAACGAATTAGTCAAAATAAAATCAGCCCATCGGTATCACCACCACTGCTGCCCCTTGCTAGACCGCCAAAGTTGGTCAACTCCAAACATAAGATAATCTACGAGCTCCCAAGCCACGGACAAGAACTACTGACGTGTCCCCTCTGCCCACATTGGAAACAACCACAAACTTCCCCAACTGGGGCTTTGGAACTCGACCCTACTGAGGTCCGCGAAGTCTGGCCTGCTAGTCCCCCAAAACGACACTGCTCCTGCCCAGTCGAATGAAACTGAGCCTGACTAGGTTGCAAAAACCTTAAAGAAGCCCCCGGCTGGTTGCAAAAACGTCGAATATGACCTGGCTGATTACACACCCAACAAGTAGGCGGTGCCTGAGTACGAGATTGGTTCAAAGTCTGGGTTGATGAAGACCCCAACAACTGCCTCTCCACTGAGCCCGGTTGGCCAAAAGATTTTGGTGGTGCTACTACTGGTCGAACTGCCAATCTAGCCGTCTTCTTCTGAGGGCAAACCGTAACCTTGTGGCCCAGCAGACCACACTTGAAACAAGTGACAACCTCTCGTTCATCCTTACCCGAATCTAGACTAGGCACTGGAAAAGTGGAGCCAGACAAAGCTCTCTGAGATTGCTGCGGATTAAAACCCTTCTGTTTCTTAGAAGGCCTACCAACACTCTGAATCACAGGAGTCGCCGAGATGACCTCTTCCCTAACCCGACCAACACTCATAATCGTGGCCCCTTCCCTATTTTGCCCCATAGCTAGTACTGCTGCCTCCACATGAGTCGCAGCCTTAACAAGCACACTGTAACTCCTATTCCAAGAACCCGCAATCCTAACACGGATGTCGTCACACAGCTTACTCTCAAACTCCACACAACGCAATTCCTCCGTCTCCACTAACTCTGGAGCAAACATTGACAGGTTAGCAAACCACGCTTCAAACTGTACCAAAGGTGTAGTACCTTGGCGTAACCCCACAAACTATTTCCTCAATTCTTCCCGAGCCGAAGGAGGGAAATCTAAACTTCCTCGCCCTGACATCCTAATACAGGTAACAAAGGCGTTAGCACATTACTAAGTGTGCCAAAATTACAACACTTGCGTCCTAATACATTGGACAACAATAAATCATACCACGTAAGCACATAATCACATAAGCACCTACGAATTTCATTCCTGGATAATGACAGTCCCGAGGCGTCACTAAAGTTCCGGTTGGAAACAACATTGATCAAGTGCCTTTCCAACAAGACTTTCAGAAACTCAAGGGTCCAATCAACATCCTAGAAACTACATTCCATACCCACATAGTCACATCAACATGTTATCACATAAGCATATAACATTACACTAAGTCTCTATCAAACGAGACGAAAACATTGTGATTCTAATCACTTCCCACGTACCCAAAGTATTCGAACCCGGTACGCTCTGATACCAAGTTGTAGTGCCCTCAAAAATAAACCCATAATACATAATATTAACATGCGGAATTATAAAGAAATAAAGTATCTTATTCCATTCATCAGAGTACCATGAAATAAAAACATCATAATAAAGGCCCTATGGGCTTACATCTTGCCAAGCCAACACTTGGACACAATTCCATGAGTTCTAACTCAAAAACAAATAAAGCCCTAGGTTTGAAAGTTTACAAGTTGTTCAATTAAAACAAATAAAATAAAGCAAGTCTTCGAGTCCAAATCCTCACAAGCTAAGTCCTTGGAGGTAGTGAACCACCTGAACCTGAAAATGAAGTTCCCATATAGGGTGAGTCACAGCCCAGTAGAAAAATACTAAACCAAGCATAAGAATTAACTAAAGCATTAGCATCTGAGACATGGTTAACACAAAATAATCCATTTTACAATTTCATGACACAAATGTCTACACTGCCTATGACACTTTGTCTATGGCACAACTCACCTTCCAACTATGGCTCAGAACCTGGCCAAACAACTCAACAAGGGTAACAAATCAGGTTAAACCTTTCTTATAACAAAATAAACACACATACTGATGTTATAACAACCTCAATCAAATCCACTTCCATACTTCCCAACTGATAAACATAGTGGTGATGTATCATATCAACAACAAATAGATAAGCATATGAGCTGTATCTCTGCTATAGGCGCGCATATAAGCAGCAACCCTGGGTTCATCCCCTATCTTTCCATAATCATTAACCGGTTTAGAGGTACATCCCCCATCTTCCCCTAAACCGTGGAGTACATCCCCTATCTCCTCCCATACACAAGTAATGCATATAAACATAAAGTCATATACATAATAAATCAATACATAAATTTAATGTATTAATCCAATTTTTATACTCAACAACTTAACCAAATGATTAGTTTCAATTTTGCCTAATCTACATGCAATGTCTACAACAATCATGGCTATCCTCCACCGATAGCCCAAAACAATTATTTCTAAACAAGAAATAAATAACAACAAATGTAATTTCAACATTCTCAAAGGTAAGTATTTAAACTAACCAAATACATCATTAAACCACTAAATTCCCAATCTCATGAATTAAACCCAATATCACAATCTTCCCTTAAATTAATTATATAAATTAATCTATGACAAACCCTAAGGTTTCTCCCAAAATTACCAAACTACCCCCACATACCAAAATACCACCACTTAGGATTAAAACGTAATAAATGAAGTAGGAAATCCCCCTTACCTCGAAGCAAGAAACCCAAAAGAAGAAGACGGAGATGATAGCCCAAACTCCAAAGTGCTCCAAATCAACAACCGTTCAGATTAAATGGAAGCCCTCGACCCACTCTACCTTTTTAATGAAGGAACTAGGTTAGATACTCACTCTAAATAGATGAAACCTAGGAGAAAAGATGAGTAGAGAGAGAGAGAACTCGTAATCTAGGGTTTTTATAAACTGAAAGGGGCTGAAAAACTGATCTGAAACACGCTGCTGCGTATATATACTGGACAAGTTCGCTCGAGCGTAGAACACACCGCTCGAGCGCAAAGAGAAAACATGTTCCGCTCGAGCGCAATAAGGTCCGCTCGAGCGCCAAGACACAAAAAAATCAAAAGTTCGCCCGCTCGAGCGCAAGAAGGTCAGCTCGAGCTCACTTTTCCAACCTCCAGAACTCATCACCAAAAAAACACTGTCCGCTCGAGCTCCAACACGACCGCTCGAGCTCAACCCCGCTCGAGCTTAGAAAGCCCGTTCGAGCGTAGATATCACATCTGCAGAAGTTTTGCAGGGTTCAAAAAAAAAATACTGGAAGTGTGCAATCTCCGCTCGAGCGCAATAAGGTCCGCTCAAGCGGAACGGCCGAAACTTCAAAAATCTGGGGTTTGAACCCAGACTCAAACCACCCGCTCGAAACAAGTCTAACACATCCTAAGACTCAAACAATGACGTTAAAGGATGACAACAACAATAATATGATAACGGAATCCACGGAACATAAGTCCCAGATACAATAATCAAGTGGAAAAGACCGGGGTCGCTATACTTTTTTTTTTGAATTTTACCGTATCGACGTACCCGTATCGTACCAGTACCAGTACTCGTATCCGTACCTGTGCTTCATAGCTCTCCATTTATTTAACGAGAAAGTGTGTACACCCACATGGGTGTGCCTCAAATCTACAATTACAATTTGCAGATATGTAATTACAATCTAGTGTAATTGGAGACAGTTATAGAAGAAAGGGTAGTTACAAAAGGAAACCACTCAGCATAAAGAAAAGCAAAGGCTTCAGGACACCAAGTCCATATGATAGAGTTGAATTAAGTTTGTGATGTTTCCGATTGAAATATGACGAATAACTTAGATTTATCGTATGGTAGAGTTGAATTATACTTGCTATATGATAGAGTTAAACTAAGTTTGCAATGTTTCCGATTGAAACATGATGAATAACTTAGACTTATCATATGGTAGAATTGAATTATACTTGCCATATGATAAGAGTTAAACTAAGTTTGCGATATTTTCGATTGAAACATGGTGGGTGACTTAACACTTATCATATAGTGTAGTTGAATTATACTTGCCATATAATAGAGTTGACCTAAGTTTGATTTAGCTAGATTAATAGAGAAACCGAGGTAGTACACCTTGGCTAATCTTTATTTGAATTAGACCTCGGCCAGAATTGGGGTTTGCATGCTTACTGTGAACATAAGTGATATTTAGATTCACATTAAAGGGCAGGGGGCAGGAATGATAATAAAGCTTAAAGAGCTTGGCACTTGTTGAAATTTCAGAAACAATTTACAAATTAGCCGAGGTAACCTGGTAAGGAATATCCCGAGGTATTTGTTTCTCGAGGTAACCGACCAGTTTGTCAAACTTGGAAAGGGGGAAGTCTTGATAAAAGACAGCAAGTACAAGTGGAGGAAGAACACTTGTAAACATGTTTGAATCAAATATTTTTATAGTGTGGCCGAGAAAAACAGCCAAGGTTTGTATCCGAGGTAATACTTGTCCAAGGTATTCCAACCCGAAGTGGTTACATAGAATATACTTGGAAGAAGTAGAAAACTATTCCAAGTATGGAAGCATGCAATGCATAGAAGAAAGATAGTAAAGCTTAAAACAAGCATACATTCAACACTTAGGAAAGAAGGAAGAAGGCATGCATTCATTTCAAAGAAAATTTGTTCATTTACAAGGGCACACCGGCAAAAGAAAACTGAAATTGTTCAGACGACAAACTGTTACAACTATTCAAAAGTAAAAGGAAAAAGTACAAAGCAAGAAAATTTCCTAAAGTAAACTATCATGCTTCGGCTGTTAAAGGTGTTTCAGCCTTGGTAGACAGCTAGGAGGACTTCTCAACAATCTTCTCAGCCTTAATCTCGGCCTCAATCTCGAGTAGAGTTTGGTCAAGACTTTTCTCGGCAGATTGGATCTCAGCCTCTTAAGGAGCTATCTTTGAAGAAGAATGTTTGGAGACCTCATCATCTTCCTCATCCTGAGTCAAGTCTAGGACTTGCTCATTGAGAGTAGGGGACTTGGCTCCAACGGCGGCATCTAACTCTTCATCGCATCCTCAGCTTTGGCTTCCTCCTCTTCGGCTTCGTTGAGTCTTTTGGAGAGGGAGAGAATGGCACGCTGAGCTGAATAATGTCTCGAAGAGGAGAGTCTGCAGGGACGAACAGTTTGTTTAGGGTTGCAATCCAGCCGAGGTAATAACCCTGGTTACAGGCTTGGTTGACCTGGGCTTTGTAGGCGTCACGGACATCGGCTTGACCTTCGGCGTTGGCCTTTTCATCAACCGCTTTGATCTCAGCCTCTTTGCTCTCCAAGGCCTCCTTGAGCTTTTCCTCGGCTTGGGCAGCCTTAACTTCGGCGGCTTCTGCCACAGCCTTGGCCGCCTTAGCGGCAAGCGATAGCTTCCTTGGTTTTGGCCTCGGCCTCTGTTTGTGCAGCCCTTGCCGCCTTGGCCTTATCCATCAAGTGCCGGTTGTTGGCCTTGGCTTGGTTAAGAGAGGAGAGGAGATTGGCTGCTTCTTGAGTGTTTCTCACCAACTCCTTCCTCGTTATCTCAGTCTTGACCGCATACGAATGCGCATGCTGAATGGTCTGCAAGAAATGAAACAGATTAGTAAAAATTTGGCTAAGTGTTGGAAAGTTTTCAAAGGTAAAGTAAGAGACTTACCCAAGACTGAATGTTACATCATAAGGCCAAAGTTCTCATATTCATGGAGATTGGCCATGTGATTCATGTCAATTGGAAGAAGTACGACCGTTAACAAAGCGGCGCCGACCTTTACATTTCTCAATCGCGCTATCACCAGCTGTCAAAGGTCGGTCCTGAACCATTACCTCGGGTGCCCAGGTTTTATCGCGGGGGAAGCTGCTGCTACCCTTCTGGGCGATTAGACCTCGGCTTCTTTGGTGGTGGGCATCATCTGTTGCCGGCCTCGGCCAACCTCTTCTCGGCGCCAGAAGCAGTTTTTTTCGATCTCGGTCAGCTTAGAGATTGGCACAGTGTCCTCAAAATCAATCTGAGTCACTGTTGCCTTGACCTTAGCCTTCTTCACTCTCTTTGGCTTTGGTTTGGGTAGGGATTGTGATGGAGAGGACTGAACAGTAACCACTCTTGGCAAGTTGGCCAGGAGGTCTTACCACAACGGCTTTGCTGTGGCCTATGTCGACGACGGATGTAGTGACGGTAACTCTGGTGCTGAAGTGGATTGATGGAAGGGCGATTGGGGGATTGGCTGGATCGTAAGCCAACGCTTTAGATTCTCGGCATTTGCGGCTCCGAGTTCTACCAGCAGGTGCATTTGGTAGAGCACGATGTCGGCGTCGGCGCTGGGACGGTGGAATCAACTGAGGGGTGGACGCAGATGGCTGCTCTACTGGATCTGAAGAGGAAGCTTGGTCAGCCCTTGGTGAAGAGGTGACTGGAGGGGTTGAGACAGATGGTGGAGTTTGACTTCTCCTAGGGACGTCGGGCAGAGCCGACTTGTATGTGGGTATATAGTTCAGCAGAAGGGGGGCTTTGCGTCTTTGGACGGGGAGATCGAGAAGCTTCTTTAAACCTTGGCTTGGGGCATAAGACCGTCGGAATCCTTTGCTAGCTGGGGAAGAACTGCAGAAAGCAAGAAACAAACATTAGTAAAGATAAATGAGTAGACAAGTCTTTAATAAAAATGGAGTTGTGGTAGGTTGACTAAGTCTTACTCTCATCCTCTCTAAACATTGTTCAGCGTAGAGGAAAGAAATGGAGATCGTCATCAGGAGCGAACTCCCAGTTGCCCTAAGACGATCAAGTACTCATCTCCAGCATCCTTGTCGGAGTCAGGGAGGTCGGCTATGAGTTTGAAAGCGGTGGATCTGGGCTTGAGGTAGTATATATAGCCTTTTTCAAACTTAAGACCACACATGGTGTAACAAAATTAGATGTCGGGCCAGTGTAATTCTAGCATTTTCTCGGCGTGCTAGTTCGATTATGCCATTGATAACCCTACAGAAATTGATGGCTAACTACATAGGGTTAAGCTAAGCTAAGTAGTGGAAGATTTCCCTAAAAAGGATGTCCAAGGGAAGTCAAAGTCCACACTCAATAAAAGCAACTACAAGGAAGGGCATGGAGTTCGTATCTGGCATAATGGAGTCCTCCTTGCCAGCCAACCTGATCTGAACGTCAGCAGGAATGGAGTACTCTTGCCTAAAATACTTTAATTTGGCCGGGGTGTCTACCCTCCACCTGAACATACCCATGATCTCGGCTTAAAGTGTTTTGCGGTGGATTTTAGAGAAAAGACATTGGTAGGGGGTTTCAGAACCTCAGCTAAACCTTAGAGAGTGCTAGGATGAGGATTCTTGAAGATCTAAGGAGAATTTGTTTCAGTTTTCCTAAGGATATGGGTTCTATGGCAAACCCCAGACCTAGAACTATAGAAACAAGAAACAGAAGCAAGAATTTGGAAAAACAGGCCAAGGAAACAAAAAGGAACGTGAATCAGAATCAAGAAAGCAACATCCAAGAAACATGGAAAGTACAGATTCATGAACACTAAGTGAGTGTGTGAGAGACAGTGTGCAAAAGTCACGACAAGCAAACATAATTGGCATTCTAGTGATGAACTTCAAAGCACAACACAGATTCAAGAAACGAGAAATGATTCGTAGAGACAGAGTATAGCTACAAATATAGATGCAAAATGGCAACAGACAGAATGTATATAGGTGACGGCTTCAAATAAAATAAATAAATAAATCAAAAGAATAATGAAAGACTGAACTTAAAGAGGAAAGAAATTGTTAACTTACCGAGTGAAACGGACACCGGAATGAGGCTTGCCGAAGACAGACGGCGTGAGTATTCGGAACCAAATGGCTGAAAGCTCGCTGAGAGGAGGTGATTGAAGCAGTTGCAGAGAGCTCGAAGAAACAGCAATGGAGGTTAGGGAATTGTTAGAGAGAGAAAATCTTGAGCACAGAGAGAATGCGAGAATACGAAGTGAGAAGACGAAGAGAGAGAAAGAGAGTTTTGTTAAAAACTAAAAAGGCGGCAAAACATGATGAATTAGCCTTGGACGACGTGCTTGTCAAGCGGCGTGCGTAGAGGTGATGCGACCTGATAGCGCGTGTCAAGTATGAATCGATAAGGAAGGGACACATGGACGAAACGGTTGGAAAGACTGTGTGTGAGAGCTCATGCGCAGTTAGAACTCTTCAAATTCTTGAAATAATGAGGCCATAACCTCGGCTACAGGAGCAATCTTCGGCTGAGATGCTTGAAAAGTTGGATTCTTGGCTCATGATCCTTAGGAAAGTGGACAGCTAAGTCCTGATTATATGAAGCCGATGAGAGATGATCTCGGACGAAGAAAAAAATGAATTTTAGCCGACATGAAGTGTGGACAAGAGTGTAGGTTCCTTTACCTTAGGTTGCCGAGGTAATAGAACCTAGGGGGCAGTTGTAGGGAAGTATTTTGTGAATGACAGCGTGTGGCTAAGATGACACCGAAGTATCAGCCGAGGTGCCACGTAACCCTGGTCACTTGCCGAGATAATCTTCTGCGGAGATATCGGGGTCCGAGGCAAATGGACAAGGGATAGGAGTCCTAGAAGTGGGGAGGATCTCATTCTGGATAAAAATAAGGCTCAAGAAGAGTTTATCTCTATCTAAATGAGAATCCAAGATGAGCATTGAATCTGAGTCCACTGAAGCTAGACTTCTAAAGGGATTAGGTCAGTACTGGCTATAAAAGCAGGGCACCCTGTGGGTCTCAAGTATGTGTAATGTACTGTGAGCAGTGAATTGTGAGTTAAATACTTGAATTGATATTTTTGAGAGATTACTGACTTGATTGTCGGAGTGTCCCTGGGTGGACACACTGCTGCCGGATTCTCATCTTCTTGTGCAAGTTGTTGGGCTTAATCTATTCTGCTGGTACTTTCCAATTGAGTTCCCCTTTTGATTGTGTGGTCGGAAATCAACACCCACAACTACTAAAAAAAGATATGTACTTGGTTGACTATTTTCTTTAATATCCATTTTCTTTGAAAGGAATTTGGGGAGAGAAAAAATAAATATATTTTTCCATTGTGGTTAGTCTCTCTCTCTCTCTCTCTCTCTCTCTCTCAAAACTTGCACATACATTCATCTGCCATCATGCCCTCGTAGTCTGTAAATTGGCTTTCGAGTACTCTTTGGTCTTTGCAATATAGTGGATGTGTTGTTTTTTTGAGGGTTTAAAAAAAAAAAAAATTCCTTCTAACAGCCTAAGGTTGTAGTTTTTGTTTTCTTCCAATTTTATAATTTTTCTTTACCTTTATAGTTGTTTCACATGTCTCAAAATTAAATGAAACATTAGTCTCCCCTCCCCCCTCTCTCTCTCTCTCTCTCTGAAAGGAACAAAAATTGAATTTAACAAATGCATATTTTCATGCTATACATGATTAAGCAATGGATAATCTAAATTAACTTTCTATGTGCCTAACAAAAATTGGAGATGTGATCTTATATTGGATGGTAGGTCATGAAATTGAGAAGGCTAAGTAGGCAACTTGGAATTTTGCCCACCTTTATAAAAAGATAAATAAAAATTGATGAGTCAACGATTGCCCACCTTATGAGAGACCCTGTTGAGATGGTGGATGCCTCCCATGCCTTTTGATTTGGAGAATTGAGATAACGTAACATACTATGAAGCATGGACACGCCAGATTTCATGCCATGGCGGTGTCTGACACGGGGACACGCCAGATTGAATTATTTTTTTGCAAGGGACACGGCGGAGACACGCGTATCCACCAAATCTGGACACGTGTGTCCAAATCTAGACACAAAGAGCAAAAGAGAAAAGTAAAGGAGAAGGGTAAAGATCAAGAGACAAACTTGGACTTCGATCTAGTCGATTTGCCTGTCGATCTCCATGACTTCGACCACCGTAAGCCGTCGACCTCGACCTCTATCCAGTTGACCACCGTAAGTCTCTCTCTCTCTCTCTCTCGCCTTCCCTCTCGCTCGCGTCTTTCGCTCTCTCACTCTCACGTCGCTCGCTCTCTCTCTATCTCTCTTGCTCTCGCATCTCTCGCTCTGATTCATATGTATAATATATATATATGTATTTATTTAATATTAATAAAAAAGACATATTATGTATTATATATATATATATGTATTTATTTAATATTAATAAAAAGACATATCTTATATACATATTAATCACAAAAAAAAAAAAGTAGATAAAATAAAATAAAAAAATTAATATAAACATATTTATTTAAAAATATAATAATTAAATAAAATAATTAACTTGTATTAAAATAAAAATATTTATAAAAAAAGAAAAAAAATTGCCATGTCCCCAGCCGTGTCCGTGTCCGTGTCCGTGTCCGTGTCTGTGTCTGTGTCCGTGCTTCATAGGTAACATACATTAAATAAGTGAGAAGATAAACCGATTGAGTTAAGAAGCATAAACAAGAGGCAAAGGTTCTAGGGATTCAATAAA
>JAXFYN010000083.1:71346-192164 GCA_036172215.1 Camellia granthamiana
GGATTCAATAAGAGTCAAGGAACTCTCTTTTTTGACTTCCAAAGAAAAGTAAGATATGAGATGATCTGCTTTTGCAATATTTGTGGGCAAAAAATGTCTAATGCTGCCCTAATGAACAAAATGGTGCTATTACTTACCCTAATTAGTAGCTCACATGACCATCACATATTAGTACCCTAACAACAACATAACACTAGCACACGACTCCAAAATGAAGCAAAATAAATCAAGCTTGGCTAATGAGCTGGTTTCATCTTTTAAGCACCACTAAATGTTCATGCATCACCCTTAGTAATAAGAACTAATGTTTAGTATGGGATGCCCCTTGGACACCCTTAGAAAGGTGACACTAGTGTTTACTCTTGACAGCATCTTAGTTAAGAATGTAGCATAGGATAACACCCAAGACATCCTGAGACTCACCATAATCTGTTCTCAACCACTCCCTCACCACTCAACAATGGATAAAAGGGTGCGTTACCGATTCTCCACCTTGCTTGCCTGAGTAGCACTGATTAAACATAACCTGTCTCTTTCAAATCAGATTATTAATTTTAAAATCTTTTCATATGTCACAATTCACACAAACAAGGCCACCTTGGATGGTTCCCCCAACAACCCACCATCCCTTTTCAAGGGAACACCACATCCTCTTTGTGTTTCTGCTAAATTTCTGTGTCTCTAACAAGCCCCTGCTACCTTCCAACTCATCGAAGGCACATATATGGTTTGAAACCTTAGCTTTTGAATCCCCAAACTTTCTAATACTTCCCTGTCCCACTTCTTCAAATCCTCTTCCAACAATTCAATTTTTTTTGGCCAGCACCAAACTCACGCTACCTATCACTGAGTACCTTCTCTGCCACTCCCTTACCTTCTCTTGAAAATATCCAATTAAAGCCACATATTTTCTAATATGAAAGGAATCCTACCCTGCCTTATTCCCCCACAATCCAAAAAAAATTGCAGAGTGATCTGACACTTGTTTTTAGTTCACATAATATAAACACTAAAACTTTATGGGCACTTAATTTTTAGGGTATACCAATGGAGAATGATGCATTTCTCACTCGTAGTTTGTAAACTTCTGAACATTTTGATGAAGAAACTACAACACTGTGGTGTATTAATTGTTTTGTAATCCTTGTTGGCTCTACTATAACCTAGACAATGTTCAAGCGTTGATTAAGAAAGTTCATCATATTATCTTATTTGAGCTTTCCTCTTCCCCCTCTCAAGCTTCTAACATGTTAAAGTGGCTAATTTGATGGGTCTATGTTTTGTGATATTTGATATCAGGTGATACATCTTACTTGTGTCAATCTCCATCAGCGAAAGCTGGAGGCAAAATTGGTCTGGAACTTGCTATCGCATGAAAAAGTGAATTGCTTTAAATTTCTTTTGCAAGTATCTCATTGGTTTCAAACCTTGGGGAAATGTCTAGTGGAGAAGGTAGAAAGGTTTCACGTGAAGACATACAACTGGTAAGCTGTTGAGTTGAATTTTGTTTATAATTATTTCCTTATTGGTTTCATGGCTTTGATCCATGTTGGTGAGTTAGCTGGCTTGTGGTTTCATAAAGGAAAAGACAGAAGAAAATCATTTAGTCCATTTTTTTTTTTTTTTTTTTTTTTTTTTTTTTTTTTATAGAAAATATGGGAAGGAAAGAACACCATAATAAACAATGTGGGAATGAATCACAAATATAACCTCCTTTTGGTCTTAGAGAAATGGTTTGAAACATAACTATTGCTTTATAGTAGCTGGAGTTCCTTTGAGACTGTTGAATTTCTCTCTGTAGATTAAACCAGCACCTTCAATGAGCCTGTCCTACTCTTGGGGCTAAAGGTATTAGAGAATTAGCTGCGTAAGGTCACATTACTTTGGACACCAGTCTTCATAGTTGTTCCCATTTATGTTGTTTTAACAAATATTATTAAAGAAGTTTTAACTAATGGGCTGATAGAATTAAAAAAAAAAAAAAAAAAATTTACTAAGGGACTTATCAAAAATAATAATGATAATAATATAACTAAGTGAACCTCGTACCAGTTTGATGTCTGACATGTGGAAAATTTTCAACATATTAAAAAAGTATTTGTGATAAACAAGATTGAAATTTGACAAGATTTTGTTAAATGAAATTTTCATTGATAAACTAGAATAAAGACTTTGGATATTGTCATTGGCTGCCATCATGTCGGTTTGAACTTATTTTAAATAATAATGCTCTCTTAAACTCAATGGATCGTGGCTGAGAAATGTTGAGCTTGTGTCAACAATAGATTCTGATCTACTGAGCTAAGAACACTGAAAGTATTCCCTTCCTTCTGGCTTAGTAATCCAATATATAAGGTCCTAGAAGGTTCTATAAATTGCGAAACTTTCATTTGTGCTTTTATGATTGGTTTGGTACATTTGGTGACAATTAGAAGTCATTGATTACCACTGTGAGGAGCAAAATAGTTGCACGAAGCGGGAGCGGGGGGCGGGGGCGGGGGCGGGAGCGGGAGCGGGAGCTGGGGAGAACGTGGCCACTTAGAGGAATCGTAAATTAGGAGCGTTTATATATAATTTTTATTAATTATATTTTTAAATAATATATATAAATATATTTTGAGATATAATTCTTTTCTCCAATTAATATTTGAAATATATTATAATTATCATAAATTGTTATAAATTGTATTTTATTTTGTATTGTTAGATTTTACTTCAAATTAAAATCTATTTATTTTATAGATATAAAAATTAAGATTAATTTAATATATATATATAACCCATTACATTTATATTTATAAAGAAAAAATAAATAAATAGAGAAATTAACCCATTATATTTTTATTTATAAAGGTAAAATAAATATATTTATAATCCATCTTTTTAATATTATATTAAAAAATATATTTATATATTTTTAATATTATATTTGTATTTTTATTTATAAAGATAAAACAAATATATTTAATATTATATTATAATCAAAGGAAATTAAAAAGAAAAAGCAACAGAAAGAGAGAGACAGAACATACGGGGAGAGAGAACAAATCGAAGAGAGAGAGAGAGAAGAAGAGATGCATCGACTGTGAGAGAGAGGAGGAGATCGACAGAGGAGATCGATCAAGAGACGAGATCGAAGAATCGATTGAGGCGAGACAGAGACGAGGTCAATCGAGAGACGAGATCGAGAGTGACGAGATCGATTGGCGCGAGATCGAAGCCGGTGACCAGAGGGAAGTGGGTGAACAGGTTCTCCTCGTTCTCTTCTCTTTCATTCTTTCTGTAGTTAGGGCTATTTCGCCTCTTCTGTATTTTGGAAGCGTTCAGATTCGCGTTTCTCTCGAATCAAACTCGCGATTCTTCTACGAATCTGAGTCAGGAGCGCAGAATCGCGCTTTTGAGGAAGAATCGTGGGCAAGTTGAACGATTCCTGCTACTAAGAAAATGTACTTTCATGAATTCGTTCTCAATTTTATTTATCATGAAGCATGGGATGTAGTTTGTTCTTAAAAATGGGAAGAAGAAAAAAAAAAAAAAAAAAAAAAATCCTTTAAAATAATAATTTGTACTTCTCACCAATATATTTCATTAACCATGTCCTTATTATGACCAAAAGAAATCAGTCATTGGACCTTATGCCATAGACACCAATAAAACTGGATTTTTCACCAATTAATCCTTTAAGTTGTGAAATACATGGCTTTTAATTTTAGTTAGCGTTATGTTGTTTTTTATATGTTCTACAATTGTTTTGTATCTTTAAAATGCAATTGTTATGAGAATGATATCTGGATGTTTAAGTTACGGAATACATGATTTTTTTAATTAATATTATGTTGCTAATTTATTACTTTTGAATTATATTATTCATATATTTGGGATATAATAAATTTTTAACATGTCCCAGGCTTATCGTATCTTGTATTTTTTGAAAATCGTGGTGTTTGCATGTTCGTATTGTGTTGAGTGTTGTGTCGTGTATTCTTCATCTGTTCTACTTAGACCACCAATCTTTTTGTAGTGGAGTCTTTTTATAGGTTGAAAGGTAGATTTTTATTGGAGGAAACCTTGAAAAGTGGGTTATTTGATAGACTTTCATTCTATGCATATTGTAGCCTTGACTCCTTGACTAACTCAGCAGATATAGCTCTATGCTAAACTCTTAACAGTTTTCTTGATCGTTAATGCTCCTAGTAGTAACATTTAAGCATCATATTAGAAGAAATAGAATCAAAGGGTCATATCACATGGTCCACTTCCATACTTCTGAAGACTGCTGCCAAAACTTTCTTCCTTTCCAAGTAGATGTCCATGCAAAACTGTTTTCCACCAAATAGAAAAGACTGTAGTTGAATGGGAATATTTTGCAAGTTTTGAGGAGGCAAATCTACTTCATTTTACTAAAACTAAAAGACAATGTTGTTTAGCTCATTAATCGGCTTCAGTACCCATCTATCCATGTAGTGAGAATTCAAAAAGTGATTCTCGGAATTATTTTTCTACATAATGTTTCATCGCAAGAACCTCCCTAATCCTTCATAAATAGAATTAATCCATTTGTGGTTGTGACAATGCCGTCGAACATATGTTTGATAACCGGATAAGAGAGGAGGGGTTAGGATAAAAAGATATGTGGGCTCCACATGTTCCCCCTTCTCCCCCTTGCCCATTGTTTTGTGCAAAATGCTTAATCCTGCTCTAAGAAGGCTATCCCTTATATTACTTGGTTAGAAACTTCGAATAATTTTTTATTTAACATAACATATCTATATATATATAAGGAAAATGGACTTTTTAATGAGAAGCCTTGTAGGAGCTCCAAATTCTCATTCCAATTTTCTTGATTTTCTTAATTTTAAATAATTACTTTTATTTGATAATCCGACATCAGGAACAGAAGGAAAAAAATGAGTTGTTTTACTGATATAAAGAGAATCTTATACTCCCATTCCATTTAGTGATGAGCCTTGTGAGAGTTTCAATATTTCATACTAATTTTCTTGATTTTCTTAATTTTAAACAATTAAAAAAATCTCCATTGGCTAACTTTTATTTGATAATCCCACATCGGAAAAAGAATGAAAAAGTGAATTGTTTAGGTTGGGATAGTTTAGGTTGGAAGCTTTTATTATAGTTTAGGTTGATGGTTCACCAAATTGTATGGTGAAAATATGACTCTCTAATAGGAAGCCAACTTATATAATTTAAAGGCTGTTTTTAATAATTAATGTTATTATTATTATAATAAAAGGGTTTCGAAATTTGGAGGCTGTCACCCATCTCCCCCAATCGGGTCCATATTGCTTGCATGAGTACAATTAATTATATTTTTAAAATAATATTTTGCTCCAAATGCAATGATACAATGATGCAAGTTAATTCCGCAATGATGACCACATGGATGACAATATAACAAGGCACATGTCGGAGAGGAGAAGATATTAGTTGATTGACTTTGATTTATTTTCAGTTTTTACTAGCAAGAAGTGCCTAAGAGACCATTTTCGTTATTTAGGGTCAATTATCACAATAGCGGGGGAGATTGATGCGTATGTGGCCCATAGGATTAAGGCGTAATGGTGTAAGTGGAGAAGTGCATCTGGGGTACTGTGCGACAGTGTTATTAAAAGCGATAAGCGCACCAAGGCGCCAAGGTCTCTTGGGGCCTTAGGCGCAAGGCGCAAGGCGAGGCGCAGGCTTTATCGAAGTAAAGCGCACCACGACAAGTTAAAATAATATACTTTAATATAAGACATATAAGCAAATAACTAAGTGGTATAACATAAACAAAATGCAATATTGAACATTTAAAAAAATAAATACCAACAAACATCGCTATTTTAACATAGACAAATGAGTATAAGCATGCATTTCAAAACATAAAACGCGAATATCCATGATCTAAAAGTCAACTAATAACAATATTTCAAAAGTTTAAGCATACATTTCAAAACATCAACAAATTAAACCAACAAAACATAGTCTTTGCTTCCATTTATCCAATGAGGATCTAACAATCATCATCATCCTCAATATCAACAACACGCAATTCATAATCTTCTTCTTCATCATTGGATTTGTATCCTTCTACATCTTCCTCTTTTGTCTCCTCTGAATCTGCCTCTTCCTCATCTATCAATTGACATGCATTTGATGATCTAGAACCCCTTGACCTTGCCCTCGACGATGATGGTGTCTTTGAAGTTGTTGATCTAGTTCGCTTATTTCTTTCCCGAACACCAGAAGCTCTAGCAACATCACCCCATGTCAAACTTTCATCATCAAACACATTATCGTTGTCTTCATCCTCTTCTCCATCCATCCTTCCAACCAACCACTCATTGCTTTCATCAATATTTGTTAAAGTGATGGGATCAAGTGTGTCACGCATATCATATCGACGTCTCAATTGTCTATTGTACTTAATAAATACCAAATCATTGAGACGTTGTTGTTCCAACCTATTTCTTTTTTTGTTGTGGAGCTACAAGAAAAAGAGAATGTATTAAAATTTACCATATGAGAAGGGGAAAAAAAAAGGAATTCACCAAACTTGAGGTAGATGCTCACATGCTCAAATACACTCCAATTTCTTTCACAACCAGATGCACTACAGGTTAAGCTAAGAACTTTTATGGCAAACTTTTGCAAATTTGGGGCTGAAGAACCATATGCAGACCACCAATCAGCTGTGAATTGCAACTAATTTTAGCACAACACTAGAAACTTTTGATTTAATCTAGAGGCATGAAAAAGTTAATGGTGTAAAATGGATTACCTGGTGCCCTTGTCATTCTCTGCCTAATTGCTAGTGGCATCCCAAAGAGACCTTCAAATTTTGTATAAATACTCATTTCTTGAGTGATTTTATCTTGAATGTCAGTGCCTCGAACCAACCTTGACACACACTTATACAACCCTGTCATGATTTCAGGATCATGCTCAATACTTGGATTAGAATAGAAGAACTCCGGATTCAAAAAATGGCCAGCTGCATGAAGAGGTTGATGCAATTGGATATTCCACCTATTGTCAATGATTTCAAAGATGTTCTTGTATTTTTCTTCTTTTTCATTAAATGACTTTGCAATACTTTCTTTAGCCCTATCCATAGCCTCATAAATGTATCCCATGGCAGGTTTTTTTTCAGAATCAACCAACCTAAGCACATGCACAAGTGGACCTGAGACCTTAAGAGCATAGACAGCCAAATTCCAAAATGATGGCATCAACATAATCTGTGTTGCTTGTTTACCCTTTGGCTCCTTTGCCCATTTGGAGCTTGTCCATTCCTCCGAAGTGAACATCTTTCTCAAGTTGTTTTTTTGTTGATGAATCCTAGATAGAGTGAGAAAGGCTGTTGCAAATCTTGTCTTTGCAGGCTTGACCAAATTCTTTAACTGTGTAAACATCCTCATCATATTCAACACACCTGGCCGGTTATAAATATAACCGTGTACCTTAATAGCCCTGTCAAATGTCTTCTTCATATGTGGCAATTTGAAAATATCTTCCAGTATCAAATCCAAGCAGTGAGCCGCACATGGTGTCCAAAAAAGGTGTGGTCTCTTTGCCTCCAAAAACTTACCTATTAAAATTATAGAAGCAAAACACAGAAGATTATTTAATAACAACTAAACTAACTAACTAGCTAGCTAGTAAGTACATATAGAATCAAGAAGACAAAAGATTATTACCAGCCAACACATTAGCTGAGGCACTATCTGTGATAATTTGGACTACATTAACTTCTCCAACATCATCCACAAACTTATCAAGTAGTTCGAAGAGTTTTTGCCCATCCTTTGAATAGCTTGAAGCATCGATGGACTCAACAAACATAGTTCCTCTAGGACAATTGACTAAAAAATTAATCAAAGTCCTTCCATTCTGCGAAGTCCATCCATCTGACATCAAAGAACACCCATATTTCACCCATTCCTCTTTATGAGTCCTCATCAACTCATTTGTATGATTCAACTCTTTCTTCAGATATGGAACCCGCACTTCATGGAAACTGGGAGGTTTCATACCAGGACCATACTGCCCAATTGCTTCAACCATTGGTCCAAAGCTATCATAACTAACTGCATTAAAAGCTATACCTGCATCATACATCCACCTTGTGATTCTTATAACTGCTCGGTCTCTTAATTCTTTCTTATAAGGATCATTATGATCAATTGTTGTCTGTTTTCCTTTTCTATTTTGCACCACAAAATCAGGATTGGGTGTGTAGAATACATCCATGGGCCCCTTCGTCTTCGACCTTTTTGATCCAACAGAAGAACTATTTTGTTTGCTTGACAATGATTTACCACTTGATCCACGAGGCTGCTGAATCTCATAAGCAATGTCATCTTCATCCTCTTCAAAATCATTGTTCATCTCATCAAAATGAGGCAACAAGTTCATTTGATCTTTCTGTGTTTTCTTGTTTCCCATATACTCTTTTATCTCTTCCCTTACATCAGGTGGACATTTTTGACAAACTGTGACATTCCTTGAACCTCCAACAAGATGTTGTTTGACTCTATAAACCCCTCCATTAGATACTTTGCCACAAAAATTGCACTTAAATTGATTTGGGTTCTTAGGATCTAACTGATGTGCATGTTTCCATGCAGGATCTTTTCTTGTACTTTCAGATGCCATCTAAATCATAGAAGTAGAGAATTCAGAATAAAAAAAATTAATTTTAGTATATTTTAGAGAAACAGACTCAAATATTAACTTAGGATAACAGATCATATATGCACCTTGGTATACATAGGGACTGAAATTAACATACACCACACATTAATTAATTATTTATTTATTTATCATAATCAATTAATTAATTTATTTATTTATAAATTAATTAATTTATCATAATCAATTTATTTATTTATTTATGAATTAATTAATCAATTAATTTAATTTATTTATTTATGAATTAATTAATCAATTAATTTATTTATTTATAATTGAAAAATTGAAAAAAAAAATATTTTCAGACTCAACTACTCAAATATTTTCAGACTCAACTTAAATATTAATTAATTTAATTTATTTATTTATAATTTATTTATTTATTTATTTTCAGACTCAATTCAAATTATTGAAAAAAAAATAAAAGAAAGAAAAAAATAAAAAAATAAAAGCTGAAAAAAAAAATTAAATAAATAAACGAATCAAAACAGTTGAAAAAAAAATAAAAGAAAAAATAAAAATAAATAAGAACAGAGCTGATCAGTCGAACCTGCGAAGACGAAGGAGTCGAGTCGAACCTGCGAAGGAAGAACAGAGCTGATCGAAGTTGAAACCTGCGAAGTTGATCGAAGTAGAGCCTGCGAATCGAGCCTGCGAATCGAACCAGCGAACCCTAATCGAAGTCGAAGTCGCAGTCGCAGTCTCGCAGAGGAAGAGGAAGAGACGATTTCGTTTTTTGATCTTAGGTAAGGCTTCGATTAGGGTTATCTGAGCCCTATTTGGCTTATATGGTCCATGAGTCGTAATCCTCTGTGATTACGAGGCCTTCGATTAGGTCGATTAGGTTCATCTCAGTCGTTCGATGGGATCTACAACTTGAACCATCAGTCGCGACTAGGCGCTCGCCTCGCGCCTCTCGCGCCTTGCTCCAGGCGCGTCTCAGGCGCTCGCCTTATTCAACTCGCCTCGCCTGGCACCTCGACAGGCGCAGAAGGTGCGCCTCGCCTCGCCCTGCGCCTAGGCGCGCGCCTAGGCGCGCCTTTGATAACACTGCTGTGCGATAAACGAATACCCACTAGACTAAAAGGTCAGTTCTATAGAACGACTATTAGACCAACGATGTTGTATGGGACGGAGTGTTGGGCAACCAAGAAACATGTAGATAAGATGAGTGTAGCTGAGATGAGGACGTTAAGGTGGATGTGTGGCAAGACTAGATAAGACAGAATTAGGAATGAATGTATTCGAGAATGGGTAGAAGTAGCACCGATAAAAGATAAGTTAAGAGAGAATCGATTAAGGTGGTTTGGTCATATTCAACGAAGACCAACAGAGGCAGTAGTGAAGAGATGCGATGCTGTAACGGTAGATGGAAGTGTCAGAGGACGGGGTATGCCTGGATTAACGTTAGCTAGCGTTGTAAATAGAGATATGAATCTACTTATTTTGACTAACGAAATGGCCGTTGATAGGGTCGCATGGAGAAGAAAGATTTATGTAGCAAAACCCATTTAATGGGACTTAAGGCTTGGTTTGGTTTGGTTTGGTGATTAGCAACATTCTCAACAAATTAAAGTTCGATTTATTTTGAGCGAGACTATCATTTATAATCACGTAATTTTATTATATTTAATTTTTAAAAATAAATAATATATATAATTTTATAAATAGATCGTATATTTTTATTAAAAATAAATACATTGAAATCACATGAATATGATTTTAGAATAAATTTGATTTTTATTTTTATTTTTGTTTTTAACATGCATATGAGTTTACAAAATGATTGAGTATAATAAATTCACCAACCTAAACTATGTTTTTCTAATTTCCGTTGGCTAGCTTCCGTTTACCTTTTCTTTTACAATCCCACATCGGAAAAAGAAAGAAAAAGTGAATTGTTTCAGTTACATAAAGTGAATCTTATGCTCCCATTTATATAAGTAAAATGAGATTTTTAGTGAGAAGCCATATGATCAATACCTCAATACTCATTTTTTTATTTTCTTAATTTTAAACAATTAAGAAAGTCCCCATTAGTTAGCTTCCATTTAACTTTCATTCTACAATCCTACATAGTTTTGATTTTAAAAATAATTTTGTATGAGATTTTGAAGCTCTCATAATATTTAACCTCAATAAAATTACAATCCCACGTCGAGAAAAGAAGGAAAAAGTGAGTTGTTCCACTTTTATAAAGTGTTACAATCCCACATTAGGAAAATATAGACAAAGTGAGTTGTTTCACTTTTATAAAATGAATCTTATAAAGGGAGAAGCCTTCTAGAAGGTCTAAACCCTCATTCTAAAATTATTGAATTTTCTTAATTTTAAACAATTAAAAAGATTCTGATTGACTAGCTTCCATTGACCCTTTATTTTACAATTCCAAATCTGGAAAAAAAAAAAGAAAAAAGTAAATTGTTTCATTTACATAAAGTGAATCTTATGCTCCAATTTATATAAATTATTGAAATTTCTTAATTTTAAACAATTAAGAAAATCCTTATTGGTTAGCTTCCATTTAACTTTTATTTTACAATCCTACATCGGGAAAAGAAGGAAAAAGTGAATTATTTCACTTATATAGAGTGAATCTTATACTCCCATTTATATAAGCAAAAGAAGATTTTTAGTGAGAAGTCCTATGATCAATACCAAATTTTTTTTGTTTGTGTGTTTAAGAACACATGTACAATGCTCCTAGCATATCACCCGTGCTATGTGAAAATGCAATATGAAGGTGCTTTTACAATTCAATGTGTATATCCATTTAACTTTTATTTTACAATCCCACATCGGGAAAAGAAGGAAAAAAGTGAATTGTTTCACTTATAAAAAGTGAATCTTATACTCCCATTTATATAAACAAAAGAAGATTTTTAGTGAGAAGCCCTAAAATCAATACCATTTTTTTTTATTTTCTTAATTTTAAACAATTAAGAAAATTTCCATTGGTTAGTTTCCATTTAACTTTTATTGTATAATCCCACACAGACATTTTGATTTTAAAAATAATTTTGTATGAGATTTTGAAACTCTCATAATATTTAACTTTAAAATAATTACAATCTCACATCAAGAAAAGAAATAAAAAGTGAGTTGTTTCACTTATATAAAGTGAATCTTATACTCATTTAATATTATAGTATTGTGCATGTTTCAGTTCAAGATGGTTTAAGTTTTAAAATAAAATTTAAAGGTTTTAATTAATTAATTTTATTGTAAATTGGTTGGTCTTTTGACTTGGCCGATTAGAATGAATCGTTTTTAGTTTAACTGATTCACTGGTTTAACCACTATTTTAGCTGTTTTATCAAAATATATTGCTTAGATTTGTTTGATTTGAAATAAACTAAGATTGACCTTATTAAAAATTGAACGACTGAGATTGCTTAATTAGAAATGAACTTCCCGTCGAAACAACTGTTAACTTTTATTTTCCAATCTCACATCAGAAAAAGGAGTAAAAAATGAGTTGTTTCACTATATAAACCTTATGCTCCCTTTCAATATTGTAGTGTTGTGTATATTTCAGTTCGAGACAGTTTAAATTTTAAAATTAAAATAAAATTTAAAAGTTTTAATTAATTAATTTTTGTATAAGTTGGTTGGTCCTTTGACCTAGCTGATAGAGTGACCCGTCTTCGGTTTGACTGATTCGCTGGTTTAACTACGATTTTAGCTGTTGTATCAAAATATATTGGTTAAATTTGTTTGTTTCGAAATAAATTAAAGATTGACCTAATTAAAGATTAAACGGCTAAGATTGCTTGATTCAAAATAAACTTTCCGCCCAAACCCAAACAATTAACTTTTAAACAATTAAGAAAACCCCAATTGGCTAGCTTTTATTTAACTTTTATTTTATAATCCTACATCGAGAAAAGAAAGAAAAAGTGAATTATTTCACTTAAAGTGAATCTTATACTCTCATTTATATAAGCAAAATGAGATTTTTAATGAAAAGCCTTATGATCAATATCTCATACTAATTTTCTTAATTTTAAACAATTAAGAAAATCTCGATTGACTAGCTTCCATTTAATTTTTATTTTACATAATATAAAAAAATTTAATATAATTATCATATTTTTATTAAATAATATCTTATTTTATCCCGTGCATAGCACGGATGATATGCTAGTTATTAGTATAAGTATTTATAATATTTTATGTAATAAGGGGTCCTAGAATCTAGAACCATGAATGATCAGTCAACTTAATCGTTTATCCTCATTCATCTTGAATACAAGCATGTGTATTGAAGTTTCATATTATTTTATTTGAGTGTTAAAAATGGCCATTTTAAATTCAAGTTTTAGTTTTATTTTTATTGTTTTGTGTCAAATAGGAAGGTTTAGTACCTTATTTTTTATAAGTAAATTATATTAAAAAACACCAGAAGGGGTGTGTTGTAAATAGGCACTTATTTACCTAATTTGTATAATATCTGTCTGCCGTCATAAGTAATCATTTGTGATATGTCTTTATCTAATTACAGGTGCAAACTCTTATTGAGCAATGTCTCCAACTTCACATGAGCCAAAAAGAAGTTATCAATACTCTCTCGCATCGGGCAAAAATAGAGCCTAGTTTTTACTGAGCTTGGTAATTTTTGTGTATTAGTTTATCTTCTCATATATCATTTCGTTGTGATTTAAGCTCCAAGACTGGCATAAATAACAATTTTAAATGAGTTATTTGCTTTTATTGTTCAATGATAGTTAATATTCTTTATAAATAAAATATTTTAAAAAAAAAATGAGAGCTAAGTAATTCATGATTTGTTTTGGTCTCTTTCCCTTTCTAACTTCGGGGATTACCCTATGTCATTGGTGGCTTGTTACTTTCACCCAGCTGTAAGTCTAACATGTTTAATTAGGTATAGATTACATTTGATGTGGTGAGAGATGACGTGGCTTATCTTTTAGTGGATGCATAGGCATTTGATGTTGAAAGTATGAAATGGATGGCAACCTCATGCCATATGCTAACCATTTAGGAGTTGATGATTGTGTCTTAGTAGCAAGAAACTCCTGTAGGGGCCTTGCTCCCTCGCTTTCGCCACCCCTGCCCCCGCTCCCGCTCCCGATTTCAACCTTAAACTCTTTTGAAGGGCCCTTGCTCCCCCGTTCCTACTCCCGCTTCCGCTTCCGCTTCGTGTAACTATGGATTATTTAGCTATAGGTTTTAACTGTACTTACAGATATAATTTGTTTGTATAATAAAAAAAAAAATTCTCTCTTTGATGATTTATGATAAAATTGTGCTTATCAGGAAAAAAAATAAAAAATAAAAAAAAGTAGAAGAAGAATAGATTTGATTAGTGAGAATCATTATAGACGGCTGGGTAGGTATTTCTATGTCTCCCAGGTTTCTTTATCAAGTTGGACCTCGGAAGTTGAAGTAAATGATTGTCATGACAATGAGTTGAATTGGAACTTCATTTCAATTTATGTTGATCAAATTTTCTGCGTGCATCAGTTTTTTCCTTAGCAACTTCGCAGAAGTGATGGGATTTTCGCACTTAAACGCCAATAATCTTACGCAGTCACTTTTGACAAGCTTTATCACAGACTAAGAAGTTGCATGGAAGCTATGAGGAAGGTTACAATAAAACAAGTACAATTTTGAATCTTACTAGGAATTTATATTTTGTTTGGTGGCTTAGAATCTTTGGGATTTATATTTTGCTTTATATTTCGTAGCACCTACTAAAATCTGCAATAGTGATGATGCTTAGTGATTTAAGGCAGGGGAAAGAATAGAAATATTATTTTGGTGACCAGAGGTTAATTGTTTGCTTTTTGTTGTGTGCAAAGAGAGGAATGAACTTTGCAAACCTAGAGATTTTCAAAGATCCTGCAAAATTTGCAGTTGCAAATACCAAATCAAACTTAGCCTTCCCGCTCTCAATCAATTGGAGTTAGTTACATGAATCCTTTTCCACCATTGCGCTCTGCCAAGGGTTTTATTTTATTTAAACTAAATAAATTTATATCACTCTTTCTTACCATTGCATTTATCGGTCTTTATTATTCATGACCAAACAATTGTAGTTTGTTTTCTCTCAAATTATTTTCAACTGAACTACACTTACCATTTCACAAATGTATTTATTGTCGGAGATAAGATTATATTGTCAAAGATATCAGAAGATATGAAAGATATTAGAATATATGGAGATCCCATGATTTGTGTTTATTATGATTTAAATCTTTGATTTATTTCAATTCCTTAACTGAAGGGATTTGATTGTATCTCCCATTATATATATATGGTGTATAATGTAAACAAGAGTATAAAGTTGTGGTGAATGAAAGATGTAGCATCCAAGGGCTTTTTGTGTGTGTGGATGTAGGCCAATATTGGCCGAACCACGTTATTTTAATTCTATCTTTCTTAGTTACTCAACATTTTGTCTTGTACAACATACATGCCATTATAGTTGTTCAAGGTCATTTTTTAAATTTTATTGTTATTCGTTAATCATATAATATGTGAGAAATATTTTTCCACTTGAGCTAACCTACTTTCATTTTATGGGTCACATCATCTCAAACTTTTCAATTCTTATGAATAGTGGATCTTGGATAATAAAATTGTTCACTCTTTAGTTTCTCCTGGTTTGCAATCTTTACTTGTCCACTATTTCTACTTCTATTGTTATTAAAGTTATATTCTATATATCTAGCTTCAGTCTCACTTATTTTAAACCCTTGTTAACTGAAGTGCTTCTCTCCGAATTTCTAAAGCTTCTTGCACCATAACAATATCATCTGTGAAGAGCACACCCCATGGGACATTATCTTGAATGTGTCCTAATTAATTTATCCATAACTAAAGTAAATAGATAAAGTCTCAAAGCTGACCCTTGGTGTAATCGATGATCAGAAACTCACTTTTGTATTTTCCAAGTGATCTAATTGTAGTCACATGCCCATCACGTGTTCTTTATTGCATAAATATACCCATTTGTTTCTCCAAATTTTTTCTTACATCACCATATTGTCATAAGCATTTTCTAAATCTATAAAATCTTATGAACATCTCTCCTCTTTTCTTTAGATTTTCCTATTAATCTCCTTAATAAATATATCACTTTTATATTGGATTGATGGAGCATAAATCCAAACTAATTCTTTGACAATGTTGTTGTCACTCTTAAGCGATGCTCAATCACTCACTCCCACAATTTCTTCGCATGAATCATCAATGAATACCTCTAGATGTCTTTTATTTTTATAAATAGGTACTAAATACTTTTTCTCCACTGGTCAAAAATTTTTCTAGTTATTAGAATCTTATTGAATAATTTTGTTAACCAAGACACTTTTGGATTAAGAAGAGTGCCTTTGAACCTGCAGATCAATCATAATAAACAATACAAGAAAAGGAATGGATTCTCTTGCCTTCTCCCCACCTAAGACTTTAAAAATGTAAGGGTGTGTTTGGTTTGTGTTTGTAGAGTAGTTTTTGAGATAAAAAAGTACGAAAACTTGTTTGGTTTGTCTTTTTTCAGAAATGGTTTTGGAAAATTATTTTTGGGGAGAGTTTTAAAAAAGTGATTGATTTGATGTGTATGAGAGAGAAAGTGATTTTGGAAAGTACGTAACCAAACAAAAATTTTGAGATTTTTTTTGGAAAAATTTGTTTGGTTTGATTACTCTTGAAAATTTGTTTGTAGAGAACTTTTCCCAAAAATTTTTTTGAAAAACAAACCAAACAAGGCCTAAATGTCTTGTATAAGTTCTCCTGTCTATGCTAAGGTTGAACATGAAGAGAGAAATGTAAGGAGAACTATTTGGAAGGTTCAGGTTTCCTGCAGTCCGAACCTAAGTTACCGATTTGTTGAGCGGGAGCGAAAGCTGGAGAGGGAGCGGGAGCGGGAGCATGAGAGCGAGAGCAAGAGCATTTTCTACAAAAATGCCTTCAAAGCAGGAGCAACTGCAGAGTGTGTAATATTGTTTCAAATAATTCTTAGACAATCCCACATCCTGTGACTTATTCAGTTCCAATTCCTACATCGAATGAAGGAGGAAAACATCAAGTCTTCTGTTTTGATGTAATGCCTCACACGATTGTGTGTATTACCAAGGCATTTACATGGCAGTGGTTAAGTCACGTAAGGCCTTGTTTCATGTGCCTCTGTTTTATGTGGCATGCATCAACAGTAAATTTTGTTTTTTTGGCACAGCATGGTTAGTTCCATTCGGATTTGGCCCAAACTTGTGCAAAATTAGTGGGTCCGCGTTTTAATGCGCGGTCTGCCTGGCTGGTCACACAAATTAGGTGATTTAGGTTTGATCCTGGGCCTGCATTAGGTTAGGGGAGTTGGGCGATAATAGCTCCTCTGCATCCCATATCATGCTGCCCTCCCACAAAATGCTAAGGATCCACAACACAAAACACTAACAGTGGATAATCATATTTCTTAGAGGTACTTCATACAACTCTTTGAATGAGCAAAATGAATGCTGCAGTATTTTTTATTTTTATTTTGTAGTGACAACTATATCCGAGGCTCACCCAAAAGGTGGGTCCAAATTGCATACACCATCATATTCTTCTACGACACGTCTATTCTATATATATATATTCTCTATAGTTATATTCTTTTCATATATTGAAGAGTAAGATGATTGAACGCTTGGGAAAATATGATGTTAAACTTTTTATTATTTTATTTTTCTAATAGTTCACGAATGGATGTGTTCATCCTATTAGCAATGCTTCTTTTATATGTTGGTTCACATCTAAAAAGTGTCTTCTATTTGTCTAAAGTTATGAATATAGTTATTGGCATGTCCCTGAAGTTTTAGCATTAAGTGCAAGCATAGCTTCTCTATTAAAGTATCTGTGCTGCTCTGGTTACAAATTTTTGGGTGATTCATATTATCAGATTTTGGATATAGCTTCTCTATAAAAGGGTTGTAGTACTTGGGTCACAAAATTTTGATGGCATATATAATCAGATTTTGGAGATGACTTAACGGGCAAGAGGAAGTTGCACTGTAAAAAGAAAAGAATGAAAAGAATTATTTGGCTTACACATGAATAAGGTAGAGGCCATGTATATATAATAGATTCATGATACAATTTAGGAAACGATATAAATGAGGAAACGATACTAAATCAGTGATTCACAAAATCACAGATTATATACATAATATCACAAATAAAAGGATTATATGTACTCTAATTTCTATATTCAACACTCTCCCTTAAGCTGGTGTGAAGATATTCAATAATCGCAACTTGCCAATAAATGACTTGAAGAAGCCGAAAAAAAACACTCAACGACTAGTTCAAATAAATGCTACCAAACAAATTTAGTAGTCCACTAAATAAAAAAGGCCAAAAAGTGCTTAATACATCAGCACCACACCCTAGAAAGAGAAAGAGAGAGAAAAAAAAAAAAAAAATAGGGACTGAACTGCTATAGAAGAAACTGATCAAAATCAATGTCGGGACGGTTTAAGGGGGTCATGTCGGACCGTTGTAAAGACTAACTAGAATCAATGTCGAGACAATTTAAAGGGGTTATGCCAGACCGATGTAGAGAATTGGATGTTGAACCAGCAAGCGTGACACACATAACTTATGACGTGGTGCTGAACGATGATGGCAACAGATGACTGAGTGCTCCAGGGGCGGCTTATTAGAAAGTGTGCCAGGGGGCGGCTTTGGTGGTGCGCTAAAGGGGGCGGCTTTATAGGTATAAATACCCTCCCTCAAACCTCCCTCAAACTCAAATAAGTTTAAAGATAGAAACCTATTTGAGGTTGAAATATAGGGAAAAAACAAAGTGGAACAGAAATACAAAAAAAAATGGATTGTGAGTAAAAAAAAAATATGATAGAGATATTTTAGATAGAAGTAAACTAGTGGATAGAGGAAGAGATCACCACGAAGTGATACTGAAAGAAAATATAGCAGTGGAATGGGTTGAAGTTCGGCAGGCAGTCAAGGCAAGGCTGCTGCCGCCTGCCGGTAAAGCAAAATTACTAGGTACTTAACCCAACTCTGATACCAAAAAGAATGAAAAGACTTATTTGACTTACATATGAATAAGGTAGAGGTCATGTATATATAATAGATTCATGATACAATTTAGGAAATGATATAAATAAAGAAACAATACTAAACCAATGATTGACACAACCACAGATTATATACATAATACTAAAAATAAAAAGATTCTATATACTCTAATTTTTTATATTCAATAAAAAGTTGGTGCAAGGGATTGGATATGTCAGATTCAAATTTATATCCAAAAGCTGTTGAACTTGGGTCCGTAGGATGGGCTCTATGTTATGTGGGACATGGTGTAAGTTTTCTGAATAATTTTCTGTATATTCCAATTGTGTATCTTTACAAGGCCACCAATTTATATAACCCTAAACCTATGATAGAAAAAGGAAAATACGAAGAAGGAAATACAGCCAAATAGTTACACCACCACAATCTTTCCTAATTCTATATACAATACTATCTTCCCCTAATTCTATACACAATATATTTCTCATACCCCCGCTCAAACTCAAGGTGTTTTAGCGGAAAACACTGAGAGTTTGCTAAGAAGAAACTGAAACCGAGCGGTAGTGTGAGTCTTGGTGAAGAAGTTCGCAAATTGCAAAGCCGAAGAGACAAAATGAAGTAAGATAGAGCCAAACTGCAGATGCTGTCGGACAAAGTGATAATCAATCTCAATGTGTTTCGTCCGTTCATGGAAGACAGTATTGTGGGCAATCTGAATAGCATTGCAGACTGCAGTTGTCACAATAAAGGGAGGTCGAAGAAGACTGAGGGATACCCAAATCAGATAATAGACAATGTAGCCAAACAATCTTAGCAGTAGCATGAGCTATAGCACGGTACTCAATTTCGGCAGTAGAGAGAGCAACAACAGTTCGTTTCTTGCTTTTCCAAGAGATCAAGGAATCTCCAAGAAACATACAGAAACCAGACGTAGGCTTGCGATCAGTAACATCACCAGCCCAATCAGAATCAGCATAGGCCACCAAATCCATAAAGGAAGTAGAGGGCAATAGTAAGCCCTTAAAGATAGTACCTCGGAGATAGCGAAGAATCCGAACCAATGTAGCCCAATGTGGAGAGCGAGGAGCAGAAACAAACTGGCTAATCACATGCACAGCATAGGCAAGATCAGGATGAGTAACCGTCAGATAAACTAAGCAACCCACAAACTTACGATATAAAGTGGGATCACCCAGTGGGACATCATCAGTGGAGTTGAGCTTCACATTAAGCTCAGTAGGGGGTATCAGAAACCTTAGTATTAGTAAGACCAGCACGGTGAATGACCTCATTAGCATACTTAGCTTGAGACAGAAAATAGCCTTTTGGAGAAGAGGCAACTTCAATACCAGGAAAATACCGCAAAGGACCCAGATCCTTCATCTCGAAGGTGCGGAAGAGATGTTGCTTGACCTCAGAGATAGTAGAAGAGTCAGAGCCAGTGATGATCATATCATCACACATACAATAATAATGTAACAAATCCAATTGAAGTGTGGAGAAGAAATAAAGCAGAGTTTCTGGGCACAAGGATGAAACCCAAGTTCAGTAACAGTAGTCTGAAAGCGATCATACCAAGCACGAGGAGATTGCTTCAGACCATACAAAGCACGCCGAAGGCGACAAACCTGTCTAGAGAAATGGTGAAGGCCAAGAGGGACGACCATTGTAAACCTCCTCAGTGAGGTGGCCATTAAGAAAAGCATTCTTAACATCCATCTGATAAAAAGGCCAAGAACGAATAGCAACGACAGAGCTCAAAGTAACGGGACAGTAATTATCTTGGCAACAGGAGCGAAGATCTCCTCATAATCAATACCATACTCCGGTAAGAAAACCTTTGGCAACCAAACGAGCTTTGTGGCGCTCAAGAAAACCATCAGAATGAGTCTTAACTTTGTAGACCCATTTGCAACCAACCAGATTCTTACCAGCAGGCAAAGGAACCAACTCCCAAGTACTAGTTTGCTGTAAAGCAGACAACTCATCCTCTATAGCTTGAACCCAATAAGGATCCTGATAGGCCTCCTTGTAGGATTGAGGTTCTGAAAAAGAGTGAATAGCAGGCAAAAAAGTACGATAAGAAAGTAGAAAAACATGTATTAGACCAACCTAACCTATTTGGAGGACGACGCTCACAAGCAGGATAGCAGTGTGCAGCAGGATCGAGTCGTCAGAAGCAGAAGGAGCAGCAATAGGAGTAGAGACAACTGGTGGTGGGGGAGCTTTGCGACGAGAATAGACCAACAACGGAGGGGAAAAAGTAGCTGAAGGCGAAGAAGGAGAAGTAGGAATGGCCACAGGAGGAACAGTGGCGATATACTCATCTGATGGGACCTCAGAAGGAAATTGGTCAATGTGAACCAAATCCTCTTTGGAAACGGGAGCAGTGAGAGGGAGAAGCTAAAAGTAAGACATACGTTCGAGAAAGGCAACATAACGAGAGACATAGAGGTGACGAGAGACAGGGTCGTAACAACGGTAGCCTTTCTAAGTAAGACTGTAGCCCAAAAAGACACATAAGACAGACTAGGCACTGAGTTTGGTCCGATCTTTACGGGAAAGGAGGACAAAACAAGCAGACCCAAAGACACGCAGGAGGGAATAATTGGGAGGTTGGGAACACAGAGCCTTATAAGGAGATTGACCGGAGAGTAGGGGAGTCGACATGCGATTAAGGAGGAAAGCAGCGGTAAGAATTGCCTCACCCCAGAATGGTGCCGGAACAGAGGCAGAGAGAAGGAGAGATCGAGCTATCTCAAGGAGATGACGGTGTTTACGCTCAGCATGACCATTTTGGGTAGGGGTATTAGTACATGAGGTTTGGTGAATGGTACCCAATTTGGCCAAATACTCACAGAATTCAGTTTTAAAGTATTCCCCACCCAAGCCAGATCAGGGTATTTTAATTGTGGCCCCAAACTGTGTAGTGATCATAGACTGAAAGGTACGATATATTTGGTAGAAGTCAGATTTATGAGCCATAAGATAAACCCAGGTATAGCGGATATAATCATCAACAAATGACACATAGTACGCAGAATCCCCTTTAGTGAGAACAAGAGAAGGTCCCCAGACATCAGTATGGACAAGAAAAAAAGGGGAAACAGAATTAGAAGTACTGTTATTAAAAGGTAAAGCTGTCATTTTAGCGAGTTTACACCATCGACACTCATTAATTTGACTAGGAGAAATTTTACCTAACAATCCTTCTGACTGAGCGAAAGACCGCAAGCGGTCAACAGACAAATGACAGAAGAAAATGAAAGTGAAAAGATGAAAGTGACAAGCGGCAACTGAGAATCTAACTGAAAAGATGAAAGCGCAACAGGGGAGGTAGACAGAGGAAGTTGCAGACTTTCCACCACATAGAGATCTCCAACTCTACGGCCAGTTCCAATCTGCTTCTTCGACACCCGATCCTGCACACAACAGACAGAAGAAGAAAAGATAACATCAAAACCAAAAGTATCAAGCTGACTGATAGAAAGCAAGCTAACAGACAGTTGAGGAACATAAAGAATAGAGGGAATAGTAACAGCGGACATGGCAGTGGGTAAAACAGACCCAACAGATAGGACAAACATACCAGACCTATTAGCAGTATTAATAGTAATAGGGAAGGGAAGGGGATACAGTTTTGGAGTAAGGAAAGGTGAGGAGTCATATGATAAGAGGCACCAAAATCAAAACGCCAGACAAAGAAAGGAATACATGAAGAGGACCCAAGCAAACCTGAATGAAGAGAGGTAAAAGCAGAGGCAGATGACAAGACTGAGAGGTAGACAAGATCTGATGAAGCTAAGCAAGCTGAGAACTCAAGGAAGCCAAATCAGGACCTGGAGCCGGAGTGGATGCAATATTAGCGGCGGGAGGTTGGAAAGAACTCTGAGTTGGTGCTCGGGACTGAGACTACTGAGAAGACGGACGTCCCTTCTTAGGACAATTGTACTTCCAATGACCCTTCTGATGGCAGAAAGCATACTCATCTGATGGTAGGGGCCCTTTCTTGCTCTTTGCAGTGGCCTGAAGCTAATGAGGTGGGCGTTTCGAGAGCAGAAGAGACTGAGTAGGAGCCAAGAAGACAGATGGAGATAGAGTTTGACTAGCCGTCTTAAGACGGGTTTCTTCGGAGAGAAGCTCACGAACAATAGCATCCGCAGAAGGGAGAGGAGACCGATGAAGGATGCCACCACAAATAGCCTCATACTGAGGGAAGAGAGCCGTTTAGAACTGCACTAAATGACCTTGCTCCCGAAACTCAACATAAGCGTCTAGTGCCTTGAGGTTAGATGGTTCCATGAGAGCCAACTGATCCTAGAGGCCTGTCATCTCTATGTAGAAGTCCTGAATAGATTGATCCCGCTGACGAGCACTCTGAATAGTTGTTTCCAACTCATACTGCTTGGCAAAGTTGGACTGGTGATACACACCCAATAAATAGTCTCACACCTCCTTGGCAGTACTGTATTTGGAAAACATCATTCTAATACGGTCATACACAGAATTATGAAACTAGGTCAGAACTTGGGCATTATCACAATCCCAAGTGTCACAGGAAGTTAGATATCCTTCTTGTTTCGAGTCCAATGGACGAGGAATAGAACCAGAAATATAGCCCCATTTTTTCTGACCAAGAAGGAAATTCTTCATGACACTAGCCCAATAAGCATAATTGGTACCAGTGAGTTTACATATGATTGCTTGGATTTTGGTGCCCGTCATTATAATAAATCAAAGATTCACAAGTGGAAATATAATAATGACTAACAATTGGGCCAAACTGTAAATAAGAGTTTTGACCCAAATAACAATACTGAGAGAGTCAAAGCCACGAACTCAGAGAGACAGAGAGAGAGCAAGGCAGAGCAAAGATCAACCGAGTAAGGCAAATCAGCACCACTTCAATTGCATGAACCAAGGTTCGAACGAGAGAGTTCAGGCGAACACAATTGTGTTGCTAGAGAGAGAAGCTTCTGATGATCATGAACCAAAGTCGATCGACCAGGAAGATCAGACCACTCAAGTCCAATCAACGAAGATGAGGCACGACGTCGATTGAGGGACTGAAGCAGCAACTGAACTGATGTCGCGATGCGAACCAGAGAGAGATCAGTCAAGAACCTGTTTCAATATCGCGATTGGGGAAGAAGATCACCCACAACTCATGACTGAGAGAGAGCAACAGTTTCTAGGGTTTTGGCTCTGATACCATATAAGTTTTCTGAATGGTTTTCTGTATATTCAATTGTGTATCTTTACAAGGAGGTCACCAATTTATATAACCCTAAACCTATGATGGAAAAAGGAAAATATGAAGAAGGAAATACAATACAATCTTTCCTAATTCTATACATAATATATTTCTCACACATGGATCGTCCTGATACGTGGAACTGAAACGTGAATGTGAATGGGAATATGGAATGCTACATGCTCTAAAATATAGTATTGTAGGAGTAGACTTGAATAGATTATACTAAGAATTTAAGATAGTTTTAGAGTAATTTTCTTTTGATTTTTCTCTAAATTAACCATGCAGCATCACAGTTCTATGAAGTATTATGAAACATTTTTGGCATTTTGTCCTGTCAAAACTTCACTCACCTTAGATTTTGGTTTATTATATTTGATTTTTCTTTTCTTGCCAAGGAAAACTTTAGGAAAAAAAAAACACCTTTTGGGATCATGTTAGATTGCTAAATTTACTGTTTTGGAATAAAAGTGTATCATATTTTGGAACGTACGTTCCAAAACATAATTTGCTAGGGCATTAGCGTTTTCTGGTAACACCAGATGGGCTACCACTACCTTTCAAGGATAATACCTAAAGCTCATCTCAGAAAGTATATAACCAACGCGAAATGGGTCTTGAAGTAAGAGTCACTTTCTTTGTTTAGAATGAAACAATTTTTTTAAAGGTGAAAGTACTAGAAAGGAAAGTGAATGAAAGGAAAATAGAAAGAGAATTATTTTTTAACATGTATTTTGTTGGGTTGAAAGTTTGTCCAGTATGTTGCAAGAAAATTAGATATTCTTATTTGAATAGCATGAAAATTAAAGGAGTTTTTTTTTTTTTTTTTTTTAATCTAAATTAACCTTATCCATACGGTCACAAGAAAAAAAGTTAAATTTAGGTGGAATGGATGAAGTGGGACTCTAAATAGTAGAGATCAACTTTCCTGGGAAAATTAATTCTCTTTTTCTTTTTGCATGAAACGATAGATCATGTTTTCTGGAAATAAATGGTTCATGGTTCCTATTTTTCCAGAAAATTTTTCTTTCTTTCTATTCAAATTCCTCAAAAATTGCATATATTTTCCTTCCTTCCTTCCTTTCTATGATTCTTTGCCTAACCAAACAGGGCCTAAGATTATTCCACAATCAGAAGATTAATGTCTGAGATTTTCATGTGTAATAGGAAAACAGCTTGCCTAATTTTCATTGCCTGCTTCTCGTAGTTTGATGACTTAATGTTATTGCTCTACGTGTCATCCGCCAACTCATTCGACATGGTCATTATGATATTGACAAAGCTATTTCATAATCTTTATTAATATAGATACAGATGAATTTCTAGTACATGTATTTCTGATCCAGAAAGCACATTTACAAAGATTTTGACATTTCTTCCAGCATGTATCAACAAGTTGTGTCATGCTTATTCTGTTCAAGAATATAACTTCTTGCTTGTCTCCAGTTTGGCAAAAGCTTGAAGAAGAAAATCAGGAATTTTTCAAGGCATATCATCTAAGGTTGATGGTGAAGGATCAGATAATGCAATTTAACAGTTTGCTTGAGAGACAAGTTGAGCTGATGCGTCAAATATGCCCAACTGGAGTTGCTTCCTTACCTCTGTCTAATGGGTCTCATATCCCACCATGTAAGAAGGCTTTTTTACTCTCTACTTTGTTGTCCCTGACCTACACGGCTGTTCTTTTCATTAGCAGGAAATATTTTTGTGTTTGTTTTTATCTTGTATCTGGGCTTGGTGTATAACCAAATTTGTATATCTGAATAAATTGGTAGTGTAACATAGTCGACAAACTTCTGCGTTGCAGGAATTAATTTACCACTAATTTTTCATACTGGACAAACTTTTTTCTATTTTGCATTATGCTACACTACCAATTAATTTAAAAGTTTGTCCAGTTTGTTATAGGAATTAATTTAAAATTTCTGTGTAATCAGTCTCCTAACAGAAACATTTTTGCATTTATCAGTTTCACAGGCACGATCTGTAAGCATTTCAACGCATGTCTTGAATTAGAAAGTGAGTTTGTTGATTTATGATGCATGATCAGAATTTAATTTTTTTTATATTTTGAGCTTAAATTGGTATTTTGATAAGTATACGCACACATTTTTGTATTGTATGCAATTTTGCATTATTCAGATCTTGCCAGCCCACTAAACAATGCAACTCTGAAGTTTTTCTTGAAATACAGGAGTGGAGTGGTTTTGTTAGTGTACTTACTGTATTTTGTTAAAAATCTGCTTTAAATTTCTAAATTTGCAATTTCAAGTTCTACTCTAAGTGTATTATTTGGCATCAACCTCTGGCAGTGCACCAGAATTCAGGATGTTATGCTCCAGAACATAATGGATCTGTCTTGAAGACAGAGAACATGCACCAGCCTATTATTTCCAGTTTACCTAACACATCATTTCCTAATGGTGGGTCATCACTACACCCGTGCATGCAAAATGCTGTTGATATGTCTGCTCATCCCAGGGTTGATGTTTCACCTAACATGATGTTGGCTCATAGCTCAAATGTGGGAATGATACAAGGAATGAATGGAGGAATGATCAAATCAGAAGCTGGTTATGCAGGAAATTCCCCATACATGTTTGGTACTGATGGAAACGTCCTAGAAGCACGGCCTGCAATTGCAGATGCATCAATGTCTTCTTTCAGCAGTGTAGAGTCTAATTCACATCCGCTGAATGAAACACTCTTGGATGCCGACACTCCGTCATTTGGATTTTTAGGGCAAATACCGCGAAACTTCAGTCTTTCAGATTTGACAGCTGACGCTGGTTTGCTCTCTCTCTCTCTCCCTCTCTCTCTGTCTCTCTCATGATTTAATGAGAGATTGTTCAGGCCAAGTTCTGTATAATAGATTGAGTAGATGTAGGAGTTGATTCATTACACTGCACTTTTATACACATTTGCCCTATTCTTCTTCTTCAGGGAAGAATCTCTAATCCTTTGAATCCTTTTCCACTACTTGAACTCGTCGTTTTATGAACTTAAGTATCTTTAGGCCAACTTGATACCATTCTGCCAACAGGTCATTGGTTTTATTGCAACTGACTTGAGTCAATGAATTAATGAACCTCAGAAATGTTCTTGGTATTATTTTTTTCATGCTTTTTTTTGCCTTCCATGCAGATATATTGGAGAGCTATTCCAGGTCACCCTTCCTAGCAGCAGATACAGACCACTTCTTGGATCCTCATGGCAGGGAAGAACACCAAGGTGAGGGTTTTGGCATTGTTAATTGTCTATCAAATCACAAAGAGGGTGACTGATATTTGTGTCCTGGCCTGTCGGGAGACAATAAGAGGTTGGACACGATATCAGAAGGCTTGAGTTATGAAGATTTTGTCAGTGATTGATTGAATTACCCAATTCAATCCAGTAACTCATCAACTATTGATTTGTGTATGAATGAACTTTGAATCCCCATTTGCAAACTAAATTGGGTAACCATTTTAAGAAATGTATGGGATATGCAATATGCTTTACATAAGTGATCACACAAGTAAGGTTTGCAGTCCTGTAGCAATTTAAACATGTACTCATCCAGATAACTTAAGCATGCAGCTGGTTGAAACTATTTGTTTTGTTTCCAATGTTGGAACTTGGACTGTTTTTTATGACACATATCGGGCACTTATTTTCAAGAACTACCATTTTTGGTTATTGCATTGCCAACATTGCCTCGACTCAAATTTTATGATATCTGGGAGAAAATATCTTTTTGAAAGTATGGTCATTTCATTGGATTAACTTTCAAGGTTGTACCTACCTAGTTTAGAAGATTCCTGCTTACACAGGCATAAATATATATATAAAATAAAAAAATTTAAAAAAAAAAAGAAAAAGAAAAAAGATAGATAATGGGAAATATAGTTTATTGGGAATAATTTTGGCAGGAAACAATTTCTGACCTGATTCTGTCCAGGGTTTGAACTGTGACGATCATTGGAAAACATTAGTCCATATTAAAGTGATCATGTGATTCCCCTATTTATGTTGTTTTAATTTAATAACTGTCTGACATCCTTTATTTTGTGCTTTTTTTGCTGCAGGTCACCATGCATAGAAGTTTTGTAAATAGCTTCCTAGAAATGGAGAATTTTGTACTTCTTTGAAGGTATTGATTGGTGTGTGCTTAGGTGTAATTTGATAATGGTGGGTGACATTAGGTGTGCTTCTAGGAAAAGGAGTTGGGGAAAGAAAAACATTTGTTTGCAACCATATGGTTCTGATCTTACTCCTTAGGCTTGTCATGGAATTATGACAATGGTACTCTGTTGTTATTATGGTGGTGAATATGATCTTGATAGATGTGGTGGAGTATTGTAATTGTGTTTTCCTCATTAAACTAGTTGTAATTTTCAATAATTAAAAAAAAAAAAAAAAAAATCAGATCTTGTATTCAAGAAGTGTATTCCATTGCCATCTGATCATTGATATTATTTTTTCCAGTCCATTGTACACACAATTGTTGCCCATTGGCAGTATGAGAGGAGTTCGTGATCTATTAACAGATCACAAGTACTGATTTGAGTTGCTTACTAATACCTTGTGGTGCACTTGATTTTCGTTTTTTATGCCCGTGTTATGTGATGGTGTTGCCACTCATGAAAAAATTTCAGTATACTGACGCTACACTTTCCACCTTTGGCATTCGCATCGATGATATGAAATCTACATGAGTTGGTTTGGGTATGTCTACTTTCGGCTCTAGTGCCAATAGTGCACTTTGTGTTTTCGAATTGGGTACGGCTTCTGTCCAGTCCGGGATCGGACTGGACCGTGCTGTTAGGCCCGTGGGGGTTCACCACGGGTCCCGTTTTGATAATCTGAACCGTTCAATGTGTAGAACTCGTCGAGTACTATATATCTATAAAAAATCACGTTAATCGGATATCGATAGCTATGTGGTCAAAATAGTTTTTTGTCAACCGTTAATTTGTTCACCGTCCAATTTTTTTAATACGAAACTGATTTGATCATATAGGCATATAGTACTCGACGAGTTTTACACATTGAACGGTTCAGATTATTAAAACGGGACCCGTGGTGAGCCTTCATGGCCCAACAGCACGGTCCAGTCCAATCCCGGACTGGACAGAAGCCATATCCTTTGGAATTTATGCCGAATAAAGGGTGTACTAAACTTTTACCCCATATATTTTGTGGGAGTGAGGTCGATGAAAAGATTGGGGTTTTACTTTCTTTAGGAATTTGTTTGAGGCCCATCGTTAAAGCAAGTACTCTGTGTTTGGGCAACTTGGCCTTCATTATTATTTGGGCAAATTACAAATACCTCTCTTGAGATTTAACTAAATTACAGATACTCTTGAGAAATTACAGATATCCCCCTGAGTTTATATTTTCATAATAAATTACTCCTTGAAGTTTATATTTTCATAACAAATTACCTCTTAATTTGTTATGAAAATATAACCTTTAAGGGGGCATCTGTAATTTCTCAAACCTCAGGGGTATCTGTAATTTAACTAAACCTCGAGGGGGTATATGTAATTTGCCCTCATTATTTTTAGTTAATTGTGACCTTTTTTTTCCTGAGGACTAGTGATTGTCAGTGAAAGTTGATCTGAGTTTGAAAACCATATATTTCTTCCAAACTTTCAGGCTATGTTTGGATGTTTGATTTGTGAAAGGAAAGGAACCTTGGACAGGGAAATAAAATGAAGTAAAAGGAGTTAGATTGATTTCCCCTTTTTATTGGGCATGAAAAACAAAGTATTTCTCAATATATATATATATTAGTTATCCGAAAAAATGAATGTGTAATTTCATTTCTACTTAATTTTTCTTTCTTTTCACAGATTCAAAGATGTTGCACTTCGTATCTTTGTGATCAGTATGGTTCTCTATTTGGGTGACACATTAGGGAAGTAGGATCCTCCACAGTGGACGTCCATGAATTACAGCATAGCATTTTGGGCCATGGCTTTTTTTCCCTGAATGATAATTGAAGTTTTATCCACCAACTGGCCTATTCTTGTTTCAACCAGCCTTAGAGAGTGAAATTTGAGCAGCCAATGAAAAACAACGGTAGTATGGCACAACCAAAAAACCCTCTCAAGTACCTAGGTAGCGGCGATTGATTCTGCAATTTCTGAAAATCCTCTGATGATTTTCTGGTGAAACAAAGCACAACGATTCAATGTAGGAAGGGCTTCAGAAAATCCAACCATCTTTTAGAGTAACTATTTGATTTGCCAGGTGGGTCTTTCTGGTGAATCTGCAAGGGCTGGCTATATTATTGATTTGCTAAGTGGTCTAGTGATACACTCGCCATTGGTGTCTTTTGTTTTTTCGACAAATTAGTTATGTTTGGTTGTTCAAGAATGATGAAAGAAAGGTTTTCTCCACATCTCTAATTCGAAAAACCAATGTTTAACCAAGCAAGAAAAGGGTAAAGACCTATACAGAGCTTTAGTTTGACAGAGAGAAAGGCAAAGTGCATGTCCCTCTTTGATATGTTTTCTTACATAGATCCTCTTAAAGTGACACTCATCAAGGATACCGTTTCTGTTGCTTTTGAATTTGATTAGGAAGCTACAGTGAGCTCTCTTAAAGTCAAATTCAAATATAGTGAAGATGATCTATTCTAGACGCAAGAACCAGAATTACTAGTCATTTTACCTTTGTCAGGGAAGATACATGTGCTGAAAAAGGTGTTATGGAAGAAGAAAAAAAGACCCATCAGGGGCGCTAGAGAGAACCTCTCTCTCTAGGCGATTTTCGGTGCCCTTCAACGACTTTCCAACGTCCTTCTGGCGAGCTCTAAAAACACTTCTAAAGTGTAGATTTGGGTCTTTTAGAGCAACTATTTGTTTTACTAGGTGGATCTTTCTGGTAAATCTGCAAAGGTTAGCTATATTATTGATTTGCCACTCGCCATTAGTGTCTTTGTTATTCCCAACAAAATAGCTCTGTTTAAGAATGATGAAAAAGGGTTTCCTCCATATCTCTATGAGCAATGCCCTAGACCCTCAGCACCCCCACACACATTTGTGAGGGAGGAAGGAGAGAGAGAGAGGGGAAAAAAAAAAAAACAAATATAATGTGTGGCTACAAATCAAATGGGGGTTGTAGGGATCAAAAATTGTGAGGGTCTCAAGTATTTTCTTATCTCTAATTTGGAAAACCAATGTTTAACCAAGCAAGAAAAGGGTAAAGGCCTATATAGGACTCTAGTTTAACGAGTTGGGATTTGCTAAAGTTGATTTTGTCAACTTCACGGGTGAAGTCAGCACATTTTGGGATTAATTTGTACTTGTCAATAATCTGAACTCTTCATCTTACATAACAAGCTAAGAAGAACATATATCTAAAAAATTAGTTTGATCAGACATAAGTAATCATATGATCAAATCACATATATATTATAACATATTGATAGTCTATTTTAAAAACATGTAAGTTGTATAGATAAAAAAAATAATATAATTAATAGCATAACAATTTATGTCAAATTAACTTAATTTTTTATATAGATAATTTTTTTAGTTAGTATGTGATAATGGATTAATTTCACTGTGAAGTTGAGATTTTCAAGTTTTAACATATCCGAACTCTTTTGATGAATTTGATTGGGAAGCTAGAGTGAGCTCTCTGAAAGTCAAATTCAGATATAGTGATTGAAGATGATCTATTCTCAACGCAAGAAACCAAGATGTCTAGTCATGTTACCTCTATTGTGGCTCCTAACGACCTTTCTGAAAGGGAAGATATATGTGCTACAAAAGGTGATACAGAAAGAAAATAAAAATAAAAATCCAGGAAGGGCGCTAGAGAGCCTCTCTCTAGCCAATTTCCAGCCCCCCTCCATCGACTTTCCGATATCCTTCTGCTGAGATCCAAAAGCATTTGCGGTGAGCTCCTCTTCCCTCACTATTGTGGGTGCACTTCCTCTTTTAACTTTGGCTTTCGGCGGTGATCAAGTTCAAAAAAGAAGCGGTGGAATCAGTGGAGTGGGGCAATAGCAGCAGGGACATCAGCGATGGTGTCGGCAGTTTTGGCGTTTATTTTGATTTAGATCTTGTTTTTCCAAATCACATCCGTGAGAAGATTGACGGTTTTTTCAGAACCGCAACTGATTTTTTTTGCCATTTTTGTAGTTTATTGTTTGTAGTACGTGTAGGTTTCTTGTTTGGCCTTTTGAGGCCTTGTTTTTCTTTTTCTTGTTTTGTATGATACTTACTTTTATTTTAATATATCTACATTATAACTGTTCTCAACAAAACAAAACAAAAAAATATATGATACAAGAAACTACGGCTCATCAATTCAAATGGCGAGTGGTTATAATTTGCTAACAAAAAGAAACTGAATCTCAAAAAACCTTGAAAGAGGAAGAAACAGTGAGCACGAAAAGAAATTTTTTTCTCATTGATTCTGGTTTGCATGAAACACTAAAGCTAGCAGAGATAAGTGACTTGATCAAGTCTCCCTAACGCAGCATTCTTCATCAGTGACTTGATTTTCAAAAAGACGGGAAAAAAAAAAATTTAAAAAAGGGTACGTAGCTTGCTTTGCCATCTTGAGCCATCATACCATTAAGTAACGCATTCATGAAATTTTGTTTAGCGCCTCCATATCTTTGCTGTGTAAAAGAACATACCTATATACAGACACCAAAATTCATTTCCTGAAACAATACTAAGCATTCATAAGCCTTCGGCCTAAAAGGAATTCAAATTGTTAAAACACATACATTTAACCTTATTTTGGACACACCAGACCAAAAATCATTAGCATAAATAATTCATGTTTGCAACATATTGAATAGTTCTTTGATTGAATATCCTCGAAGCACCTACATGGGTCCAGTTCTAAGTGCATCATCCAAATCAGAAATCAAATCGTTAACATCTTCAATTCCTACGGAGATACGAACAAGATCCTCAGTCAAACCTCTGGCCTCCCGCACTGCAGCAGGTATGCTTGCATGGGACATAAAGCATGGCATGCTGATGAGGGACTTCACACTTCCTGTCATTACAATACAAATCACTGTGAGTAAAAATAAACTATAAAATAAAAGGAGCAATATGCCCCATAAGGACTAATCCATTTAAGTATTCTCCCATTGCATAAATATGAATACCCTTTTCCTTCTTATTCAAAAGAATAAAAAAAAATAAAACGTGTTTTGTATTCATCCCACATGCCGTGTGACCTCTTTGTCAGACCAGTTCATATTGGGGTGAGCCGGGTTTGAACCTGTGAAACCCTTATTGAGTTATTCTCATTTGTGTCAATACAAATATGCCTTTCTTTTTTGTTCAAAATATGCTCTTATAGCCTTAAGGCAGAAGCACAAATTCTCTACACTACAAACTTGGCTACCTGGCTTTTGTTTGATGCAACATTATTACACCACAAGAGTCCCACTTTAAAGGTCATTGAACCCATAGGTAAAATCCTCATGTCTAGTAGTCGTCTATATTTTCACTTTGCATTCCTTCTGTATTTTTCAGAAACTTTTCTGTTTTACCTGAGTGAAATGAAATTTTAGACTTATTATATTTGATAAATGATTTTGTTAGGAATTCCACCAAAGAGAATCACTTTGGGGAATTTTTTTTTCTTTTTCTTTTTGATAAGACGAAAGTGTAGCCTTCTTTGAGTTCCGTGTTTCCAGAGAATTATGAGGCTCGCAAGTATGGAATGACTCCACACCACTTTGGTTTGGGCTTTTTACTCGTGTATCAATTAATTTTATAGTTTTGGATCATGTATATAACTGAGAATACCAGTCTCATGTCATCAGCCAGACATTAAAAGAAAAAATAAAAGAGTGGAGAGGGAGAGAAATATTGGTCTCAGATTTCAATCTTCCTCTAGGGATTTGGTTCAAATACTTCTTTGGCAAATGCTAAACAGTGCTCCGAGGGCACTGGTATACATCAAGGTTGGGGTGATAAGTGTCTGGGAAATATGTGAAAAGGTCAAAATGTGGTGAAAAGTTACTTGATATTGGTGCCTTGCGTTCTTCTCCTATTTTGTCTTTTTCTTATCCCCTAGGGCATTTGTTAGCAAGAGCTACTTTTTGGTTAGTTTATTTGACTTCCTGCAATCTCCAGGAATCCAATGAAACTTAAATTGTCATCACCCACAATCCTTATGTTCTTCTATAAACTAAGACAGACATATCACCAATACTTTCAAATTAAACAGTTTACATCCCAATGATCATCAAAGGTTGACTACAAGATACTCTACATTCCATACGTGTACACTAAATTGTACTAGTCAATAAACAAAACATGAAACATGATGCAGTTTATTATATCCCCAATACAGAAGTTTCTACAAACCTGCAATTCATCAATTATAAATTGAATCCTAAAAGTAGTAGTCACACAACATAAATCCATAATTAGTAACAATTGTGAATTCATTGTAAAATTCTATTAGCATGTGACTTAAGGTTTTATCAAAACTAATATATATACATATATTATCTAAGCTCCAAACTATCAAACCTAAACTTGAAGAAGTGCATATCCCAGTGTTCAATTTGTCAAGGAACCTACATATTTATGCATTTCATATTTCATTATTGGATTTACTTAAAAACAAAAATTATTCTGTTCCCGGATTATTATTTTTTTGGAAATTAATGTCATTACATTTTAAATCAGTTCTCGACAGAGTATGCATTTTGGAAAAGTATGGAAAAGACAATCTGATTCAAAAACATTTCTCAGCAATGTATGTTCATTCCTATTTCTATTATAGCGTAGTAATGTTGTATTATACAGAAAGAAGGGATCATCATTGTCCCCAAATATACCTTGAAAATCCTTATCAGATAGCTAAGAAGCATGGACACGGACACGCCGACACGCTAATTTTCAAAAAATGCAGGACAAGACACGCAGGGGACACGCATGAAATATATAATTTTATATATTTATTATATGTTATGTATATGAATATATCATTCAAAGATAATAAAAAATGTAATGTAACACTAATTCCTATAAATTTATGTGGTTTTTGTTTTATTATTGTGTCTTAAGTTGTTTTGTTCAAACTTATAATTAGTTTCACATGTGTCTAATCGATAGACACGTATGTTTAAGCAATAGACACGTGTGTCCTCCAAGTGTCCAAAGAATGTCCGCGTCTTTAAAAACAGGACATATTTTGTAGAGTGTCGGACACGTGTCCTAAGAATGTCCAAAGAGTATCGGTATCCGACATGGATACGTCATATTCTTAGAAGTGTCCGTGCTTCTTAGTCAGATAGATTTTAGTAAGCATGTCCAGATTTAAGTGGTAAGAATCATTACCAAAACTGACAGTTATGCTGAAATACTTGGTAGTCTCGACGACGTGCTTAGAGAGTGCAAGTGATCCTGTCAAAAAACTGAGCACAGATCCTGCACCCTTTGCCTGTAAAAATGAACTACAAGAGTAAGTGAAAAGAAAAGAACAAGAGAGGAGGCACTTGGCCGGCAATTTTAATTTTAGAGTTCCATCAAGTATCAGTACCTGCGAATAGTGTAAAGCACGTCCAGGATGGTCAGGAAGACCAGCATAATTAACTTTCGTCACTTTGGGATGGGAGGAGAGAAACTCAGCAATCTTTTGTGCATTCTCCTGCCAAAGATGCCAAAGTATTCATTTTAAAAAGGACAGGCATGATAATAAAATAATAGCAGTCACATGTACAATATATCTAAAAACTAATGAACAACTTCAAGCAAATCTTTGAACCGAATTCAGCCCATGAACAAGAGCCACTTCCACAAATTAATTTGTGTATTGCAGCTCCCAATACCAACAAAAATTAGAGAAGATGACTTCCAAACACCGTTAAAAAAATAATAGCAGATGGACATAGAAATAAAGAGAGCATTACGAATTTCACAACACAACAAACGCTCAGGCCAAACATTTGGCCCGAGTTTAATCATTTATTAGCACAAGTACTTCTGCTAACTATAGAAATTTTATTAGAAGTATAGAAAATTTTCAACCTTTTATTTCAAAATATATGATCTAATAAGAACTATATTTCATCCCTAATATGAAGAATCGTATTTTCAGTCATATTGTCCTCTGGTTTTATTGTATAGTGATCATCTAAACAATTAATATAAAAATTTCAAACTTTTATTTTGAAATATATGATCTAATAAGAACTATATTACATCCCTAATGTGAAGAATCGTATTTTCAGTCTTATTGCATAGTGATCGTCTAAACAACATATATTAATTGTTATTTCACACATCACAGAATTTTTGCACTAGAATTGATGAGTTAATGTTACTGCTTACCACAATTTCAGTGTCACCACTTGTTTTTCCTGATTAAAAAGGATAACAAAAAGATAAAAGAATATTTGTTTTGTTTCAAGTTTTCTCATGTTGAAAGGGAACCTCTAATCCAGCAAGATTAATGTCAGTCTCAACATTTCCATCAATATCAAATTTGAACACTGCTAATTTCTATAGCCACATAAACATGCATACCAGATAGACACAATTAGTTTTGACAAGCTAACATAGAATTGTCAAAACCACTTTGCTCTTAGTTAACATAAAAAGATGATTTTTTTTTTTGGAAGGCACAGCAATGCACCTGAAAAGACATGCATAATAACAGTTTAGAGCTTCTCCTGAAATTATCAGCAATGCTTGTTCATTTAACTATGAAATTGAAACCCAAAGAATTCAAGTTCCATTTTATGCCAGCTGAACACAAATAGCATCAATTACCACTAGATTCTAACCAGTCCCCAAATTTGCCTTGTTAATTAATATATCGATATCATCACTATAATCAATAAAGTGCAAGAGTTCCAAAAGATGCTTGGAGGTAGCAAAGTGATAAATTGATTACATTCCAAAAACAATCACGTTTATATTGTGTACTAGGACAGGTTTGAAGTAGCACCTGTTGCTTCTCAACACGTAAGGGCATGGTCTTTATACCTCGCAAGCAAATCCAACAATCAAACGGAGCTAGCCCAGAGCCTTCTGCATTTTGTAGGAAATACAAGTCTTTCGCCAATCTGATACACATGAAAAGGGATATGCAATACAAACTCTTCAGTAATAGGTGACATGATCCCATTTAGAAACAAAAAGAAGGTATTACGCGGAGAATGTTAAGTGCTATAGAATTATTGAATTAATAAATGGCATAACCTATCAAGATATTACACCATAGGGTACCAACACATATATACATGGGAGAGTGCACTTGTATATGCATGTATCTCAAACAAATGAATTCTTTTCAAAATTGAATTAAAAGTATGAAGGCAAACAGATGGACCATCTAGATATCATTACAGAATAGGACGATCTTGTCAGAGTAATATAGCATCAAAATCAAGGAAAAAGAAGATTAAGGATGAGCAATAATTCACTAGACAGATCAAGACAAATGCAGAAACTTTCTTCTACTCCAATGATTGGCCATATCATTAGAGCAAAATAGTAGTAATGAAAACTCCATTTGGAAACTAGCATTGGATGGCAACGCCATACTCTTTTCAGCGCTGGTTGGTGATCAGACAATGGTAACCATACAATAATTGGATAAACAAAGATGCAACAACTCCAACCATAGAAGTGCCACATGAAAAAACATATAAAATACAAGCTGATACATTTAATTCCTACCCAAATATGGAAACATATCCGCATAAAACTTTTCACATGAGAATCATAAACAATAAAATCATTCCTCACTCAAGATGAAAACATCAAAATCACATGATTTTTCTTCTGTTTATTTCTTCCTCTTCATTTTTCCTTTGTTATGCTTAAAGATTATATATATTGTGATGCCTTACAATGCCATCATGACCACACACATAAAGAGTTAGTTTGAACCATTTATCTATTCTTAAATGGTTGTAATTCATTTAACAAACGAAAGCATGCTGTTACACCCCAGCTAACAAAGTTTGGCACTCATAACTGTCCCACGCTTTTTACCAGCAAGAAAAATAACCTACACAAAACTAACAAACAAAAATAAAAAAAAGACCATGAGAAGCCTCCTTCTGGGTAGTTATATAAGGAGCAAGGTTTCAAAAAGCAATTGCAGTCACACAATTTGGAGAAAAAAAAAAAAAAAAAAAACCTTACTAATACACTTACTGTTATTTCAGAATCACATTTATTGGGGTTTAAAATAGATTTTGATCAATTTTTGTCAGTTTTTAAGTATAATCCAATATATGTCATAATTTTAAATCACTATAAATCGAGCTTTTTACATTTTATTTCAATGGTTAATGACTTTATATGTCATAAATCCATATTGCATCTCTTATTTTTATTTTTTTTTGTTATTAATATAACATAGAGTTCATGACTTATAATACCGAGTAAACTTTTGATTGTTGTAGCTTTTCATTTTTATTTTTTTTAAGAAAAGAATCTGTATAAAATGTGTAATGGTGTGTAACGGCATGTTACGAGCGTTATAGTACCGTTACGGCCGTTACATAATACCGCAACGGCCATTACACGTGCGAATTTCCGTCACACCGCAAAAGCGGATGTAACGAGTAGTGCCTACCACCGCAACCGTTATGTAACACCGCTTTTTAAAACCTTGGTAAGGAGTAAGAAGTACAACCTTTCCCCTTTTACAGCAACCACCCCCGCCATGACATCACTATGCCCAGCTATAAATTTAGTAGCTGAGTGCATCACAATATCTGCAAAAACAGATTAAATAATCAGTATTAACAACACTTTGAGTGATTTGTAGCTTACATCCTTAGCATATAATTTTGGTACCTGCACCAAGCTCCAAGGGTTGAGACAATACAGGGGACATGATGCTGTTATCCACCAACACAATTGCACCATGAGCATGAGCCATCTCAGCTATTTTCTGAATTGAAGTCAACATGGAAAAGTATACTGAAATTATAATGTAGCACGTTCTTATCACGGCCATAGTGTGCCCACAAGACAAAAGTACTAACTCGTATATGAAATCATCAAAAATTGCATGCTTGTACTCACGTGCACGCACGAGAGAGAGAGAGAGAGAGAGAGAGAGAGAGAGAGAGAACTAAACCAAACGAAGCCTTATGTCCCAATCAAGTGGGGTTGGCTACATGGTGGATCCTTTTATGCCATTCAGCTCTATTAAGGGCTAAGCCTTGTGTCCTAATCAAGTAGGGTCAACAACATGGATCCTTCTAGATTAAATTCATCATGCTCAGTTAGATTAAATAAATTCATATCTTTTTTCACTACCGCATCAAATGTCAGCTTAAGTCCCCTCCTCTTCTTAGCATCTCCATTTATGGTGATTCTATCGCTCTTCCTTACCATTGCATCTGTAAGTCTTTGTTGTACATGACCAAACCATCTTAACTTATTCTACCACTTCTGTGAATTTTAAAACATAATATTCATTAAGCTCAAATAAAAAGACCTACTTTTAATCTCAAAATTTTGCTATGTCAACTGTCACACATGCATGTATATCAATACAACTACGTTATGAAGGTACTGAGGGTTTTCTAGATCCCTACCCCGCAAACCTCCTGTACGAAACATATTTCATAGTCAACATGCTACTTCCATTTATTCGGGCAGCAACCAAACAAAAGACAGTTGCACATAATCATGATTCTGTAACTTTAAATCAACATTCCTTACACGTATATCAGAAATTTGTTGCCGTGGGTTGGTTGGACTCTCCAGCCATACAAGCTTTGTCCAAGAACCAATTGCAGATGCTACTTCATCTAAATCAGTTGTATTCACACGTCTGCAAGCAATCAACATAATTATTCAAGATCCTACTCGCGGTTAATTATAATAAAAGAAGACACTCTACTTGCACTATCTCTCTGGGTAAAAAAGAAGACAACAATACTAACTTGACCACAATTCCTGTCTTCGGAATTACTTGTGACAGTAATCGATCAGAGCCACCATATATGTCATCTCCAGCAACAATTTCCTCTCCTGTTATTATGCAGCTACCAATTAATGTAAACACACGCCAAAAAAGTTTCTTACATTTAAGGAAAATAAAAATCTCCCTCTTATGTATGACACGATGCAAGATGAAGAACAAGAATAAATATGAGACAATTATTTTTGAAAAGTTCTAAACAAGAATGAAACATTCAATTAGCAAGGACTCTTAACCTCTTTTACAGATTATAAGATTGAAATTAATACACCAATAGACATACCCAGCCCAGGATTGCTACAAAATACCCCTATGGGGAATTGGTGTATGCACCCATCTGTTCATTCTTGAAACCCTAATAGCTGAATTCCAAATAATATGAAACAATTTATGGTCTGCATGTATGTGCGAATAATAAAGAGGAAAAGGAGTGAAAAAGCACCAGTTCCAACAAGATGAGCGACAGCAGCCAAAGCAGCCATTCCACTGGTGAAGCAAAATGCTCGGTCTGCTTTATCAAGCTTTGCCAAGAGGCTGAGAACAGAAAAGAGAATAATACTTACAAAGGAAAGTATATAACAATATCATTTATAAAGCTGCACCATTTGTATAATCCATAGAAACAGGCAAATCAGACCTTTCCAACGCATCTCGCGTAGGATTTCCACTTCTAGTATAATCATAAGGGCCATTTTCTATTGCTGAAGGCTGTAGAGCAGGGTAAAATAAACCAAAGGTAAGCAAAACTATAAAATTGGGATGTTATGTGAACAAGGTGCCTAGCTAAATATCTAGGTGCATTTCTGTGATGGCCAACAAAAGTACCATGCAAAATTAAAGTAATAATCATGGTTATAACAATACTAATAATATTAAAGGGTAAGTCCTCAAAGCCTTTTTAGCTGCATCCACATCCTTGCACATGGAATAGAGGCGGTCAAATGCAGTGAACAAGGCTGTGTATAGTCATTCCCCAATCGTGCCAATAATAGCAATAGCAATAATGGTAGAAAGGACAACAGCGAAAACAACAACAATTGTAATAGTAGTGACAGAAAAACTAAAAAGCCTACGAAATTTCATTATATGCATAGAAGCTAGCACATGCACAATCTTTCCAATATATGGAGAGAGCAAGAGAAATAAAAGAAAGGAGACGTTTGCATATCATGCCCACAAAGTGAAAATCAATCCAGCAAGCTAAAAAATTTAACTTTTCTTGTTGTTAGGTTTAACTTCCTGTTTACATTTATACGATATATGTATATATATATATGTATAAGCAAGTTGTACACTAACTCTACATTCTAGAAACTAGCTTCATTTCAAATTTTTTGTATCCAATCCGAGTATAGTTAAAAAATGTATATATCTCAAATTCGCAGTTATCATAATGTAGAGCATGAGCATGTGAAATTGGCAATTAAATTACCTGCTTAAATGTTGCTGTTTGATATAAAGGTGTACTCAATGCATCATAAGGATCAAACTTATTCTCATGATTCAACAAAATTGTCGAAATACTTGGCTCTTTCTCCTTAACCTCCATTTCTGTAATATCATTTGACCAATCAACACACTTCAAATTATATAAATACAATCCAAATTACAACATTATCTCATTCAAAAATTAACAACACAAACCATCGAAGCATTCAGCAACAACATCGACCAAAGCCGATGCGCTTACATCCATCTCTTTGTCCCTCAAACACTTCAACTCAAATTCACACCTTTTTACATTCAACAAAGGACTTCCCTTAACAATCACCACGCTTTTGCACGCCAAACTCGGAAAACTAGGGCCGATAAATCCCTAAAAAGGGACACAATTCAGAATCAGATGCAAGCCCCAACTGAGAGTGCAAATTTAACTTAGTTTCTTTGTTTTAACAATCAAGTTTAAAAAAGAAAACTCAAAACTACTTTCTTTCTTTTTCTCTGTTTTTTTCTCAGAAACCAAACAGCAGATGAGTGTTGGGAAAATAGATGTGAGAGAGAGAGGGGCTTACATGATCTTTGAGATCAGGCGAGAGAGAAGAAGAGAACGTTGAGATAGAGAGAGAAGAAGCCATTTCTGAAACAAACAAAAACAAGGACTAGGGTTTTGGATTTGTAGTCGAGTCCAACATCAGCAGCTTGGATCCTCTGTCAAGAATTTCGGTCTGGAAATCGTATGGAGGTTTGAGCAGAGAGCGACACGTCATAAATCAAGTAATCAAACGGCTGAATATAGACCACCACACCACGCACCAAGATTTGGATTGTTATATGTGAACTGACATAATGGTGTTTCTCAAACCGCTTGCTCATTCACCGCCGATCAAGCCGTCGCCGGCACGAAGTCATCGAAGGCTGTTAGCAAATAAGTTTTTTTCACCTCGTTTATAGGAAAAAAGTAAAATTTTTGGGGATTGAGTTTGGTTGAGATGAAAAAAAAAAAAAAAATTCAACTTTGTTTTAATTTTTAAAAAATTGAATTTTTTATATTTTATTTTTAGTAAATATTTTTAAAATTTTAAATAATTTTTTTTTTGATTGATATTACTTAGATGTATTTTTAAAAAATCAATTAATAGAATATAAAAATATATTAAATTTTTTTTTATTTTTTGTATTTTTGATATTTTGTGAATTGTTTTTTAATTTTTAAGTGTATTTATGTTAGGTATATCTAAAAATTAAAAAAAATATTTAAAATATTAAAAAAAATTAGTGAAAATAAAAATATATGTAAAATAAAAAAAAATTAATTTTTGAAGAGTGAATCCAGAAAATTGAAACCAAGATAAATATTTTTTGAATTTGTTTAGCATAAAAATAGTGAAAGTGACAAAAAAGTTAATTTTCTTATACAATTCATGGCGCTGTTTGGGAAGCAATCTTTTTGATTTTTTTTCACTAAAAAACAAATTGGTTACAAAATCAAAAAAAATAAATTCAAACAAAATATCACATAAAACCTCATAATCATTTTATTTTTTTTCTCACAAATATCACATCCAACTATAAAAAACTCAACCATCTTCCCAAATACAAAAAAAAAATTTCCAATAATATTCTACAACTAAAAAAACTTATAAAAAAAATCCACTTTTCAAACACCCACATAATAGTACAGTAACTAAGCTTATAATTTCTTACCAAAAAAAAAAGAAAATATAAAAAAGTTAAAATATGTTATAAAAATAGTTAATTATAATTAAAATTCCTATTTTCTTGTAAAATTTTTATCCTAATTAAATTTATACAAGAAAATATATTTTATTTTCCTTTTTTTTTCTTTTATTTCACTCTATCATTTTCACTCTATCATTTATTTCTTTCTAATCAGGCCTAATGATTGGTTGGTCTCGTTTTTTTTTTCTTAATTCTCGTTCTCTCTTCTGTTCCATGTCATATCTACCATTGGGTTTTCAGATTTAGGGGTGGTTTTGGGTGTTCTAAATAAGTGTACTTTTTATCTTTTTGAATTAAAAAATTGAGAAAAAAAAATATGAATGTTTGGGTTAACTTTATGACTTTTTATAGAAAAATATGTATTAAAAAATTATATAAATTAATATGTATAGGAAAATTAAGGCCTCTTTTGGTAACTTGGTTATAATCTGCTTTTTAGATTATAACCCACTTCCTCTCTCACAAAAAAGCTGCTTATAAGCAGCTTTTCACCAAAAAGCTGATTATAACCATCTTCCCAAAATAGGCCTAAGATTGAGAGTTGTGCAGTCATAATTTTTGACTTTTAATAAATAATGATAACTTTCTAACTTTTTGAATAATTTTTTAATTTTTTAACTTTTTGATAACTTGTCAAACTTGAACTTATCAAATGAGGTCTCTGTTTATTTTATTAAAACTAAAACTAGTGAAGCAAGGTCCGAACGGGTTGCTTGCACAATTTTTTCTTTTTTTTTGTAAATTTTGTTTTGACCTTTTCATTTTATTATAGTGTTGGTTTTAATGTGAAAAAATATAATAAAATGGTTATTTTGTAGAAGTTAAAAAGTAATAATTTAGTTCTATTTCACTAAATTTAATGATATTTAGCTTTTATTTCAATTAATTAAGTATTATTTAAAATTATTATCTAGAAATAAGATTTTTCTTATCAGAATTAAATACAACAGAAGATTAAACAAATTAAACATTTATATTGTAGGATTCATTAAGCATATCATCCACAAAAATAAAAAAAAATTCAAATTAGTCAAATATGTTTTGAATTATTTAAAAGAACTTCATGTTATTTTTTAAAAATAAGAAACCTTTTTATCCAACAACAATTGGAGGAAAAAAGAAAAAAAAATATGGAAAATTCTATTTACGCATTATACAAACTTTCAATATACACCACAATATGTATATTTGAACAAATTTTTTTTATTCATAACTTTATATCCGAACATTTGACATTTATTTGAAAGTTTATATTCAAATACCATTTTTAGTATGTATTGAGAGTTTGTACGGTATGCAAATATAATTATCCAAAAATAATATCTCTATGGAATCTAATTTTTCCAAAATGACCCTAAAAAAAATATAAAAAACCAAAAAAAAAAACCAAAAAATGGCAAAATGGAAATGTGGAGAAGTGGTTTAGAAATACACTTGGATCCTGAAGGACGTTCTTGATCCTCTGATTGCCACTTGAAAAAAGGATTAACACTTTGGTCGGGGGTGCCGGAATTAGCACTCCGACGGACAAGTTAGTATATGTCTCTCGTTTGTTTCTGTCTTAAGTTTCTTAGGTTTTTTTCTCACGTACCTTTATTTGGTTGATATTCCTCTATTTATATTCACTTTTGGGCCCTAGGGTCGGGCCCACTCTTAATCCATCGCGTGGTTGCTCATTCGGCCCCTTCTGTCATGTGTCAATTCCCACTTGGCTTTCCGTTCAGCTGGCTCTATGGCCGATTAGTTCATTCGGCTTCGGGATCGTATATGACGGAGCCGAACATAATATATATCCTGATTACTATCAAACCCGTTATTCGACTTCCCTGCAAGTACTGATATTCGGCTCTCACAATTGCCCCCCAAACATCCGACTAACTCCAGTTTATTCAGTATGTTTAGTTTTGAACTTGAAAAGTCAAAAAATTCGGCGATTAACCTCATTCCAACATAGGTGTCAGAACGCACACGCTTTTTAGGCATTATTACAATTTCCCGTCCCTTCGTACGTTTCCTTCATCTAATGCGATTTGAAACCATGTTGTCCCTTCGACTGTATGTTTTTTGAATACGCAAAGTTTCTGGTTCGCCTTTTAGTATACCTCCATTTCGTGACCTCTGCAACTTCCTCCCGTTTCTCATTGTTTACTCCGCTTCTTGTAAGTTCTCTTCTCCTCCATTTCGATTCCCCTTTCCTTATTTGTTTTTAGTTTTGCATACTCCCTAAACTGGCTAGGATGGCCAAACATTTGAAAGCATTTCTTTCTACGGATCAAGTTTCTGGCTTTCGAAGCCATTTTTCCATTCCTGATGACGTCCACATGTCACTCGTGGCGAAGAGCACCATTGATATAGAGAGGATTGATGAAAGCACAATCATCTTTTCTCTCCTATCAATTGCTGAAAGAGGAGTCCGTTTCCCCATTCACCTATTTTTAAGGGCCATCCTTCGCTACTAGGGTCTAATCCCTTCCCAACCTAATGTAAATTTTTACCGAATCATAATGGGAATCGTAGAGGTGAACCGACGCCTTAGGATCAATCTTGGTATCCTTACTATTCGGCATTGTTGTGCCTTGGCCAAGTCTTATGGCCGATAAGGGCGCTATTTTCTCAAGGCTAAGGACACCGACCATCATTTGGTGACTATGCTTGCCAGCTCTGGCAAGCGAGTTAACGATATCATGGTCGTTGTCCGAGACAACTGGGAATTCGGTGAGGGTGAAGATCGCCTAAATCCTCTACCTAGACGAAAAGGCGAACCAGGTGGCCATATAGTTTCTTACATGTATTTGCCATATATTTACTTAGCTTTTCTTCCATGCACTTACCGCTTTATTTATATAGGCAATGATTTGAAGAAAGTTCTGGTTTCGGCCGACGACGCCGTGCTTGCGGAAATCAAAACCGCACTCCAGTTCTTTGGCCATCCAAACCTCCAGAAGCAAGGGAGAGTGGCTCATATACTTTTTAGATACGAGCCGACTTACGCAACCTTTTCGGCCGCAGACAACATTCCGATTCCAAGGGGCGAACAGTAGCTCACGTCTCTTATCTTCCCCAACTTCAAAAACCTCAGGCAAATTGGTTTGAAGGCTTCTGATTCGGAGCAGGGGGAAGAGCAAGTAGCCAAAGAAGTTGCCGAACAGCCGAATCAGCCCATTTTGGAAGCTGAAGAAGTTGACGAGGCTCTGAACTTGCCTTTTGAAAAAGCCGGCCTTAATCGATCCGACCCTCCATCTATTTCAAACTGAGGGGACGTCTTATTCGAAGACATTTTTACCGACTTAGGGGACCTTTCCGGCGCGTACCTTGAGAACATGGTTGGGGAATCGCTCACGCAGCTGGCTAGGAGGAAAAATGCCGAACAGATGGCCGCCCAGAGGAGGGCCGAGACCAACCGATCTGAACCTCCCCCTGTTGTCGTGGCTGAGTCTTCTCCGTCAAATACCGAAACGGAGCAGGTTGAAACGGCCCAGTAGGAACAAATTATCAAACAGTTGGATCATGAGGCTGATCAGAGAGGGGAAAAGCATCCCGCCGAGTGCAAAGTCGACCTTGTGGAAACACTTACCGATAAACGGCCCAAACGTGTCATTCACGATGGGCACTCCATATTCGGAGGCTTTTTGTGTTGGCCAATCGTGATTTCCACAAAGGGCGCTCCGAATTCGGAGTCTTATTCGGCCCGAATGTGTCATTCACGAAGGGCGCTCTGAATTTGAAGGCTTTTCTGTGTTGGCCAATCGTGATTTCCACGAAGGGCGCTCCGAATTTGGAGGCTTTTTCTATAGGCCAATTGTGATTTTCATGAAGGGCGCTCCGAATTCGGAGGCTTATTCGGTCCAAACATGTCATTCACGATGGGCGCTCCGAATTTAGAGGCTTTTGTGTTGGCCAATCGTGATTTCCACGAAGGGCGCTTCGAATTCGGAGTCTTATTCGGCCCGAACGTGTCATTCACGAAGGGCGCTCGGAATTCGGAGGCTTTTCTATGTCGGCCAATCCAGATTTCCACAAAGGGCGCTCCGAATTCGGAGGCTTATTCGGCCCAAACGTGTCATTCACGATGATCGCTCCGAATTCAGAGGCTTTCTCACACAATCAGAACTCACTGAGCAACACAACCAGAACTAACTGGGCAAGAGAGAATATTATATTGAAAAAATAAAGATATACACGGCATAAAATCAAAACAAGTTGTCGTGCCGTAACAAGTTAATGATAAAATTTGCCCAAGTGTGTGGAATTCCATGGACGCGGCAAGCTTCTTCCATCCATGTCTTTGAGCCGATATGCCCCTGTCCCTGCGATCGAATCAATCTGATAGGGGCCGTCGCAGTTAGGACCCAATTTTCCGTCAACCGGATTCCTAACAACGGGAAGCACTTTCTTGAGGACCAATTCTCCTGATGTATAACAGCGTAGTTGAACACATTGATTATACGACTTAGCGAGCTGTTGCTGGTACCGTGCCATGGATACAAGGGCACAGTCTCGGCGTTCTTCAATCAGAGTCAAGTCCAAGGCCAACATCATGTCATTTTGGCCTATGTCAAAAACCTTCGACTTCAAGGTTGGGAGGCCGATCTCCAGGGGGATGATTGCTTGGGTTCCAAAGCATAGAGCAAACGGCGTTTCCCTAGTGGATTGCCTCGGAGTAGTGCAATGAGTCCACAGCACACCGGACAACTCTTCAACCCACCTGCCTTTAGCTTTATCTAGCCTTTTCTTGATGCCATCCAAAATAACCTTGTTGGTGGCCTCCGTTTGACCATTGCTCTGGGGGTAAGCCGACGAGAAAAAGTAGGGCCGAATACCATAAGTGTTGCACAGTTCTCGATACACGCCACAATCAAACTGGGTACCATTGTCAGAAACAAGTGCTTGTGGTATGTCGAACCTTGCTATGATGTTTTTCCATATAAAACGCTTAACGTCGGAATCTCGAATATGTGCTAGTGCCTCCGCTTCGACCCATTTTGTGAAATAATCAGTCGCAACAATTAGGAATCGCCTGTTGCTTGGGGCCCGTGGTAACGGTCCAACGATATCAAGCCCCCATTGAGCGAACGGCCAAGGACTAGTGATAGAATTTAACTCCTTGGCTAGCAGATGAGTTAAGGAGGAAAACTTCTGGCATTGACCACATTTCTTGACATAACACTCGGCATCGGTTCGCATGGTCGGCCAATAGTACCCTTGCGATACGGTGCGATGAGCCAAAGAATGTCCGCCCAAATGGGCACCACAATTCCCCTCATGTATTTCAGACAAAAGTTTCTCGACTTTATCCGGGTGAACACACTCTAAGTACGGCCCAGAGAGAGATTTTTTGTAGAGCTTTCCCTGTGAATCCAAATAGTATCGGAGGGCTTTGTTTCGAAGTTTGTGTACTTCTTTCTTATCCATTGGGAGCTGCTTTGAAGATAGAAATGCGGCGATAAGGTCCATCTAACTCGGACCCGGTTCGATAACGTTGACCTGAACTGATTCTGAAGAGGCAATGCTCGGCTCAGGAACGAACCCTACTTCAATTGTCTGCTTAATTTCTAAGTTGATAGCAGAGGCTAAGCAAGCCAAGGGCGTCTGTGTGCGTGTTCTGATCTCAGGTTATTTGATTCAGTTCGTGGTAATCAAATTTCGCGAGCAAAGAATTCGCCATTTTCATATAGGCTGCCATGCAATCATTTTTGGTTGCATATTCCCCTTTCAACTGGTTGATTACTAGCTTTGAGTCACAAAAAACAAGCAAACGCCGCACACCGAGGTGAAATGCATTTTGCAGACCGGTTAACAGTGCTTCGTATTCGGCCTCATTGTTTGATGCGTCGAATCCCAATTTGACGGGCTATTCGATTATTGCCCCTTCGAGCGTCATGATTACTACGCCAATCCCACTGCCACGCTGGTTGGATGACCCGTCGCAATACATCTGCCAGACGTCGCCAACATACATTCTCCAGTTGGGCTTAGTTTGCACTTGATTAGATTTAAAGTCGACGAGGGATCCTGCAAACTCGGCTACAAAGTCGGCAAGCACTTCTCTTTGATGGAAGTTCTGGGTAAAAACTGGATGTCATACTGGCCAAGTTCAAGAGCCCATTTCGAGACGCTGTAGACACCCCATTTTTGACCAACCTTAAGACTCAGACGTCACCGATTGAGCGCTTGGTGATGTTGCATATTGTGCTCGTTCTGAGGTTGCGGAGTCCTAGCTGCGAGCATTGCCTCCGGACTTCCAGACTCTTTTGTGCTTTGCCTCGGTTTGCGAACCAGGCCCTATTTTCTCTGTTTTCTCTTCCCGAAGAGAGGGAGAGGTCTCGTAGACCATCTCTCAGTGGCTGTAGGCTACGTTTTGTGGTCGTAGGCCATTTCTCCCGTTTGGAGCCTAGTTTTCGGTTTTTGGAGCCGTCGGCCGTGTGTCTCGGTTCGGGACCGCTTAACCACCTCCGTTTGCTTCGATTTTTGGCGCACACCTTGTTTCCTCCCTTTTGAGGAACACTGTGGCCTGGGAGACCAACTTTGTGGTCGTAGGCCATTTTTCCCGTTTGGAGCCCAGTTTTCGGTTTTTGGAGCCGTCGGCCGTGTGTCTCGGTTCGGAACCGCTTAACCACCTCCGTTTGCTCCGATTTTTGGCGCACACCTTGTTTCCTCCCTTTTGAGGAACACTGTGGCCTGGGAGACCAACTTCGTGGTCGTAGGCCATTTTTCCCGTTTGGAGCCCGGTTTCCAGTTTTTGGAGCCGTCGGCCGTGTGTCTCGGTTCGGGACCACTTAACCACCTCCGTTTGCTCCGATTTTTGGCGCACACCTTATTTCCTCCCTTTTGAGGAACACTGTGGCCCGAGAGACCAACTTCGTGGTCAAAACGCCACTTCCGAAATTTCCCCCCTTGTTTTGCTCCATTTAAATTGTTTTTTTTTCCCCTCTTTTTTTCCCCCTTTTTTTGGGTTTCAAAGATGAGTCCCTCTATATAATACACCCTTGAGCTCCATTTTTAAGGGTTAGACACTTTTGGCTTAGGCTCATAACCCTCCTCCTCCTCCATAACTCTCCATTTTCAAGTTTAAACATCCATTTTCTTGCACCATTTGCACTACAACCCCTAGCCTATCACCTCCATTACTCATTTCAGTACCTTGGAGGACATTTGAAGAGGTTGAAAGCTCAGATTTTTGGACTAAAAGCTGCTGGAAAGTTGTTCTTCAAGGGTGAGTCCCTATTTCCCTTAAACTTGCACTTTTTTTGCATGATTGTTTAGCTTTACTTGCAAGTATTTTTGGACTTCGAGCCACACTGAAAAAGATCATATTTTGAGGTCATCTTCATGTTTGATTAAGAACTTTTTACTGTTTGAAGTCTTCTTCTCCCCCTTTGTCCTTTACCTCTCTTTTAGGGCCTATTCTTGCATGATATGTTAGCCCTATTTTTAAGCATTTATGGGCTCCGAGCCAAACTGTAAAGTAGATTTTTTTGATCCCTTCTTCAACTTTGTTGAAGGGATCTTCATTGTTTGAGGCTTCCATCTGTCACTTGCCTTTTTATCCCTCTTTTGGCCTTATTTTTGCATGTTTTGTTAGCTCCTTGTGCTTGTATTTTTGGGCTCTGGTCCAAACTGTAAATAGCCTTATTTTGACCCCCTCTTCATGTTTGATCAAGGGTCTTTTGCTGTTTGAGGCTTTCTTTTTGCTCTTTGTGTTTAAACCTCCTTTTAGGCCTATTTTTGCATAATATTTTAAGCTTATTTTTGCACTGTTTTGGGCTTGGTCATAAACTTTAAAATACCATGTTTTGGGCCCCTCTTCAACTTTGTTGAAGGATCCTCCTCTGTTTGAGACCAGAAACCATCACTTGCTTCTTTATCTCCCTTTTGGCCCATTTCTTGCATAATAGTTCAGCCATACTTGTGTTTGTTTTCGTGGCTTATTGTAAACTGTAAAGTGCTTCATTTTGAGCCCCTCTTCAACTTTGTTGAAGGGCTCTTGGCCATTTAGGGCCAGCAGCTGCTACTTGCTTCATTATCTCTCTTTCGGGGCCATTTTTGCATGCTAGCTTAGTCCTATTTGTGTTCACTGTTTGCCCTTGCTTAAAACTGTAAATATGCTTGTTTCGGGACTGTATTGATCCTGTCTTCACACTTCATGTTCAAATAATGCATGCTTTGCATAGCCATAGGTCATTCCATGTACCTAATTTCATGTTTCGGGTCTCATTCCATGCATCGGGTGCCATGTTTCTATGTTTCGGGGCTGTTTCGCATCACATTTTGGTACTGAAATTTGCATGCTTGTATGCCATATTCCATGCCTTGCCATGCTTTGTTAGAGTGGCATTTGTGCCTTAGGTTCGGTCCTCAGTTTGCGTGCACGTGTGCACGCGTCTCGAGTGTCTCATTTTCATCTAATGGCCTCCTATGTGAGTGTGGCTGAGATCCACTTGTGTTGGTGTAATTCCATTATGCATTGTGTATGCCATTTCATTTCATAGCATTGTGTATGCTAGGTTGCATATTAGAGCATTATATATGCCATGTCACATCGAGCATCGAGCATGCCATTTTAGTCTGTAGCATTGCGTATTCTAGGTTTGCATATTAGGATTGCATTCATGCATGTCATGCATATTGCATTGTGTTTGGGATAGGAGTTAGCCCGAGCACGGGAAACGAGGGACGTTTTGTACTCCGAGTGACGGAACGTGTCTCAATTCCCAGTCACCGACACTCCGGATTATCCATGATGGAGTCTCGGTCTTGTTGTGTTCATATTTGCATTCATTCCATATGGAGTTGTGCAATTCGACTCCTCAGCCATCATGCATCGAGATGCGTGATTGGTGGCACGAGGATCGAGGCATGCATACATATGTGAAAATACATTGCTATGCCCCTTTCCTGCTCTCTGTTGCAACAAATCAAGAATCAGCAGCCTTCCGGAGCTTGGCACGCTTTCTAAAAAACAATTGCAAACAGAGGCTAATTGGGGCATCACGATGGATTTCCACGCAAGGCAACCCGAACATGCATCATTCATCATCCGGAGCGGAGTCGAGGCAGTCCCTAGCTTGCATGCTAGTTTACCGCTTTCCTAGATTAATTTGTAAATTAATTAGGATTTTGTATTTATTGGGACTGTATTATTTATTCATTTGGGACTGTATATTATTCTTTCGGACCCTCCGAGCGAGGGCAATGTTGTAATAAGTGTGCGTGAGTGTAATGTATGTCTTCCAACCCCACGTCTTTCTTCCCTTTTATTTACCTGTTTATGATGGTTAGATTAGGGCATATTTCAATTAGCATACAGTATGATAGCATGTTTGCATTCATTCATCTGTTTTGCATGCACCGGGCTCGGCGCATCATACTAACTGCATTCGCATTTCAATTCCGAGTTGAATACTTGTTAGCTGTTGCATCTCATATGCCATGTTTAGAATAGCCGAGCCTGCTATAGTTACATTTTTGCATGTGTTGCATTAGGCATTTCTGTATACTTAGGATCATGCATGGATTTCTAATCAGTTTCTGTTTTGGCTTGGAGTACTCGGTGAGTTTTTAGACTTTAGCATCCTTGCATGCGTGTGAGTGACTGCCATGATAGCATACTTACCATGAGGCTATGTGCTTATGTGATATATCTGCTTGAATGCCTGTGAGTGAAGGTTGGGTTACTTAGATTGGAACAAATCATCAACTGTGAGTTTTAAGCCCACTAGATAGTGGCAAAACCATGTTTTCTAAGCCCACCCGAGGGTGGCAAAATCTGCATTTTAAGCCTACTTGCGAGTAGCAAACCATCTTTCAAAAACAAACATGAAATGTTTTGTTCCAATTCAGGCAACCCGGTCTATACTTGTATGCTGTGCGCATCACATAGTAAATCTAGGCTAATAACCGGAATAAGAACACATAACGTTTTCAAAACTAGATATCATGGTTAGTAGAGACCAATCTTTGATCGGGCTAGCGGGGGTGCTCACGAAGTGACCTTCCCCAATCGTACCCAAGTTCCCGAGCCGAGGCAACTTTGGTGATGACGGACACGTGGCCTTAGGCACGAGTCAGGGTTTCCTAAATTTTCCAAAAATAAACTATTTAGGTGGCGACTCTGTATCTGGCAAAGCAGTCCATGTTTGGCACTTCTTTTAAAAATCTGTTTTCTCAAAACGATTTGCCGGATTTGGACTCTTTGGTTCAAGATTTAGAACCGTGACACAAATCGAGTCCGAGCTGTAGCGAGGTCCCCCGCGGGCTTGTTACAGACGCGCCCCGACGCTTCTGCGCTGCGGAGCGCTGACTAGAGGGGATATTCCGTTGGTACCCCAATGGTATGCCCCTGAAAGTAGTGCATCAGTTTTCTTGCAGCCATGACAAGAACAAGAATAAGCTTTTCTAATGAAAGGTAATGTGTCTCGGCTCGGCCATAGCTTTGCTCACATAGTAAACTGGTCGCTGCTCCCCTAGTTCTTCCTTTAACAGTATGACGCTGACCGCCCGGTTGGATACTGCCAAATACAAAATGAGTGGATTGCCGGTCGCAGGTGTTGCCAAGAGTGGTACTGATCGGAGATAAGATTTCAGGCCGTCCAAAGCGGCCTGGCACTCAGGAGTCCAATCAAATGCTCTGTCTTGCCGAAGTGTGTAAAAGAATTGTCGGCAGCGATATGTGGAACGGCTGATAAACCTGTTGAGCACGGCGGCCATCCCCATTAGCTTCAGAACCTCTTTGACTGACCGAGGGGATCCAAGCTCTAGAATTGCTGTGATTTGCCTTGGATTGGCTTTGATTCCGCGATGGTTAACGATGTAGCCAAGGAATTTACCGGATCCGATGCCGAATGCACACTTGGAAGCGTTCAGTTTCATCTAGTACTTTCAAAGAATGCCGAATGTCTCTAACAAATCAGCTAGATGGGAGTGTTTTTCCTTGGATTTGACCACCATATCATCGATGTATACTTCTATGGTATGGCCGAGTTGTTCCTTGAACATAGAAGTCACTAGTCTTTGATAAGTTGCCTCTGCATTCTTCAGCCCAAAAGGCATGACCTTGTAGCAATAGGTTCCTCTTGGGGTAAGGAATGCGGTTTTTTCTTGATCCTCCGGATGCATGGCAATTTGATGATAGCCTTTGTAGGCATCCAAGAAGCTCATGCGTTGATGATGTGCCGTTGCATCTATGAGTTGGTCTATTCTAGGCACGGAAAATAGTCCTTCGAACAAGCTTTGTTCAAGTCCATAAAATCCACACAGACACGCGAAGAGCCATTCTTCTTCTTTACAACCACAGTATTGGACAACCATGTAGGATAAGTTACTTCGCGAACCGCCCCGGCATCAAGTAACCGATCTACTTCTTCAACAACGGCCGAAGTATGCTCCGCGGCTGACCGCCGGCTTCTCTGAATAATTGGCTTACATTTCGGATCGACGTTCAAGCGGTGGGCCACTGATGGATCTACTCCTGGCATCTCGTATGGGGACCATGCAAATACATCAATATTGCCGAGTAAGAAGGCTACCAACTCCTGCCTTTCGACTTTATCCAAGGAAGCGCTGATTATGAAAAACTTGTCAGGACTTCCGTCAATTTCAACCCGATGTAGGGCTTCGGTTGCTTTTTCACTTGGGATCCTCCCAATGTCTTCAAGGCTCTCCCTATCCAGTACCTCAATTGAATGCACTTCCAGTTCCTTCAGTCTCTTTGTAGCTAGAAAATAGCATGCCTGCGCCGATTTCTGAGAGCCACAAATTTGTTTGATACCGTGTTTAGTCGGAAAACGGAGCAGTTGATGGTAGGTGCTTGGCACAGCTTACATTGTATGTAACCAAGTTCTGTCCATGATCAGGTTATACAGCGAAGAAAGCTTGACAACCAGAAATTCTACGTCTACTGATCTGGTGCCCGCCCGTACGGGTAGTGTGATCTTGCCCAAAGGATACTCCGGGTTAACATTGAAGCCGAATAATGGGTAATCAGCTGGAGACAGGTCCGAATCGGTAAAACCAAGTTTGAAAAAAGTTTTGTAGTACATTATCTCCGAAGTGCTGCCTTAGTCAACGAGAACACGCTCGACAGTGAATCTGTTTACACGCAACTCGATGACGAGGGGATCAATGTAGGGGTGGGTCACTCCAACTAAATCACTGTCATCGAAACTAATCCTTCTAGTGTCGTGTGGCTATTTTGCTGGCGTCATTGGGCTATGGGTGCTAGACTGCAACTAGACTGTGTGTACCTCGGACAGTGCCGACAAGCTGTATATCATATGAATTACACCAAGAGGAGGTGACTCCGGTCCTAGAGCTACTATATTTGTTGAATTATTCTTTCGGACGTATTGCATAAGACAGCCGTCTTGCACCAATTCTTCAAGGTGATCTTTCAATGAATAGCAACTATCGGTGTCATGACCATGGTCTTTATGATACTGACATCGTTTATCTTGTCTTCTCGCATCGGGAGGTCCCGTCATCTTGGGCGGTCACTTGAAGAACGGAAGGTGTTGTACTTTCGACAGAATCTTATTGATAGGCTCTGTCAGCTCCATGTATTTCTTGCCTGAACGCCTTGCGCGCCTGCTATCCACTTGATACTGTTCATTAGCTAGATATGAACATTGGTCATTTGATCGGCGCGAGTCATGCCTTTTGTCTCGTTTAGGTCGATTCCGCCGTTCGGGGCTTCTTGACGGCACGACGCTAATCAGCTGAACAATTCCCGACGTGGCCGTCTCAACGGCTTTACGTCCGGCTTTGACTCGAAGGGCATCGTCTTCCACTTTACAGTACTCTTCGACCTTCTTCATTAATGCCTAAACGGTTTGGGGGGGACGAGTGGTTAATGAACTGCAGAGGGGGCTATCAGGATGCAATCCCATCTTAAAAGTGGTAATGGCTATGAAATCATTGAAAGCATCATCTACCACATTAAAGCACTCCCAATAGCCGGTCGAGTATTCACGAAGAGTTTCTTCCGGTTTAATTTGCATGGCCCAGAGAGAATCGGCTTGCTTCGGCTGACCTCATTAGTGATGAATCTCGCCCTAAATGACGTTTGGACTTGGTGGAAGCTCTTAATCGATACCGGCTCCAGTTTATAGTACCACCTCACAACCAATGATCCCAGACTGCTTGGAAATATCCGACACATGAGGGCCTCATCGTCAGCATGGAGTGTCATCGCTTGTTTGTAATAACAAATGTGATCAATGGGGTCTGATTTTCCGTTGTAGAAGGTGAACGATGGCGCCTTGAACTTTTGGGTAAGACAGCCTTGGCAATCCGTCGCACGAATGGGTCATGTTTATCTTTCTCATCCAAATCATCGTTTCTCCTTTGTCTATGCCATACATATAGACTTCCTTCAGATGAGCTGGATACATCAACGCGCCCTTTCTTTCTGGGCTCTGGGGATGGTGAGTCTGAATCACTATCATTATTGCGTTTCTGAAGTCGACTTCGGCGACCATCTTTCTTTCCCGAAGGTCGATCCTAGTCTTGGCATACGGCTTGTTAGGATTTCGCCACCTCCAAGGCCAAATCCTAGCGTAGGCGCTCATTCTCAGCCATCATGTTCTCCAGCCGCTATTCATTTTACTTTGCCTGATCCATAATCATTTACATTGTCTCATGCATTGAAGTTGAGGGTGAGGTCTGAGCTACTGAGTCAAAGTTCAAGGCACGTCACGCAGTGATATTCCCCCGGTCCCAGCATATTTCTTGGAGTGAGGTCATCTCTTGGTGTAGTTTCGTCAGCGACTATCGGAGGATCTTTCGTTACGCCCGCCATGGATATACTTGAGTATTCCCACAGACGGCGCCAATTGTAGAGAAATGGTTTAGAAATACTCTTGGATCCTGAAGGACGTTATTGATCCTCTGATTGCCACTTGAAAAGGGGATTAGCACTCCGACAGACAAGTTAGTATATGTCTCTCATTTGCTTCTGTCTTAAGTTTCTTGGGTTTTTTTTCTTACGTACCTTTATTTGGTTGATGTTCCTCTATTTATATTCACTTTTGGGCCCTAAGGTCGGACCCACTCTTAATCCATCGCATGGTTGCTCATTCGGCCCTTTCTATCCTGTGCCAATTCCCACTCGGCTTTCCGTTCAGCTGGCTCTATGGTCGATTAGTTCATTCGGCTTTAGGATCGTACAGGACGAAGCCGAACATAATATATATCCTGATTACTATCAGACCCGTTATTCAGCTTCCATGCAAGTACTGATATTCGGCTCCCACAGGAAATTAAAAAACAAGCCAAGGACAAAATAAGAAATAAAAAACCCTTACATAATTGATCCAAAAATATTACATAATTTTCAAAAACCCTTTCACTCAAGGTCATTCCACCAACTAAACTAAAAGACAAAATAGAAAATACAAATACAGTCTAAAAACAACAAAATAGGAAAACAAAATACAAGCCATCAAAATGAAAGGGAAGCTTCTATTTGCACCCCAAAAATTAGGTTTGACACCCCAATTTAATTATAGAGTGCTGTTATTAACACCTGTTTTTATTTTTTGGACTCCTCATTTCTTTTATATTTTTTAATTCCAATTTTGTCCAAACATGAGGTTCCATTTTTACCCTCATCCTTAACCTTTTAACCCTAATTTCCCAAACCCTAACCCTAGCCATTCCATCACCTCTAAACCGCCGCCACCGCGGCCCTCCCTCCTCGTCACTGTCTGCTACCTCTCTCTCTCTGTGTGTGTGTGTGTGTGTGTGTGTGTGTGTGTGTGTGTGTAAATTTTGCAATGATGGACGAATGAGAGGCATTGTTGAACAAGAAGAACAAATACTCACGAAGCATTTCGCACGATCAAAACGAATTGCACAGCTTCATATCATGGCTCCGATGGATGTACCTGGACCAATTGAATGCGTGGACGACGTGTATTTCGTGGTTCGTGTTCGTTCCAATGGCAATTGTCATCCTTGCCTCTCTCACTTCGTCCTTACCTGTTCCAACTATGATAATAAACACATCATGCCGTACGATGTACTAAGAAATGGAGGTCGGAGATAGAAGCACTAGTCATTGGGGTGTGGAGATTGAAAGTAGCAGCTGTGGTCATCGAAGATGGGACAGTGGTTGTCGGAGTAAGTAGAGATAGGGTTTGGAAGGTTGGGTGTAAGAGCTGTAATGGGCAAAGGTAGTGGAGTCACTGGTGGTGAAAGGTTACCGGTGGTAAAAGGGATTGCCAGAAGAAGAAGAGTTTGGGGTCCAAAACACAAGGGTATAATTAGTATTAAGGTAGGCGTTCAAAGAGAAGATAAGAGGATTTCAATTATGTGAGTGGGGTTTAAAAAAGTGGGGGGGTCCAAAGAATAAAGTTAGATGTTAATAGCAGCACTCTAATTATATTTTTTTATTACTATTAAGTCCCTATTTAAAAGAATAATGCTATATGCACCAATTAATATATTAACTAGTGCACCAATTGATAATGTGGCATAATTTAAGAAGTTTTTGGTATTTGTAATGTGATTAATGAGTGGGGTCAATAATAATGTCATAACTAGTGTTGGTACACTAGTTAGTACACTAATTAGTACATATAGTTCCACCGTATTTAAAATGACAAAAAAATACTTGATATTGGAAAAAGTGTAAATAAAAGTATTTTGGACACCTTATTAATTATCAGCCTCAATATTCCTTTTCTCTCTTCCTTCCTACTTTTATCACTTTGCATCTTCATACCCAACCCCAACCCAACACTATTTGCTTTAATTCATCATTCTTGTATTTTATTTCATATTAAAATCAACAATGGACAATAAAGAAGGTGTTTCCAAACAATTTTCTATAAAGAAAGTAGTTTTTAATTGTTATTCATCGTTTTTCGTAATTTGGTTTTCCAAATTCATTCAGAACTGAGTATCCGAACAAAGTCCATATGTTTAGAATTAAATATCCAGACAAATATATTTTGTTCGGCACTAAATATCCATATGAAACAACTGGAACCAATTTTCTTATGTTCACTGAGTATCCGAACAAGTTTCATATGTTTAGAATTAAGTATCCAGACAATATATATTTTGTTTGGCACTTAGTATCCATATGAAACAACTGAAGCCGATTTTCTTGTGTTCGGCACTTAGTATCCAAATAAACTTCATATGTTTGGAATTAAGTATCCAGACAAATATATTTTATTCGGCACTGAGTATCCATATGAAACAACTAGAACCGATTTTCTTGTATTCGGCACTAAGTATCCGAGAATCTGTAGCCACCGATGGATGTAAAGTGGAAGAAGATCTTCGTCTGATGTAGAGTGGGAGGAGACCGCTGATGGATGTAGAGTGGGAGGAGACCTTTGTCGCTTTGAATCTCTCTTCGTCTCGGATGAACCCTTTTCATTACTTAAAATTCTCTTCTGATTTTGTTCCTCTGTTTATGGGTAATAGGGCGTACAAAGTAGATTTGTACAAGGTTTAAGGGTTTTTAGGGTTAGGGGATAGGTATTATTTGGAGTGTCCAAACAAATAAACAAATTTTCAAATTTATTATTAGGGTGCCTAAAGTAATGGGGTATCCAACCTAATTCTTGAGATGCATTTAGAGCCTCCTAAATAAAAGAGCTTCTTATATATAAATAGATATATAGTGATTTATGGTTAAAAGAACATAAATTCATGGGTTTTCCCTAAATTTTTGGTGAAACATCAATCTCAAAATGGAAATTGGATTTTACTCTTTTGAAAATGTATATCAATTTGTAGGAATTTGTTAATGTCAAAGGATTTACAGATAACAAATTCTATTCTTGTTGAATCAATTTTATAAAGATTGATGAGATCTATGGGCTCAAAATGGTAGAATAGTGATGGCCGGTTATCGATGGACAGTGGAAGAGAGCGATTAATCATCAGTGATGGTCTATGGAGAGAAATTGATTGCCAATGATTGGTTCACAAGAGAAGGAAAAATGGAGCTTCATTGGTTTTTATGAGTGTAGAAAAGGGAAAGAGAGAGAGAGAGAGATTGTGAGATTATATAATCAATAATACTACACTTACTATCTTTATATACCACTTCATATGTTAACACTATTGGTGTAATATGTTTCACCACTCATGTTTATCTCTAATAATATGTTAACAAATAAGGTGGTACATTGAATGTGGTATGAAAAGATAGTAAGTGTAGCATTACTCTTATATAATACATTTGATCATATACCTAGGATTATGACTTGTTTGTTATGACCTATGATTTAGTTTATTTTGGTTATGATTGACGACATTATTGATTATGATTTTAGTGGTAATTGGTTATAATACATTTTGGTATTAGTTATCACTCAATTATAACTTAAAACTTATTAGTAATAACATATTGTGATTATTATTTTAGTTATACTTTAAAAAGTCTGTAGTTATGCCTTAGCAATTGACACTACAAACACACTGCATATGTGGATGCTCTAAGAGAGAAAAGTCTCTATTAACAAGGAGCACGTGCCGTTTTTTCGTGTGATCCTACGATATTTTAAGTTGTATTTGGAAATGTAATTTAAAGTGGCCTGATGGAGGTGGCAAGAGAGATGAGGTTGATGATCAGATATTGTTGGTAATAGTGGTTTGTAATACCACCACTCCATTTATTACCAACCACTCCTGGCCTCCCTCACATATCCTGTGTTATGACTTCCTTCCCAACCCTTTCCACACTCCAACCACCCCTTTCCACCTATGCCTGCCATCGCCTTCCCGGCCTTTGGCCACTCCACATTCTTGCATTTTTTGCATTCTCTTTGTAGATTCAACACCAACAACAATTGCCGTCTCAAACAAAGCTTTAAAACAAAACCCTAAAATAGATAGAAAAGAAAGAGAAAAATGAAGGAGAGAAGAGATAGAGAGACTTGGATTATATCTAGTTCTCAACCACCAGTCAAGCCCTCACCTACCATGCTCGGTACCTCTCTAAATAGTGACAAATTGCGAGATTGTGATGGCCCTTCTCCTTTTTAAATCACCTATCTCTTCTCTAGATCATGATAGATTGTGAGATCAATTTGGTTGGTCAAGGGGTTGTAGGGTGGAGGAGGTGTGGCGAGATGGTTGGGGGATGCGAGGTGTTAAGAGGCGAAAGAAGCGTTGAGAAGGGGTTATGTAGAGTGGAGCAAGCAAATGACATTAACACTATGTTTGAGAACCTAGGAGAGAAAAGAAAAGAAATGATTATTTAACTTATAAGAGAAAAGAAAATAGAAGAAATGATTGTGATTTCTCTCATTCTTGTTTAGATAAGTAAGAAATAAAAGAAATAAATGATTGTGATTTCTCTTCTTCTTGTTTGGTTAGATTTCATGAGAGAAAAGAAAAGAAAGAAATTGTTTTATGTTATATTACCAAAATAACCTTTTTATATTTTGTCAATCATTTTATTTCTTTTATTTTTATAGGGACAAATTGATATTATGAAAATATAAGAATCTGTTGGTTTCTTTTCTCCTCCAATCTCTCCATTTTTGGGAAGATTGAAAATGAGGGTTATAAGAGAAATGAGTTTCTCTCCATTTCCCTCCATTTCTCCCTATTTCTTTCTACTTAAGTTATCCAAACAAGTAAAAAAAAATACATATCTTTTCATTTCTTTTCTTTTCTCTCCAAATCACTCAATCCAAACATAAAAGAGAGGTAGGAAGGGCTGACAACAATGAGGAGAGGGGGTTGGTGGCAACATAGGAGGTAAGGAAGGGGTTGTTAGCACCAGAAACAGTATAAAAGGGCCATTAGCAGTAGAGTTGTGAAAAATACTGTCCAATTCGCTAAATTGCACTGATTCGCATCAATTCGGACCACTCTATTTGTTAACCGTGATTTAAATTTTAAAATTTATAATCATTCTTCAAAACCGATTCACTTCGCTATAGTTAATACATATATATATATTTATTTATTTATTTTTAACTTACAATGAAATATTAAAGTAAAAATGAGTATGAGAATGATTTAAGATGTGAAATTTATTACAAATTAGTAGTTATATATGAAAATATTATGTACAATTAGTTTGTGTTATATATATGAAAAATATTATGCAAATTAGTGTTAAATATTATGCAAAGGCTTGAAAATTAGTTAGAATATTTTTCTATTCGTCCAAACCGCTCAAACCGCAATTTGCCAATTTGCTAATCCGCCATTCAATTTATAATTTTATTTGTAAACCACCTGAACCGCATCGCGCACACCTCTAATTATCAGGTTAAGAATTTGTGGGGGAGAGGAGAGAAAAGGGAAGAAACAAGATCATTTTGGTAATTTTATAAATTTCTCCATGTCTTTGCAATTTTTTTAAGCTTCATTTTGTGTTGTAATTGTTGGAATAATCTTCTGTATAAAATAAATAACTTGAAACCAAATCACACAAATAAAAATAAATTACTTACAGAAATTTATTTACCGAAATGAATAAGTACAAAATTGATCAAGTTGAGTGTGTGACACTCTATCCTTAAAACAGATTCAGCCCGCTTCGATGCTTACGGATAAATGGCGTCTATCTCCTAGGATACAATGATCTTTACATAGATTGTAGTAGCACTCCAAACAATCTGTACGGCGAACAAAACCTGTGTTCTATACTCGCAGAAAATTTCCTAAAATAGTATGTATAATATATATGCAAGAGAGCACAAAGGAAGGCAAAAAAAAAAAGATTTTCGGAATGAAACAATTGTTGGAAAAGTCCTGGTATTTATAGGGCCGAACATGTATGAGTTTCAAACTGAACAGATATGAATTCAAATTAGAATATATGCAAAATCTGTTTGAACCTAATTTTGAATCTGTCTAGAAGAAACCGAATCTATTTGGTGCAAACTATCAACTTGTTTGAACTTGCTAGACCGCTGGAAATTGGACGGGAGGGGCACTGTTTTGGACAGAAAAATTGAATTCAAATTTGGCACAAAATTTGAATTAATTTCATTCAAAAAAAAAAAAATTCCCGCAAGAATTTCTGGAAAAAATTCAAACAAATTTTGTCCAAAAAAAAATTAATATAAGGACCCAACCCGGCCGGACAGCGGCAGCGCACACGCATGTGTAGTGGTTTGGGCCAAAGCCCACATTGTCCATAACTCCTCTCTTCTACAAACTTGGGGTGTCCCTTGGGGTCCAACCCAAGTATTTCCACCTATAACTTATATACACACATAAGTTCTCTTTAAATTTCAATGTGAGATAACTATTTCAAGAAAACTCACATTTTACTTATTTAATTGTCCAATCCACGAACCCGAAAACGACGTTAACTTTTCATTCACACATAAATGATTTTAACGAACTACCTTCACTGTGTGGCTTGCCATGCGGCAATGAACATTTCACCTCTTTGGACCCACCCCAAAAGACGTCTGGAACCCACTCAAATTTGGGCTTAAAATTGGCCCAAAATAAACCTATAAAAACCATAATTCCAACAGTAATTTTTTAGATGCTCCCACTAAATTGCAATATTTATTGTTCTTTTCATTTTAATGCAATTTTAGTTTCTTCTTTTCATTTTATCCTCAAATTCAGTTTTCCAAAATAAAAAATAAAAAAAAAATTTGAAAACATATTTGGTCATCAAATTTTATTTATTTCTGGTGCAAAATTAGATTTTGCAAATGGCTATTTAGTGTAAATAGTAATTGGGGAGTCCATAGCAAAAGTGATACACTCATAGCTTACAACCAAGAGTCCAAATTTCTACCAATGCGTATGGATTAATGCAAGAAGCAAGAAGGCCCGTGGTGGAACGTTATTCTTTGGTGTTTTGGTGGCTACAGAACACAGGCCTCAGTTTCTTAGTACTACTTAGGTTGGGATAGACTATTTATTTTCTACTAAAATTGGGCCACCCAACTCTTGCTACTATTTTATTTTTTTTGGAATTAGTTCAAATTATGATTTAAGTCCAGCTTGAGAGCGTGTGCAGATCCCCATGTCATCGGATTATAGAGTTGGTTTAAACCCTTTTTGTATGACTTCTACAAACTAAGGACTCCTCTACCACTTCTAAAGAGGGTTGTCACATGCTAGTCGCCTTCTCCTATCATTTTTATTGAAGAAAAAGAAGGGAATGAGTAGTACTTATTGATTGCTTGAGATAGTGTTATTAGTACAAATTTTTGTATTTCTAGGGGGGAAAAAATTGAAAGGGTGGTTAAAGAAAAAGGACATGGCGGTTAGGATTAAATGTAGTGCTGATCTTGAAGTGCAACAATCTTGACGACTGATGAATCCCCTATCTTTTGGAAGACAACCACCTGGTCATTAGGTTTTAGTAACCCCACGGATTTACCATGATCAAGGGCAAGTTTCAATCCAGATTCTTCACTAGAACCACCCGATGTAGCCTGCAATTATAGATAGATAATAAATAACAGTACACTGAAGTAAGAATTCAGCAGGCATCCCAAAATAAATTAATTGAAAATGAAAAATAAGTATGAAAGCTGAACATTAGTCCTTTGCAAGCTGCAAATGCAGTCTTGAACAAAATATAAGGGAAAAATAAGTCTCTAATTTGTAAAGTTTTTAATTGGCAATTTAAATTAAGGAAAATGCCATTTCACCTAGCATGAGGGAATGTAATAAAAGGGCCAAATTCATCACTTCTTTTATAAATGCATTGCAACTACATATTTAGATCCCAATCCACATAACAATAGTACAAATTCATGGAGGGAACCAAACTCCATGCTTGTTCTTATGAAAATCTAGCATCTGTGGCATCAATACTCAAATACAGTAACAGTCAATACTTCTGTTTGAGTCAAACAGCTGTGCAAATGCCTAGAGATTAGCATATAAAGAAGCATAAAACCAATGCACTCCTTTAGTTCTAACTTCAAAAATTTAGCACCTTTAAGCTGTGTTTGATTGGGGGATTTGGGGAGGGATTTAGAATGGGAAAGAGAAAATATGTGTGAAACTAGGTGAAATATAAGTATGTTTTATTCACATTTCACCTACCTTTTTCATTTTTCTTTCCAAATCCCTTCTCAAATCCCCCAACCAAACACAGCATTACTGCTAAATAATGTGAGTTACTTTTGGTTATTTAGACATGACTTGGGAAAAAGCTATTCATATACTCATATTATTGGCTGCAAACTACACAAGAAGAGATCATACCAAGAATCCTGCAACCAGAGCTACATACAGCAAAGTTGTGTTCAGATTTTTGAATTTGAAATTAAAGGATTTGGCAGTATTCATTCAAGGAGAATAGCTCAAATTTAGACTTGATTGTTTAGATAGGGATTTCATTTAGATAGGGATTTCAAGATTGAATTTGAAAGTTTTGCCATTTTCTATATTAGTAGTTATTTGAATTCCTTCATGCTAAGGGTTCTAGTGCTGCAAGGATCAGAATTAAATAATTCTCTTCTATCTTCAATTTATCTTCCCCTCTAGTTTCTCAATCCACTTATAATAGCTTATTTACATACATTTTCATAAAATCCAACCTCAAACTCCTTCCAAACAAAACCTAAATGTTTGATTCTGCATTGATGAGAAAATTTTACTGTTAAAATAGATTTTTTTTTTTTTTTTTTTTTTTTTTAAAATTTTTTTATAGAAAGAAGACAACATAAACTTTACCACATTAGGGCTGGCCAAAATAGGATAGACCCCTCTCACACCAAGCAACTGCCTAGCCTGCAACATGGGGACAAATAATTGTTAAAGATCATAAAGTTAGGGATGTTGAGTGCTCCTATCAACAAAGGTTGTGTCTGGAACATGGATTTGGGTAGAGATTTAGAAACAGAAAGGGAAAGGAAAAGGTGGGGGAAATCCTACCCAAATCCATGATCCACACACAGCCTACATGATTTCTGGTGGTTCTTATAGCACAAAACATAAAGTGTGGAGAGCTGTAGCTGTGAACGTGCATTACCTGTGATGAACCAGTGAAAGTCCATTTCAATGAATTTGTCTTGAGACGAGGGATGACAACAGCAAACACTGGCACCAATGGCCTATACTTTGCAATCAACCTGTCAGCACAAATCATGTTTAGCCAAAAATGCCAAAAGTTTTGAGGTTTGTATTTTTTGTCTGCTTTATTGATTGTAAAGGAGCACCTTGCTGCTCTACCCGATGACGTGAACACAACAATCATGGAAGCCTTGACTGTAATAGCAGCCCGCACCTTCAAAATCAGAAAGAACTCAAGTAGCTTGTTGTTTGATCTGAATCATAGAGATATAACCATTTATACTACAAGATCATAATCACAGTTACCGCTGATGATGCAACAGATTCTGCATGAGACATTGGCTCTCCAACATGTTTAACGATTCTTTTGAAATGAAGAGGCAGATTATAAACACCTTCAGCCTACAAGAAGCACCTTTGTTGATTGCAGTGAAAAAACAATTATTATTGTTATTATTAGTATTATTATTGGGTTACATGGTGAAAACATACAGACCTCAAATGTAAGTCAGATTACAGATTTTGTTATATTTGGTGGTGCTTACAGCAACAGGGCATTGACTATCATGTCAAGAAGTTGCTTACTTAGATAAATGTCAAGAAATTAGAACTGCAATCTATGATCTTCATACAAGCAGATGAAAATTTACTTCAAATGTGCAAGAGAGAGATTTCAGATCAGTATGCCCCAATGAATTTGCTCCAATAAAAGATGCAACTTTTGGCAGTTTAAACCCAGTAACCTACCCAACTTGGCATGTGAGTTTTCAAACTTGAGTTGGGCCTGGGTGAGTTTTCAAACTTGACATGTTAAGATCTGATTTTAAAGTCTCTATAAATGCAATGTTCAGATTGTAGTCCTTGAAGATTTTATTTCTTCAGTAATCTCCTTTCAATAAAACCATATATCTCTAAGCTTCAGAGAATTTTGACGAAGAATTGGAGTGTTCCTTCTAGAGCAGGCTTAACTTCTTCTTCAGACTAAGTAATATGCCAACAAATGAATGTGCACTTATGAAAATGCATAGTTGGATGCAAAGCTCAAATGAGATGCAATGTTCAATTAATATAGTGCAAATTCCTCATTGTCTGTTTCTGTAATCCTATCTCCTATAAAAACTATATTGACTGGTGCATGCACCCCTATTATGTCATCTCCATCAGTGTAAATTTCTGAGAATGTTTTCCAATTATTTAAACAAACAAACCAAGGAATATAAATACTTACTTCTGCACATATTCTCCCCACAGTTCTTATTGCCTCAATCGGATATAGGCCCCGAAGTGTTTCTGGTCCCAGTAATATACCATCGGTTCCTTACAGAATATATACAAAAGAAAAATAAAGAAAATTTAATCTGCAGGTTTAAGCAAACTAGAAAATAATGCTCGACTGCATGAAGTTACAAACCATCAAGAACAGCATTGGCAACATCTGTTGCTTCTGCACGAGTCGGCCGTAGATTTGCAGTCATACTATCCACCACTCGAGTAATTATGGCAGGTTTTCCAACCATGTTACACCTATATATGGCAGACTTCTGAAACAAGAAAACCTACAATAGAGACACACCACTAAGATTTTGTATAGACCAAGATATCTGAATGTTATAATATTTTGTTACGTCATTAGGACCAAATTGTAAACCCGTTGAGGCTTGGAAATTCTTACATAATGAGGGGATGTGTTGGTTAACAAAATTATTTCATAAAATGCCTAAGCAATGGACAAAAAGTACTATAGTATCTATATATAAAAGTAGTAAAGATATCCAAAATTGCAACAACTATAAAGGCATTAAGTTGACGAGTCGTACAATGAAGTTGTGTGAGAGAGTAATGGAGCATCGCCTAAGAGCAAGAGTTGCAACAACAATATATTTACTAAGAAGATTAATGGACAAGTACAAAGAGTAGAGGAGTCTTCATATGATTTTTATAGATTTAGAGAAAGTTTATGATAGGATGCATCAAGTGCCCAATAATGTGTATCGAACTCTCCAACACCCTCTCTTGCACGCGGTGGTGCAATCATCCAAACATAGAGGAACAAAATGCAAATGGGGAACATATGCAGACAGAGAGACCTGAACCCAAGAACTTTTCAACCTAAGCTTTGATACCGTGTTAGATAACCAGTAGTTTGAAAAGCTTAAGCTATTAGGAAATGAACCAAACCAAACCAAGCCTCAAGTCCTATCAAATGGGGTTGGCCACTATTAGGAAATGAACCCAACAATTTATATCGAGCTATCCAACATGGCCAACAACTAAGACATCTGCTTTAAGTTTTAATTGATCATTCTAACACAAGCAAACAAAGTCGTGATTAATAAGAACAAGCTAATAATTTCGTGTTCTTGTTATGTTGTCCTAGGAAAATGACTAGAATTGTTAAGTTAAAGCTTATTTTGCATTACATGAACTCAATTCTAAGAATAAAAAAATCTCCATAATCTGAACCAGAATGTATAAATCCAAACAAATTTAAAAGAAAACCCACAAATTTGGTTATAGGCCTCTAGCTGTACAAATGAAAACTACAAGCCTGCAATCCAACAGCCGCCCAAGAAAGATGAATTACTAATAGAACCCTAAACTTGTTAAGAATCTACAGCTCCTGAGTTTGATAAAATAAAGAAAAGTCAAGCGAAGATGTTTCCCAAGATCTCCATCCGTTTAAGAGAAACCAATTATTGAATCAAACTGAAGAAAAAACTAGATTTGGAGCAATTCAACGGTAATGGCTACAAAAGTTGGTTGATACTAACGAAGAAGATTGCAAATTGATCTTGAATCTAAAAAGTTCAAGCGGTTGGCATCCAAGATGAAAAACAAAAGGTTGAGCCACAGTTTTACAAACTTGTATCACTTAATTGTTTTAGTTTTCCCTCCAACCTTTGGTAGAGGATGCCCATCCAAATAAATTTTCATGTTCTATTGCTTTTTTCATTCATAATAGAACTTATCACTTGTTATTGAACAAAATACTAAGAAATCATTAATAAAGAAATTAAATTTTTAGAGAAAGGTAAGATCTGTCTAAGGTTAATGGTGATAGTTCCATCTATACACACCTTTTCTGGGCTAAGTCAATTCCTAAATTCCCTCGAGAGAGGATAACACCATCTGCTTCCTGAAGGATCTCATCAAAATGTCTCAATCCCTGGCAAAATATGGACCAATGTACATGCAATCAGTTTATCCATCCAACATTAAAGCACTAAGTTGCAATTATATAACAGCAAAATAGAACATATCATTTCCTTCAGGAATTCAATTATAATGTCAATGCCTAGCTTACCTCCACCGTCTCAATTTTGGCAAATATCTGAGTTTCATGAAGATTATGAGCTTTAATGAAAGCTCTGAGCTGTTGAAAATAGAAAATGTGAAATTAGCTCTAGATATACATCTAATTAACAGTACAACATTGGCATGGTTTGAAAACTCAAAAACATGGCAGTTTCTATGAATATTGCTAGCTCCAACAGAAATGAACACATCCTCAATCAGGTATTAATAAATATTTGACTTGACAAGTTACCAGGACTTAGCAGAAGAAGTACTTGCTTCAGTAGATGTCTCAACATAGGAAGAAAAAGCATCATGATCTCATATTTGTAGTATGCCAATTGCTATGTGATATTCACCAGTACTAGTTCACTAGTTGCACCTAAATCAATATAGAGTGTAGCGCAAATAGAACTGCAATACACTTAAAAAGTGCCTGCTGCAGAGTTTTTACCAATTATTATTACAGATTCAATAGGGAAGGCCACTCAACCATTGAAAAAATTAAGGGTCCGTTTGGATAGATGTATTTCAGATCAAGAGAATTGAGCTTAAATGGATAGAAAAAACAATGGAAGAAGATAAGTTGAGATAGAAGACATATATTATAGTAGGATCCTCATAGCTAGAAAGAGAAGAAAATGAGATAGAAGACATATATTTTAGTAGGATTCTTATAGCTAGAAAGAGAATTTGTAACATGATTTCAAAAGTAACTAGTTTTATATAGTTATTTCAAATCCATCATGATAAAGTTATTTAACTCAATCTTGAAATTCAAAAGAAAACTATCATATCTAAATTTGAGTTATTGTCCTTGAATAAGGTCATTTGAAATCCACATCTATCCAAACGGACACCAAAGCTGTGTTTGGTTCATGGATTTCAGTAGAGATTTGGAAAGGGAAAGGGAAAAAGTGTGTAAAAGGTGTATGAAATATAGCTATATTTCATTCACATTTTCCCTATTTTTCCCTTTCCCTTTCCAAATCCCTACACAAATTCATGAACTAAACACAACATAAGGGTCTTTGTTATATCATATATGACTCTTATAAATGCATGAAATGTTTGTGTTAGACACAAGATTCGGCTAAGGGAACAGGATGCATATCCAACATGTCTAGTTGGACGTACACCGAAGGATAATTCAAGTGCATTAGAAGTTACGAAAAACTTCTCATAATTTTATTTTCCTGACATAGTTGCTTTACAATGAGTTAAAATGCACACACTTCATTTTACTTTAAGTCTCTATGTTAAATAAGAAAAGAAAATTAAAAATTTAGCCGCACTTTTGTGCCCTTAAAAACTTGGGATTAGAAGAATTTGACACTTAAAATATGTAGCTGACAAGAATTTGACACTTAAAATATGTAGCTGACCTGACGAATCCATGAAACAAATATGGGTAGAACTGAAACAATAAAACCACTTCAAAGATGATCTCTCCCTCACTTGGGAAAGACTCTTAGTAGCAAAGGTGAAAATGGAGATAAATTAGGTATCACTCAAAGCCAGACTAACATGTTCTGTGTAATCAGCACAGCTATTGCCCTCCCTCAGTAGGTGCTGCCACCAGACTTATTTGTGACAGGCTAAATTTGGAAGCGAATTCACCTGAAAGCATTGCTAGATCTACCAAGTTGGGGACACCTCACTAACACACGTCCTGTGTTTGGATATGTCTCAAGACAACTTTGTTGATTTTTGTTTATTTATTTATTTTTTATAATTTCAGAAAGCTGATTTGAGGCCAAAGTGAAATATATGGAAAAAACAAAAATACACCTAAATATGGAGAAAAAAAAAAAAAAAAAAAAAAAAACATATGCATCTAAACACACCTAAATATACATCTATGTCTCTCTTATCTCTGTGGCCTAATCTTTATTCATATGCATTGCAAATGAAAAAATATAAAAATATATTTTTTTTTTTTGTTGTATCCTTGCCGTTGTATCCTAATTTTTTAAAATCACTATGTCTCATGTCCGTACTCGTTTGTTGTATCCGTGTCCATGCTTCTTATTAGACTATAAGCCTATAACATAAGACAAGCATAATCTTAATTTAGGAAGAAAAGTAAAACTATTTCTCATTAAAGTATAAAGCATGGAGAAACTTCATAAATCACCAGACCTGTTTAAAGGGAAGAAATGATGCCAAAGCCTAAGAAACAAGAATAATGTCAAGAACAATAAAGACAATAAAAAATAAACTGACCTCTCGAACATCTTCTACATGTCGTGCATATGAAAGTGAAATGAAGTCGACTTTGTTACGAGTCCCCCAATTTGATATAGCCTATGATGATTACAAATTTATGAGTGAGAGAGAGAGAGAGAGAGAGAGAGAGAGAGAGAGAGAGAGAGCATACTGTCGCACAAATATCTAGCAGTTAACAGCCAATAAAAGCTTCCGTACAGCATGAACATGTTAGAGATCTTTCTCTTAAGAGATTAAGAGATTTTTATCATACACAATTGTCAGTTCTTTAGCCATTTCAGGTAGGATATTGACAGAGAAGGGAGAATAGTCGGAAATTAGGAGCTCTAAAATGAAGAAAAAATTCCTTCTAGCTTCAGTTTGCAGATTAAAAGATAAACCTATTTCTTGTTTTCAAAAACTTTTGTGACAAATAAATAAATAATTAACCTGATTAACAATATATTCCAAGTATCCAACATACATAACAAGAAAAAACAAATAAATATTCAAGGCAAAATCCAACTTGAATTTGGACCATCTCTAGTCAAAGTGAATTGCAATTAATTCTACACTCCATGATTACATAAGGTCAAAAGCTTTCCAAGTGACCAAAGATGACTAGAAACTTACTCAATGCAATACAAAGCCTTGTCACATTATTTGGCATCGATTACATGAATCTTATTTGTCATTCAACTTTATCAAGGGCTTAAATTCAATTGATCTACATGCTATCATGGTTTCCCTTCCCATCTCAACTCATATCAATTTCAGTTGTCTATTTCCCTTAGCATTTCCCTCAATGTGTATAGTGAGTCCACCTCATTGCTACAATTATTCATGTTATTTGCACATGACAAAACCATTCTACATATAAAAATTTAAAAAAAAAAAAAAAATCATTTATCTCGAAGTTTCCTATTTTTCTGTCACATTCTGACTGAATCCTATTCTCTCTCATCACACATCAGTCTCAATATCTGCATTTAGCAGTGTTTTAAATATCAGCCGTAACATATCGTATCATCCATTACATAACACTATTTTGGCCTTCTGATACCGTTATTCATTGATTCATCGGTCAATACTATCTGATATCGGCTGATATATGATCGTATCATCAATACTGATACATGTCTGTGGATATTGTTATTTAAAATCATAATTTAGGCCATGTTTGTTTTATGAAAAAATAAAAATTAGCTACCCAGCATTTAATCTCATAGAATATAGTTCGTCTTACTGCTGTTCCATAAGATTTTCTTTTAGATTCACAGTGTACATTGATGGACAATATGAAAAAGTGTTCCTCCACAAACTTATCCTACTTTTTTTTTTTGATTAACAGGAAATCTACGTTCCTATGAAGAATCAAAGCCCAAGTATCAAAACTGTTCTCCTTTTGTGGTATTATTGGTATCAGAAACTGAACAATGAAACTTCTTCTTTGCAGATTGATTTCCCTCATTATTTAGAACATCATTGTGGAGACAAGTTTAGTCACTCAAATACTAATATAAAGCCTGAATTAGTTGTTAATAGCTATATAATTTCCTATGAAGAATCAAAGCCCAAGTATCAAAACTGTTCTCCTTTTGTGGTATTATTGGTGTTCAATCTTTTATCAGATACTGAAGAATGAAACTTTTCTTTGCAGATTGATTTCCCTCACTATTTAGAACATCATTGGGGAGACAAGTTTAGTCACTCAAATACTAATATAAAGCCTGAATTAGTTGTTAATAGCTATATAATTTTCTGTAGTTAACAATTGCCGAGAAACCATCTCATGAGCAGAGGACCTAGAATCAAACAAGGTGATTCTAGCAAAACCAGCATTACCTGTCTATCAACGTCTGTTAAAGTGGGCAAATCGATATGGACTTGGGAAACATGCATGGTAAAAACAGATCCTACAAGGGATGCGCTGTTTTTGATTAGACATACGATATCTGGACCCCTTATCTCCAAAACCTGCATGATAGTCCAACAGAACTATCAGATCAAACTGAGTGCCCAAATCCATACTTTCAATAAGTAAGCATGAAGAAGCATCAACTGTAGTTCTCACCTCCAGCCATACAGAGGTGGTTTCAATTCCCGTGAAGAGATACTGCCCCACAAAAATAGTGTCCCCCTTCTTTACTGTCTGGAATCCAAAGAGAGAAAAGGTTACAAATTAAATGGCATATAAATTGAAGAGATATTATAAACTTTTTTCATGTCAGAGTGGTGTAGATATTCAATTGAAGAATAAATGTCAGATGCAAGATATAAATTCAAAGAAGAGAAGGGCATTATATAACATTTCATCCAAACCATGCATTTTTTTAAGAATGAGTGATGCAACACCTATTGCATGGCTAAAAACTTTTATTGCCATGTCCCCGTATCCGTATCCGTATCCGTATCCGCATCCCCATTTTTTTTTTTTTGAAATTACCATGTCCTGTTTCTGTGTTGTAAAGCTGAATTTTAAAACATACCTTGGCAAGCCCTGTATAATTTACAGGTAAGACCTCTGCTGATGATTCTATAGTAGTATCTGGAGTAATTGTCACACGATTGTCAGCCTTCATCTCAATTGGATTCCCAGTCTTATTGCACACCTGAAGTGCTGGACCCATAGTATCCAGCATAACCTGGAAATGATCAATTAGAATCAAAATATTTACAAATAATTAAATTGAAAAATAAAGAAAACGTAAAAATTGAATTTGAAGTAAAAAGGGCACAATGTGTTGAGCATTCCACACCATGTGAAGTTGGCCATGGAAGTCAAAATGTAGCTGCTGCAGATTTGGGCTACAAATTTGCTGAAGTTTTTTTCAAACCTGGGGTGGCTGTGTTAATGGCTTGCCATTTATTTTGGTAGTTGGTTGTTGGCAAGTAGATGTTGATCTTTGGTTCTCCCATTTGTGTATATAGGGAAGAGCTGTGAGCTGAGATTGTAATGAGAGAGATCAAGAGTGAAGAAAAGACAAAGTTGTGAGAAGTGTATGAGAGTTGAGTTGAGAGAGTGAGACTCCTCCTCCTTTGTTTTGTATTTGTTTTGTTCATAGTGAAGCTTTCTCTCTTTCTCCGTGGATGTAGGCATTGGGCCGAACCACATAAATATTTGTGTCTCATTTGTGTGTATGATTGTTTGTTGATCATTTTTTGGGTGTGTTTAATCCTAACAAAGTGATATCAGAGCCTGATTGTGTGTTTTTTGGAAAAACTTAGTGCGTTCTTCAAAATTGCCCATATTTCAAAGTGGTCGAAATCCACTTTTGATCATACCAGGTCGAAACTCTCGATGAGACGAGCACACAGGAAAAACTGCATCAAAAAAGGACGCCGGAGAAGCCCCCATGCGCCACTGACGCCGTTTCCACGCGCCGGCGACTAGCAGCACGTGCTTCACGCACGAAACCAGGGAAGAAGACGAGCTGACATCATCAGATGATGTCATCTTGCTGACATCATTGGGCTGACCCGCTCCAACCCACTGACCAAGTTGCTGGCTGGAGCCGTTGACCAGAGCCGAGCCATGTTGACCGAGCTGTTGACTGAGCCGCTGACTAAGCCGCCTCGCTAATCAAGCCACTCCGCCGCTGCTGACATCAGCTTGACGCCAGCCGAACCGGAGGAATTATCCAGTGCTTCTCAGCTGCTCCAGATTATGCCGACCTGAACCATTAAACTGTTTTGGCTAGATCTAAGCTATTTGAAGTCTGTTTTTAACGATCCAATAGTGCTTTCCAACTATTTGGAATATTCCGGACACATTCGTATGGTCAAATTTTACAAATCAGATTTCAAAAATTTGCAGTTTGTATTTTGGCATTCCAAAGAGCTTTTGCGACTAATTTGACCAGTCCGGACTCAACGGCGAAGTCTGATTTTTCAGACAGAAATCATTTTCTGTAGAGACAATTATTGATGGAGCAATCAACATTGACTTCGAGGATCCATGATCAAGCTGAATGCTTTCAACTATGCAATTTGGAAGCCTAGAATGGAGGATGTCCTATACTGCCGAGATTTGTTTGACCCCATTGAGCTAAATGGAGTTAAACCAGCTGCAAAGAAGGATGAAGACTGGAAGCGGAAGAACCGAAAGACCATTGGTCAGATCATACAATGGATCGATCATAGTGTCTTCCACCATGTCGCCCAAGAGACTAATGCCTATGCTCTTTGGACAAAATTAGAAGGCATATACTAGTCGAAGACTGCGTGGAATAAAGCCCTCCTAATGAGAAGGCTTGTAAATTTGAAGCTAAAAGGTGGCGTTTCTGTTGCAAAACACACCAATGAGTTCCAAAATCTGGTGAACCAACTAGCAACTGTCAAAATGGAGTTGGATGACGAAATACAAGCCCTATTGCTACTCAGTTCCTTGCCAAATAGTTGGGAGACGTTGGTTGTGTCCCTTAGCAACTCTGCACCTAAAGGAAGACTGACCACAAACATGGTCACGGATGCTTTATTTAGTGAAGAGGCAAGAAAGAAAGACATGGGTGGAGATCAGTCCCATGCCCTCATCACAGAAAATAAAGGCAAAGGCAGAGGCAGAGGCAGAGACAGGGGAAGAAGCAAAAGCAGAGGACGCAGCAAAGAAAGATCTCAAGACAAGGGGAAGTCTAAAAAAGGTACAAGCCGGCCAAGGTTCAAGTGTTACCATTGTGGCTAGAAGGGTCACATAAAGAAATATTGCTATGCCTTGAAGGGCGAACAAAAACAAGGCAATAGACAGCCAAAAACTGAAGATAGGAACACTGTAGTTACTGTCTCAGAGGATATTGCATTATTCTCTGTTGAAGAAGAAGAATGCCTCTATATGTCAGATAACGACACTGAGTGGGTGGTAGATACAATAGCTTTCTACCACGCTACACCCCGGAAGGAGTTCTTCAGTACGTACCAAGCTGGAGATTTTGGTATAGTGAAGATGGGTAAATTCAGTTTTGCGAAGATTGTGAGAATCAGTGATGTTCGCATCTAAACCAAAGTTGGGTGCACGATGGTGTTAAAAGATGTCAGGCATGTTCTCGATTTACACCTGAATCTTATTTCAGGGATAGCCTTAGATTGACAAGGCTATGAGAACTACTTCGGCAAAGCCATGCGGAAATTGAAGAAGGGATCTCTGGTGGTAGCTAGAGGACAAGCAACTCGTCCGTTGTACAAGACTCATGTGAATGTGATTTTAGATAGCCTCAACCCAGCAGAAGATGGGGCATCACCAAATTTGAGGCATAAAAGGCTGGGTCACATGAGTGAGAAAGGGTTGCAGATTCTAGCAAAGAAGTCTCTTATTTCTTTTGCCAAAGATGCAAAATTGAATCCTTGTGACAATTGCTTATTTGGGAAGCATGATAGAGTCGCTTTCCACTCATCATCCATAAGACAATTAGCTTTGGTCTTTAGGACATAAACCCATACTTTCCGTGATGCATCATCAATAAACGTTAAGAAGTATTTTCTGCCGTCCAAATATTCCACTTCTATGGGACCGCATACATCAGAGTATACTCTACTCAATAACTCTGATTGTCTAGCTGAGGTGTTCCAACATTTTTAGACATTCCATGCTATGGTGGAAAGGGAGATCGGAAAAAAATTGAAGTGCCTCCGAACAGATAATGGAGGCGAGTACATGTCAAATGAGTCTGAAGCCTACCGTGCTACTCGCAGCATCCGGCATGAGAAGACTGTTCCTAGAACCCCACAACAAAATGGTGTAGCCGGGAGAATGAATCGGACCATTGTGGAGAAGGTCAGATGTATGCTCGAAATGGCAAAGCTGCCAACGTCATTTTGGGGAGAAGTTGTTCGTGTTGCTTGCTAATTGATCAACTGATCGCCATCAGTTCCACTGAATTTTGAGATTCTAGAACAGGTGTGGTCTGGAAGAGAGATTTCTTGCTCTTACTTAAGAGTGTTTGGGTGCAAAACATTTGTACATGTATCCAAGGAACATAGGCAGAAGCTGGACGATAAAGCTACTCTATGCATTTTTATTGGCTATGGAGATGAAGAATTTGGATACAGATTGTGGGATCCTAAAAATAAAAAGGTTATTCGAAGCAGAAATGTGGTGTTTCAAGGAGGCCAAACTTTAGAAGACTTTAGGCAACCAACCAAACCCAAAGTAGATAATGTTTCAGAAATTGTTCCGAATCCTGTACCATCACAGCATGCCACTGATGAAGAAAAAGTACCGCATCATGCAGCCAATGATGTAAAAGTGCATGATGGATTTCCAGAAGAAGAAGATCCAGAAGAAGAGGGTGTTGAGCAGGGGGAGCCACAACCCCCTCTGCCAGAGATTATTGGTCCACAGTTACGAAAATCAACAAGAGAGCCTAAGCCATCGTCAAAATACGCTGCTTCTGAGTATATTTTACTTACTGATGACGGGGAGCCAACAAGTTTTCAAGAAGCTCAGAATCATTAGGAGAAGAGTAAGAGATGCAGTCATTGCAGAAAAATCAGACTTATGATTTGATAAAACTTCCCCAAGGTCGAAAAGCACTGAAGAACAAATGGGTGTTCAAATTGAAGAAAGATGGCAGCGGAAAGCTAGTCAAGTATAAGGCTGGATTGGTCGTCAAAGGTTTTGGGAAGAAAAAAGGTATTGATTTTGATGAAATCCTCTCACTAGTTGTGAAAATGATACCCATTCAAGTAGTTTTGGGACTAGTGGCCAGTTTGAATTTGAAACTTGAACAAATGGATGTGAAGATAGCATTTCTCCATGGTAATTTGGAGGAAGAAATTTACATGGAGCAACCAGAATGTTTTGAAGTAAAAGGAAAAGAAAACTTAGTCTACAGATTAAAGAAGAGTCTCTACGGCCTCAAACAAGCGCCGAGACAGTGGTACAAGAAGTTTGACTCATTTATGGTGGTCATGAGTACAGGATAACTACTGCAGACCAGTGTGTATATGTCAGGAAATTTCCTGGTAGAAACTCCATCATACTCCTGCTCTATGTTGATGACATGCTGATTGTTGGACAAGATGCCACAACAATCAGATCACTAAAGAAGGAGTTATCACAGTCCTTTGACATAAAGGACCTAGGCCCTGCACAACAAATTTTAGGCATGTAAATTATACGTGACAGGAAAGCCAAGAAATTGTGGTTGTCATAGAAGAAGTATGTTGAACGGGTTTTTGAAAAGTTCAACATGAAAGATGTCAACCCAGTCAATACTTCGCTGGCTAACCATTTCAAGCTGAGCAAGAAGTCTTGTCCCTCCTCTACAAATGAAAGAGAAGAGATGGAGGCAATTCCCCACTCATCTGCAGTAGGGAGTTTGATGTATGCAATGGTGTCCACTCCGACCAGATTTGCTCATGCTATTGGAGTAGTGAGCAGATTTCTTTCCAATCCAAGGAAAGGGCATTGGGAAGCAGTCAAGTCGATTATGAGGTACCTTAAGGATACATCTAAAATGTGTTTGTGCTTTGGAGGAGCAAAACTAGTCTTGGAAGGCTATACTGATTCAAATATGGCAGGCGATCTTAATGGTAGAAAATTTACAGTAGGATTTATGTTCACTTTCGCAAAGGGAGCTGTGTCTTGGCAGTCCAAGCTGCAGAAGTGTGTTGCTTTATCCGCAACCGAGGCATAATATATTACCATAGCAAAAGTTGGGAAAGAGATGTTGTGGTTGAAGCGGTTTCTCCAAGAACTGGGATTAAAGCAAGAAAAGTTCACGGTACATTGTGATAGCCAGAGTGCCATAGACCTGAGCAAGAATTCTATGTATCATTCTCGTACGAAGCACATTTATGTTCGGTATCATTGGATACGCGAAGTGATGGAGAAACAATTATTGAAACACGTCAAGATCCACACAGATAAGAATCCAGCCAACATGCTTACAAAGGTGGTCTCGAGAGACAAACTCGAAGTATGCAGGGACATTGCTGGGATGGACTTCCAGTAAGGATCGTACTCCTCGTAGGTGTGGAGGGGGAGAATTGTTAAGCATTCCACACCATGTAAAGTTGGCCATGGAAGTCAAATGTAGCTGCTGCAGATTTGGGCTACAGATTTGCTGAAGTTTTTTTCAAACCTAGGGTGGCTGTGTTAATGGCTTGTCATTTATTTTGGTAGTTGGTTGCTGGCAAGTAGATGTTGATCTTTGGCTCTCCCGTTTGTGTATAAATGGGAAGAGCTGTGAGTTGAGATTGTAATGAAAGAGATCAAGAGTAAAGAAAAGACAGTTGTGAGAAGTGTATGAGAGTTGAGTTGAGAGAGTAGGACTCCTCCTCCTCTGTTTTGTATTTGTTTTGTTTGCAGTGAAGCTTTCTCTCTTTCTCCCATGGATGTAGGCATTGGGCCGAACCACGTAAATATTTGTGTCTCATTTGTGTGTATGATTGCTTGTTGATCGTTTTTTGGGTGTGTTTAGTCCTAACATAATGTGAATGTATTCATATGGCCTGATCAACCATAAGAATGCAAGCTCAAGTTTTAAGCTAGTCACTTGCGTAAAACTAAACATAGGATTAGTCCATACCCAGTCCACATTTCCCAGCTTTCTCAATATAAAAATGAGTTTGAAAATATGTGGAGCTATTTAAAATTTAAGCATTTTTGCAAAACGAAAAAAAAGGTTGTTAAATAAATGAAATTTTCAATCATGAGAAGGATATATTCCATATATCACCTATTAAACTTACACTTAGTTAAAAAAGTGAGAACTATATTATACTAAAAAGAGGTGTAGACTTGTAGTACAACGTTATATCACTCTAAAAAATGCAAAAATGTCCACAAGTTGATACTTACAGCACATAGCCTCTTCACATTTTTCACGGCAATCCTCAAATTTTCCAAAGTTTCCTGGTGGTAGTTGTCATCTAACCAAGAAAAATCAAAACGTGCAACTGGAAAAACAGAAAACGGAAAAATTGAATATAGCAGATCATAACACTCCTGATGAAGTAAAATAGAATACTGAGAACCAATGACGAATTACCTGACATTCCTGCCTCAAGACATGCCTCAATCACCTCAACTGACCGTGAATTTGGTCCAAGGGTTCCAACTATTTTGGTGAGTGACGGTAAAAAACTCTGAAAATTTCCAAGAGTATTAACAAAAAAAGTCTAGTAGAAGGCATACATACTGAACATGTCACAACCAAGCAGGATTACTAAAAGAATTAAAGCAAGAAATGAATGTTGGAAGCAGGCTGATATAGCTCTTGTATTATTTATTAATATTTATTTATGTTGGTTAAAACCTGGGTTGTGTTCTTGACAGTCATCTGAGAACAATAAAGTTTACATTGACCTGTTCTCTCTGAGGTTTTTAGAAATAATACTGAAGTTGATAAGTCAGGAGCACCAGGTTTCTCATTATCTAATTCTGTTGAAACCCAATTGACTCAAAAGGTACTCTCTTCATATCTTGACACAGGTCATCCAACTTCATACCTTAAGCAAGCGCAACTAAAAAAACTAGCTCAACCTCACTCCCACAACTGACTGGGTTTGTGGTTTCCCAAGCAAACCCCTAAAGGGTTTTGCAAATCAGGTCATTAGCCCTATATCATAATCCTTCCTTCATATGAGATAATCAGAAATCAGAAGAAATTTTTTCTACACAATTATTTAGGGTGTATTTGGGTGATCCCAAAAGTGTGGATTAGCTTCTTCATCCATGAACTTGCCTTTTTTCATTTAGAGTTGATTTTAGATCACAGCTCTTATTATACCATCTTAAAGCATAGAACTCAGAACCAATTTGCACTTTATTAACCAAGCTTGGGTGGCTTAGATTGGCGACATGGGATTAAGTCTAACAGAAATCATCAAGTCAAGAACTTCCAGTACAATTTTAGCTCAATTCAGTTAACATTGCTTCTTTTGGAAACTGAAACACCATGAAACAGGGGTTTTGAAATCTTATATTTCTTCTCGTCTACTAAATTTTTCTCGGAAACCAAACACAGTGGTAAGTAAATTCTACATGAAACTAAAACTATGAGATTGTTGTGAAAGAATGTAGCAATAATAATCTTGCAGATGTTAGGATTTGGTACACAGAGAGAGAGAGAGAGAGAGAGAGAGAGAGAGAGAAGCTTACAGGTTTGGAGGGAGTAAGAACAGAGGCTAACCGGACTGGCCCTTCAACCACCATTTGACCTCCTTGCATTGCTCAGAGAGAGAGAGAGAGAGAGAGAGAGAGAGAGTGGTAGAGGTTTGTTTGGTGGAGAGTATTTTGGCGGGTAAATAAGCAAGGGAAAGAAGGCTAGTTGCCACGTGGTAGGTGTGGAGGATAAAATTGAAATTACCAAAGAGCCCTTCTTCTTTATTTTTTATTTTTGTTTTCTTTACATATCTTTAGTTTCATTCACTACAAAAATAAAAAATTGTAGAAAAATGAAAATAACTTAAAATAATTACAAATAATGTGAAAAATAAAAAAGAATTACTATAAAATGAAAATTTTAAAATAATTTTAAAATGGGTAAAAAAAATTCCTACACTTTCGCCTTCTGACATTTCTCTTTTTCTCCTCTTACCTTTCCTAACCAACATTTCTCTTTTTCTTCTTTTGCCTTTCCTAACCACCACCAACTCCACTGTCACCCTACTCAGCCCCTCCTTAATCCTTTCCAACCCTCCCAGCACCATCACCGCAACAAACTTAACGACACTCCAATCATTGACATTTTTGTAATTATTTTAGGTTCTTTCTAGTTTTAGATAACTCTCCCTAAAAATGAAACATATTTTTATTTTCAATTTACAAAAAAATTATAGTTTGGTTTACACTGTTTTTCTGAAAAATTAGTTTTTTATTTTTCTTATTTTTTAATTTTTAGTCAATTTTTTTAATATTTTACATAATTTTTTGTTTAGATACACCTAATAAAGATACACTCAAAAAGTTTAATATTTATGAAAAAAAATTTAAAAATTCACAAAATATATAAAATATAAAAAAATATGAAAATTCAGTATATTTTCATAGTTTGTTATATTCAATTAATTTTTTATAGATTTTTATACAAATTTTATACTTTTGAAGTATACCAAGATTAAATGGATCAAAAAATATTGAATAAAATATTTTAAAAAATCAAAAAAAAATATAAAAATACAAATCAAAAACTCAGAAAACTATTTTTGAAAACTCAAAATCAAATGGAGTTATGTTTAGTGAGTTTGTCATTTATTTGATTTATTTATAAACTATACAATGGAATTGCATATGTTAATGTGGGAGCTCGAAATGGGTTTGTCCCACATCGGTCTGAGAGATATCCATAACCCACATAATAAGTTGACTAATTGCTCCTAACTAGCTTGAGACATTTTCTAAAGAAGAACAAAACCGTGAGGCTCTGACCAAAGCGGACAATATTGTGCTAGTGGGGGTTAGGTTAGCAGCTTTATTTAGCGTCGTCAGTGGGAACTCCCTTCGATGTGAGTCCCTTGGTGTTCAGAGCTAGTCAACTGGGGACTTATATGGGAGCCCGAAACGGGTTTATCCCACATTAGTCTAAGAGGCGTTCACAATCCACTTAATAAGTTGACTAACTCCTCCTAACTAACATGAAGCCTTTCTAAAGAAGAACAATATCGTGAGGCTCCGGCCAAAACGAACAATATTGTGCTAATGGGGTTGGGTTGGCAGCTTCATTGAGCGGCGTCTGTGGGAACTCCCTCTGATGTGAGTCCCTTGGAGGTTAGAGCCAGTCAACTAGGGCCTTATGTGGGAGCCCGAAATGGGTTTGTCCCACATCAGTTTGAGAAGTATCCACAACCCACTTAATAAGTTGATTAACTCCTCCTAACTAGCATGAGGCCTTTTCTAAAGAAGAACAAAACTGTGAGGCTCTGACCAAAGCAGACAATATTGTGCTAGTGGGGTTGGGTTGGCAACTTCATTTGGCGCCGCCTGTGGGAACTCCCTCTGATGTGAGTCCCTTAGCGTTCGGAGCCAATCAATTGGAGACTTAGGTGGGATCCCGAAATGGGTCTCATATCGGTCTAAGAGGCATCCACATCCCACTTAATAAATTGACTAACTCCTCCTAACTAGCATGAGGCCTTTTCTAAAGAAGAACAAAACCGTAAGGCTTCGGCCAAAGCGGACAATATTGTGCCCCACTAGCATAATATTGTCCACTATGGCCAAAGCCTCACAATTTTGTTTTTCTTCTTCACCACGACAGTATTAGACAACCATGTGGGATAAGTAACTTCCCGGATTGCCCCAGCCTCTAATAACTTATCGACTTCGTCAATAATGGCTACGGCGTGTTCGGCGGCTGAACTACGACTCTTCTGAGTAACCAACTTGACTTCTAGGTCAACATTTAGGATGTGCATAACAACGGTTGAGTCGATTCCCAGTATATCATACGATGTCCATGCAAAGACGTCGATGTAGCTCAGAATAAAAGATATTAGCTCTTGTTGTTCAACACCACTAAGACCCAAGCCGATTAGGAAGAATCTTTCGGGATCCTCAATATTTATTCATTCTAAATCCTCTATAACCTTGTCAGCCAAGGTTTTGCCAACGTCCTCAAGACTCTTCTGGTTTGGAATTTCAATCGAGTTTACTTCCAAGTCCTTGGGCTTCTTGACCAGGGCCGAAAGGTAACACTTTTTTGCTGGCCTATGTGAACCACGGATCTGCTCAATTCCATATTGAGTTGGGTAACAGAGTAGCTGATGGTAGGTGCTCGGTATAGCCTGCAATGCGTGAAGCCATGTTCTGCCCATGATTATATTGTAGGACAAGGGAAGTTTCACGACTAAGAAAAGGCCTCATGCCAGTTAGGAGGAGTTAGTAAACTTATTAAGTGGGTTATGGATGCCTCTCAGACCGATGTGGGACAAACTCATTTCGGGCTCCCACATAAGTCCTCAGTTGACTGGCTCCAAACACCAAGGGACTTATATCGGAGGGAGTTCCCACAGACGACGCCAAATGACGCTACTAACCCAACCCCACTAGCACAATATTGTCCATTTTCACCAAAGCCTCGTAGTTTTGTTCTTCTTTAGAAAAGGCCTCATGCTAGTTAGGAGGAGTTAGTCAACTTATTAAGTGTGTCGTGGATGCCTCTCAAACCGATGTGGGACAAACCTATTTCGGGCTCCTACATAAGTCCCTAGTTGACTGGCTCCGAATGCCAAGGGGCTCACATCGAAGGGAGTTCCCACAGACAACGCCAAATGAACCTGCCAACCCAACTCCACTAGCACAATATTGTCCGTTTTGGCCGAAGCCTCACAGTTTTGTTCTTCTTTAGAAAAAGCCTCATGCTAGTTAGGAGGAGTGAGTCAACTTATCAAGTGGGTTGTAGATGCCTCTTAGACCAATGTGGGACAAACCTATTTCAGGTTTCCACATAAGTCCCTAGTTGACTGGCTTCGAACGCCAAGGCACTCACATCGGAAGAAGTTCCCATAGACGATGCCAAAATGATGCTGCCAACCCAACCCCACTGGCACAATATTGTCCGTTTTGGCTGGAGCCTCACGGTTTTGTTCTTCTTTAGAAAATGTCTCATGCTAGTTAGGAGGAGTTAGTCAACTTATTAAAGTGGGTTGTGGATGCCTCTCAGACCGATGTAGAACAAACCCATTTCGGGCTCCCACATAAGTCCCCAGTTGACTGGCTCTGAATGTCAAGGCACTCACATTGGAGGGAGTTCCCACAGACGACGCCAAATGAAGCTGCCAACCCAACCCCACTAGCACAATATTGTCCGTTTTGGCGGAGCCTCACGGTTTTATTCTTCTTTAGCAAAGGCCTCATGTTAGGAGGAGTTAGTCAACTTATTTAGTGGGTTGTGGATGCCTTTCAGATTGGTGCAAGACAAACCTATTTCACGCTCCCACATGAGTCCTTAGTTGATTGGCTCCGAACTCCAAGGGACTCACATCGAAGGGAGTTCCCACAGACGACGCCAATTGTGGGCAATTAAATCTGAAAATACTTCTCGAATCTAGATGGGCTTGAATAATTCCTTCAATGTCACCTAAAATAAATAAACAGCTCCAGTTGGTGGTGCCAGAATTATCACTGCGACGGTTCCGTCAATTTTTGGTCTGAGTTGATGATATTTTATCTTTTTAAAGCATATGTTATTCTCATGAAGGCCGCCATGCAGTCATTTTTGGCTGCATACTTTCTTTTCAATTGATTGATGACTAACTTTGAATCGCAAAACACTTACACTCGTTTGGCCCTCATCTGCAGTGAGTTTCTGAGGCCGACCAATAGGGCTTCGTATTCGACTTCATTATTAGATGCGTTAAAGTTGAGTTTTATGGACTGTTCGATCACTACTCTTTCAGGTGTCATGATTATAACTCCTGCCCCACTGTCCCACTGACTGGAGAACCCGTCACAATACAATTACCAAATATCCCCGACGTATATTCTCCAATGTAGTGATGGATTGGAAGTCGATTGGAGTTGAGGGTCCAAATCTGGTTGCATGGTGAATCCAGCTACAAAATCTACCAAGACCTGCCCTCTGATAGCTGTTCTTGGTGCAAACTGAATGTCGTATTATCCGAGCTCCACTGTCTATTTGAAAACTCATTCTGATGACTCTACTCTTCAAAGGACTGAACGGAAAGGGTGATCTGTTAATACTTTTATGGTGTAGACCTGAAAGTAATACATTAGCTTCCTCACAGCCATGACAAGGGCCAGAATTAATTTTTTCAAAGGTAAATACTAGGCTTGGCATCTTCCATTGCTTTGCTAAAGTAGAAAATAGGCTTTTACTCTCTATGTTCTTCCTTGAGTAGAACGACGCTGACCGCCCCGTTCAGACACTACTAGATACAGCATAAGTACATCTCCCCAGGTAGGAGTATTCAAAAGTGGGACTGCGTTGAGGTAGTTTTTCAATCCATCTAAAGCAATTTGGCATTCTGGAGTCCACTGAAATGATCTTTCTTGTTGGAGTGTTTGAAAGAATGACCTACATCGATCTGAAGACCGACGGATGAATCTGCTAAGAGCTGCAACCATTCCCATCAATTTTTGCACCCCTTTGGCCGACTCTAGTGAACTGAGTTCCAGAATAGCTTTGATCTGTTTTGGGTTTGCCTCGATCCCCCGATGGTTTACTATGTAGTCGAGGAACTTCCCTGGCCTAATGCCGAACATGTATTTGGAGGTATTGAGCTTCATTTTGGCCCCGTTTGGTAGAGCTGTGGAAAAGTGATTATAGATTATAACTTAACAGATTATGACTTATAGCTGTGAACATAAGCTGTTAACCTATTTGGTACAACTGTGGGATTATGGATTTAAGCAGCAGAGTAGTGTTTGGTTAATAAGCTGTAAAATAGCTTTTTACTATATAATTGTCATTTTCTGCCCTTATATGATATAAAAATGATTATCTTGTCATTTTTTTTCAGTTTTAATTTTTTTAAAAAATATTTCATTAATAAAAGTTAATATAAGTAGTATTAATTAGTATCAATTAATAGAGAAATTGATACATTTGCTAAAAATGTAATGGAAGTATTATTGTCACAATTATTTTCCATTATAAATTAATTAGTATCAATTAATTGCTTAATTAGTATCAATTAATACTAAAATTATTAATTAGTATCAATTAACGGCTTAATTAGCCTCAATTAATATTAAAATTATTAATTAGTATAAATTAATATTAATATTTAATTTTTATTAGTATCAATTAATATTAATAATCAACAATTGTTATTAATTAGTATCAATTAATAATTAATTCATTACAAAAGTATACAATATTAATTTATTAATAATTAATACCAATTAATATTGATTTTTTTAATTAATATTGATTTTTTTATTTTTCTTTAGAAATATACAATTTTTTATTTTTTAATTAATATAAAAATATACAATATGAATTTATTAATAATTTATACTAATTAATATTTATTTTTCAATTAATATTATTTTTTTTCTTCAGAAATATACAATTTTTTATTTTTTAATTAATACTAATTAATATAAATATTTGGGCATTGACGAAGGCATTTAAGTAATTTTAGCCCCCCAAGACTAGCTGCGCGCTTAAGTAAAAAATTTAAGCGCCCTCTGACCAGCTTTTGAAATAAGCTGAGAAATAGCTTGATTTAAGCTATAAGTTAGTTAACTTAAGCTGCAGCAAACACAACATTTTAGCTTAAATTAAGCTAAAAGCTGAAATAAGCAGCTTATAAGCTCTACCAAATAGGTCTTTTGTATTTTTGAAGAATTTCAAAGGTCATAGCAAGGTCGGCTAAATGATCTTCCTTTGCTTTAGATTTTACCACAATGTCGTCGATATATACTTCTATAGTTGATCTTTGAACATGATCGTGACTAGTCTTTGGTATGTTGCCCTAGAATTCTTCAATCCAAAGGGCAAGACCTTGTAGTAATAAGTTCCCTTTAGGGTAAGGAATGCTGTTTTGTCCTGGTTGGTAGGATCCATGGCAATTTGATGATAGCCCTTGTAGGCATCCAAAAAGCTCATCCGCTAGTGTTGGGCAGTTGTGTTGACAAGTTAATCGATTCTGGAGAGAGGAAAGCAATCCATTAAGTAGGATTTATTCAAATCTGTAAACTCCACGCAGACTCGCCACGACCATATCTTTTTCTTCACCACGACAATATTAGATAACCATGTGAGATAATTAACTTCCCGAATTGCCCCAGCCTTTAGTAACTTGTCGACTTCATCAATTACGGCTGCGGCGTATTCGGCAACTGAACGATGGCTCTTCTAAATAATAGGCATGACTTTTGGGTCGACATTCAGGTTGTGCATAGCAACGGTTAAGTCGATTCCTGGACTCCACGCACACTGGTAGTCCAATTTTTCCTAGGGGGACCTCTGCCAATCTAACCCCACTAGCATAATATTGTCTGCTTTGGCTAGAGCCTCACGATTTTGTTATTCTTTAGAAAAGGCCTCATGCTAGTGAAGAGGAGTTAGTCAACTTATTAAGTGGGTTGTAGATGCCTTTCAGACCGATGTGGAACAAACCCATTTCGGGCTTCCACATAAGTCCCCAGTTGACTGGCTCAGAACGCCAAGGGACTCACATCGAAGGGAGTTCCCACAGACAGTGCCAAATGAAACTGTCAACCCAACCCCACTAGCATAATATTGTTCGCTTTGGCTAAAGCCTTATGGTTTTGTTTTTCTTTAGAAAAGGCCTCATGTTAGTTAGGAGGAGTTAGTCAACTTATTAAGTGGGTTGTGGATGCCTCTCAGACTGATGTGGAACAAACCTATTTCAGGCTCCCATATAAGTCTCTAGTTGACTGGCTTTGAACGCCAAGGGACTCACATCGAAGGTAGTTCCCGCAGCCAGCGCCAAATGATGCTGCCAACCCAACCCCACTAGCACAATATTGTCCACTTTGGTCGAAACCTTATGTTTTTGTTCTTCTTTAGAAAATGCCTCATGGTAGTTAGGAGGAGTTAGTCAACTTATTAAGTGGGTTGTGGATGCCTCTCAAATCGATGCGAGACAAATCCATTTTTGGACTCCCACAGTTAATATAGTGTATGTGTATTTGTATGTGGATATATAATTTTTTTTTTATAGACACAAGCATTCAATACTAACAGTGCAATTATTTATCAATGTAGAGAATTAGATAACATATTTTTGTTTTGTTTTTGTTTTTTTCCAAGTCTCTTTTTATTTTGGAAGACAATTTTTATAGATGTTAGTAGACATCAAACCAAAATATAACACCATTAATTTTTTTTATTTTTGTATTTTTATCTTTTTACAAATGAAAACACTTCATTAGCAGAGAGATGTGAAAACATTTTATAATTTCTCCTAGCACATTGCATGCATGTTGTTATACATGTAAAAGGCTAAAATGGTCATGTCAAAATTCTAACAACTATGAAGATGAGGGAGTAGGCTATCCCACGCGGCTAACTAACAAATGTAAAGGAAAAAGCCAAACTTTCTTCTTTTTTGTTTCTTTTGCCTTCGTAAATGAAAAAAAAAACTAATCCTTTCAAAATTGGAAATTATTGGGGACTATGAAACTTTTGTCTGGAAAATTATCCGGAAATGAGACTGATAGTATAAATTTAAAATTAATAAAATGTAAGTCATATCTAAAATGATTGTGATCCTTAAATATATATTTTTTAAGTTTTTTTTTTTTTTTAGTACATAATATTATTATTAAAAATTAAGACCACATGGTTGAGTGTGGTTAAGTGTGATTTTCAATCAATAAATCTTTTGTCTAATCCTTGTCTGATCATCAAAATAGGAGTGTGATTTTGTTCACTTACGTGGGTGGATAATATCCACATTCTTTATTGGTCATTTTATTAGGATCTATAGTTGTAAATGGGGTTCACTACTTTCAAACAATTCAGGGGAGATGAAAGTTCTGCTCACCCAGTTAAACTATGAAATGAAGTTTTGTTTTCAAAATACATGCATGTTAAATGAAACAAATCTAGCTGTCAAAAATCATGTGAGAACTTACAGAATGTTTGGTGCTTTTGATTTAAGGAGTTGACCAATAAGTCTCATATTTTGAATTTGTAATTTATATAGTTTCATATTTTTTTATTTTGATTCATTTAATCTTTTTAGATGTGTAATGACTCATTTGTCCGTCACATTGGAGTGTCACATTTAAAAAAAATATAGTAAATAGTTTTTGAATGTCACATCATACTTGTCACGTTAGAGTGTCACATTTGAAAAAAAATAAATTAAAGAGTTTTTAATTTTTTTAGAGTGTCACATTATACTCGCCACGTTGGAGTGTCACATGTCACATTTAGAAAAAGTACACTAAGCAATTTTTAATTTCTTTTAGAGTATCATATCATACCCGTCACGTTGTCACATTTCATACCCGTCACGTTGTCATATTTGAGAAAAGTAAACTAAAAAGTTTATTTTTTTGAAGTGTCACATCATACCCGCCACATTGCCACATTAGGAAAAAAATACACTAAAGAGTTTTTTTTTTTTTTTTTTTTTTTTTAAATATCATATCATACCTGTCATGTTGTCACATTAGGAAAAAATACAATAAAGAGTTTTTATTTTTTTGAATAAAAGTTTTGGAGTGTCATATCATACCTGCCACGTTGTCACATTTAGGAAAAGTACACTAAGGAGTTTTTATTTTTTTTGGAGTGTCATATCGTTAGAGTGTCACATTAATACATGTCACATTAATATCTGCCACATTAAAACACTACCAAAATAAAAAATAGGACCATACGGAAGAAACTCTCCACTAATGAAACTTAACAGATCAATAGAAAAAATCAGGGAATAATTGGAGTACTTGTTTGTGAGATAAGATTTATTGGTAAATATCCCTGATGGATTTAAATATAATAAATAAAAAGTAGTGTTATTTTAATCTAAAAATTAAATCTATTTTTTAGGTCCAATAAATAAATAACCAATCACTCGCACGTGCTATTTCTCTATTTTATATCTTTTTTAATTATCAATCAATCATCTCACTTACACATCATTGAATCTAAAAAGTAAATTTATATATCATTTTTTTTAAAATAAAAAGAAAAGTTAAAGTAGGAAAGTTACAAAATGAGAAAGCGGAGGACCACACCAGTCCCACTCAAAAAAATGCAAAAACAAATGGGGTGGTGATAAATCTAAAATAATTATTTTTTATTTTTTATTGTACCTAATTGGTACATTATTTAGTATATTAATTAGTGTTCTTAACATTATTCCCTTTACAAGGTTAACAAGAGCATCGACAACTTGGTTGCTCTCCCGACAAACAAAACAAAATCTAATTTGTTGGAAGATTTGTGAATCGTTGCAAGTCATCATTTTCCGGTGACAACGACTGTGAATGATCTCAGATCTGAAGTTATGGATGCACAAGTGATGGTGATGATGAAGACGGTAGAGAAAGAGTTCCATGGTGAACGGCAGTGACGCACAGTAAAGAGCGGCAATGATGCCGATGAAGAGCAACAGTGATAAGAGTAAGACAGAGAGAAGAGAGACTGAGATGAGAGAGAGTGATTACAATCTGATATACACACACACATATATATAAGGGTATTATAGTAAAAGAAATAAGTTTTAAAATATTAAAGGATTTTGAAATGATCTATATAATTCTTGTCCTTTTGAAAGACAAGTTAGACACTGAAGGACCTATCACCAAATCCCATAAAATAAACTACGACAAGACAGTACCAAACTATGAAAAGCTTCTCTCTATCAGTAGAAAAGACATTTTCTTAGTCATCATTATTACATCTAAACAATATATATATACACATTTACATATTTACTTAGCAATGTAACACTTCCTAAGCCACCAATTAAACACCCAAATTCATAACTCCACACATCCAAAACCTTTTAAATTCCTAAATCAAGTGAACATCACCCAAAAGAAAAGGTTCTTGTCCATCAAGATAACTTTATGCATTAGTATCATTAAATTATGCTATAGATTCAACAATACCCCTTTTTTTTGTAGCTTGTTTTTTCTAGGCAAAATGCTACTACAATCAACAATTAACATTGAAATTGAATACATAAAAATTGTTTAATTTGAGAGCAATAGATCTCTCACCATTTGAACCCAACAGCTTGTCTTGCCTGATCTTTTCAAGCTGAACTGTCCATTAACAGCTGATCCTCTGAACCTCTAAATCTTTGGAGAATTGCATCCTTTCCTTTTTCAATTCAATCATCTGCCTCTGCTACAATGACTGTCATTAAATATGAATATGAAACTATAAAATACATCGAAAATAAATAAATAAATAAATAAAAAGGTAAGTTATCAATAGGTCGGTTCTAATAGTTGGATTTAATTCTTATTGAAAATTAATCCAAATAAAATTGTCGCTAAAAAATAATTTTTGTGACACTTTTTTGTGTATGTCACTAAAAATGTCGGATGTTTCAAAATCATCTCCCTTGTAAGTGATTCTATAGTTGTATGGCTCATGCCATGAAAGTTAACACTATTTTGTTAGGATTGACTGTGTTCGGTTGCTCTGGTCATAAATGTTTGTGTTCTTATGTTTAGGAATCTTTCACTGTATTTAACTATGAAGAGAGACCTAAAACAAAACACAGAAGCATTTTTAAAAAATGAATATTTTACTCCTATCAAAATGAAAAGTAATATTTACTAAGTAGCAAAAGCCATTTTTATCTTATTAGTAGTGTTAACAATAGCCTTTTATGATATATGTAATTTGATTCAATAATAGGAAGTGTATCTGTTGGCTACATATTTTATACAAGCCAATTACAATTCGACGCGTGGCGAAATAAGGGTAATATAGGAAGACTATTCAGGTTCTCAATCCTGATCGTACACGTGGCAGTTAGTATTGGTTATTACGAGATCTGAGTAGCAGCGGATCAACAAAGAGATACAAAGTGACGTGGCTTCAACGGTTACTTGCATTTAGATTCAAATTTAGGAGGGAAGCCTAACTGCAAGTAATGGCGTAATGGAGCTAATATTGGGGCAACATGATCGACGATCATGGAGGAGCAGTTCGACGGTTGGAAATGTAATTCGATGGTCATCCTTGAGCAGTATAAATAGTAGAGAAGGCCCTAGAAAAAGGCCGAGACTCAGATCCAAAAAACCAGTCCTTTATACTTATTTTCCTTTCCAGTTTTACATTTACAGTCTTACATTTACAGTTCTTTACATTACTGTATTTTAAAATTCCTGCACTGCACTTCGTTTCATAGGAGTAGTTCCAAGTAGATTTGCTGTAAACCTCTACAAGGCTGAGTTTGGATCATTGTAAATCTTTTCATCTTAATGAAATACTTCGACTGTTCTTCAATTCATTGTTATCTGTTTAATTCTCCTAAATCAAGCTACCAGTAAAAGTCCTCTTCATTGAGGTTGAAAGAACTAAAACACAATCGTCTGATAATTGGTTAGTAATTAATTTTCTGTAAGGACTAATTGATCCTTACTGGCACGCTCACAATTACAAAAATAACCTTCAAAAGCCAAAAAGCCAAAAAGCCAACATATATTTTTGGTACGCCCGGTGGGACTACATTTAAAATGGCTAGACGTAAAAGACAAGGAGAAAATGAACGCTTGGGAGAAGGCATGGAAGGAGAGGTAGAGATACCTAATCCAGAGGATAATGTGATAACACGTCCTGCGGAAACTCCTATTTTATCAGAACCTATAGTCGAACAGACCAGCACTTCAGAACAAGTACCATATGCTCATAATATTGGACGAGACCAAGGAATTGGACCATCCACTGTTCCATCTACTCAGCCAATAAATCCATAGGGTGGCCTAGTAGATGCTATGGGACAGCAATTAATGAACACGATGGAAAGGTGGGCAACATCCTTTTTGGATCGAATGAATAACCACCAACCAACAAGTGCAAGACACATCGAGGAAATTTCAAATGTCCCTCAACAAAGATTGGCTAGAGATTAACAGCCTATGCAAGTTAATGGACATTCTAATGGTCAAACTAGTAATCAGAACTATGAAAGACCATCACCTCAGTCTTGGTACGAACCTATTTCGAGGCCTATAACAGGTCAAAATGCCTCAGTACTTAACAGTGAAGCCATGCAATTTGGTAGATCTGGCCCAGTACAAGAAAATGGCATAAGAATGGTTCCAAATCCTATATTCGAAGCCATACCTGGCACAAGGGGGTTCACTAATCCCTTATTCGAATTTATACTTGGGGGGTTGGAAGGTTTTCCTACAAATGGAAGAGATACAACACCAGTTCTAGCACCTTTCGCAGGTCCTTTCGTAGGACAGGCTTAAAGGGGTTACCCACACCCCCAACAGTAACCTGCACCACAGGGACAACCAATCCCAAATATACCACCTTATGGACCAAGAGGACTACAGGCACAAGTTTGCTCACCAAATCCTGTGTTTGCCCCTCCAGTAGTGGTTTAGCAGACACAAAATATGGTCCCTAGGGACCAAATTGCTGACATTGTTAGAGAGATGTGTGGAGCAATGGCTCGGGGGGTCCAGACTCCAGTGTACAGGAAACCGTATCCAGAATGGGTAGACAGGGTACATGAATACCCAAGATGTTTCAGGATACCAGACTTTGCCTTTTTTTATGGGAATGGAAACCAATCAACAGTAGAGCATATTGCTAGGTTTGCTGCTCAATGCGGCGAATTTACTAATAATGATTATATGAAGTTAAGGTTATTCCCAAATTCCCTAACTAGGGGAGCATTTGTATGGTATATTAACCTTACACCTGACTCTATCTAGACTTGGCAACAAATGGAAGAGGCATTTCATGCCCAATTCTTCCAATCAGAGCCAGAGGTTTCCATGGTAGACTTGGCAAGATTAAGTCAAAGGCCTGATGAGAAGGCTACTCAGTTCATTACCAGATTTAAAAGGGCTCAAAATAAATGTAGAGTCATCTTACCAGAGCCAAAATTCGTGAGATTGGCTCAAAATGGTTTAGAGTTTAGGCTTCGAAAGAAGTTTGACTCGACTGAGTTCAGAGACTTAGTAGAACTCACCTATAAGGTGTCTAGATACGAAGCATTATTAGAGGAAAAACAAGATTGAAATAATGCATCGTATAAGACATATTATAGAGATCCTAATTATGAGATCGATACAGTAGAGATTGTGGGGAAAGAACCTGTAATCTGTGAAGTATTAATTCATAAAGATACAATAATTGACCAACAGTTTAAAAAGAAAGACCTTCACAGGGAATACTCTTTCGATTTAACTAAGGCAGATGACATTTTTTATCATTTGCTTGTAGCCAATTTTCTTAAGTTACCAAAAGGAGTCAAAATTCCATCTCCTGATGAAATTAAAGGAAAAGTATATTGTAAATGGCATAATTCTTGGTCTCACTCGACTAAGAACTGTATTGTTTTTTGAGACAAGATCTAAGAACAAATTCGGAAGGGAAGTTTGAAATTCCCAGCCAAAGGAGAAAAGGCCATGGGAATCGACAGTAATCCATTCCCAGAAATTGGAGAGGCGGCAGCCAATGTCATTGTGCCAAACTTTCAGAACCTATCTTTGAAAGAATTAGAAGAAATCAATGTGCAGATGCATGTGGCCAACCAGACAACTACCAAGAAAGACACTGGAAATCTACCTGCTATTGGACAAGATTTCTCACACCAGGGGGAAGATTCCGATGAGGAAGCACTGGATGATGATTCCTTAGAAGCAGCTGTAATGCAAAGGATGTGTCCCAGGTGCAGACTAAGTTACAAGTGGTTGAAGGGGCTTTCAATTGATGGGAAGCAGTACTACAAGAATGTGTAAAGACGTCCTAAACCAACCAATGCTTACAATAAAAGGCCATATCCATCTGGTGTTAGGCTGCAGCCATTGATGGTTGAACCAACAGCCGATAGAATGCATTTTAAAGGCAAGAGGCCTTTGTATGAATCCAGATCACCTAATTATTACATGATGGAGAGCAGTCATTCTGAAAAGGAGACTGGAGAAGGGTTCAGTTTATGGGATCAAAGCCAGGGATTGGCCCCATAGATCAATTTCACGCAGGACAGAAAGTGGACACCTTCATCGGAGGCCTGAGTTAGGCCCAAAGCATGAAGTCAGGGCCAAGTAGTGGCCTTCACAGACAGCTTCGAAGGTAGCTTCGAAGGAGGAAAGAAGCAATTCAACAGTTGGGTCAGTAAGTTCGTGGGTACCTGGGGTCCCAGATTGGTTTGTGATGCAAAACAAACCTAGGGAAGTGTTTACTCAAAGAGATGTAATTGGAAACCAAGGTAGGATGGTCAAACCTCCTTTGGTGGCTCCCAACAATTGGGTGTTGCTTAAGCACCCAAAAACAAAGGAATCAGATATGATCCTTGTAATTTCTAGATCACAAAGGAGAAAAATTCAGCGCAGGTACACTTAATACCAGCAAGACTTGAAAGAGAGTGGAGAGAGCTCTTCATTGGTCCAGAAAAAAGGAAAGAAGAATCCAAAGTCAAACTATATTCCAAAACCAACTCCACAAAGCAAAATGGGTTGTAGTAGAGAACAGTTGGCCAAAGTTCACTCTGAACTAAAAGCCAGAGAGAAATCCAATCTAGCAGGATTGGAGAAGGCATTGATGGAAAGTGATAACGAAGCAGAGAAAGAAGTTGGCTTAGGCCAAAAGAAAGAAATGGTTGAAGAAGAAATGTTCGAAGCCTTCATGGCTGAACAAACATTTTTGGTTGAAAAGCCAGTTGGAAAAGACCATTCGAAAGAATTTGTTAGTAATGAAGTGTCAGAATACAGCATGGAGGATGCTTCTGAAGTGGCTGAACAAGGTAGCCAAGAGGAGAAACAGACACAGTCAGCCATCCAATTTGGCTCGTTTCCTCCAGTATCAATAAATATGGTACACATACTACCGCATAAATTCCAAGCTAGAGATGAGAACCAAGAAGGGCAAGAAATTGACCCAATTCCAGTCTCTAGTGAAGACTCACAAGTGAGTATGGTGCAAGATGATTCCGGAATGGCTACTCCAATGGAAACTGAATATGAGAGTGAAGAAGAGGTGAGCATTAACCTTTCGTATGCTTTTGAGTATCCCTCAAACTCTATGACACAGCATGTCAAGCCTTTGTATATCAAGGCTTTCTTCGATGGGATACAATTAAATCGAGTCTTGATAGATAATGGGGCAGCGGTGAACTTACTACCGAAATCTTCCTTGACGAAACTAGGGAAAAGGAATCCCAGGTTAATCCCAACCAACACAACCATTGCTGGTTTCGTTGGAGACAAACAGATAGCTTAGGGAATTCTGCCCATCAACCTGAGTGTGGGAACCAGAGATTGCATGACAGCATTCTTCGTCATCGACAGCAATGCTAAGTACAATGCTTTACTTGGTAGAGATTGGATCCACACTAACAAGTGTATGCCTTCCTCTTTGCATCAGAAAATAATGATGGCCTTAGGCAATGGGGAGACAGAGGAAATTGATGCAGATCCTCAACCCTTTATAGCCTGTGCAGACTTTGCAGAGGCCAAACTGTATATGAGGGAGTGACACCACTCAGTATACTAAGGAAACCTGATGGCTCAGCCGAAGTAACGACTGATGAGGAAGTGACACACCTGAAGCACTTAGTCCAGGAGAGTGCTGATGAGGAGGTTGTCGTTAAGGATGACAATGATGCCTGGTTGTAGGCAAAGAAATGAAGTCCAATAAGCCAAGTCTTTGGCTCTAATTAAGTTCTCAATATTAGATGTAAAGTCAATAGTCTAGAGAGTACAAGAGCAAGAGAAAGAAGCCATAATGATTGGTTGCAAGTAGGAGCAGCAACAGGGCAGAGTTTTGGCCCTTGACAAATACTGTGTATTGGACATTGAAACAAAAGTCCAGGAGATACAGGAGGAAGAGGCCTTATGGACAGATTTTGTTTATGATGAGGAGGGTAAGGATGTTGAATTAAAGAACCTGGGAGCAGAACAAAGTAAGAAAATTGTTTCGAAGCCAGAGGGGGTCAAAGAAGAAGCTTCAGTAAGTTATCAGATTGTAGACCCCTTAGAAGAAGTAAATTTAGGGAAAGGTTCTATACAACAGCCCACCTATATAAGTGCTTGTTTGAATGCTCTGGACAGGGACCAGTTGTTAGTTGTTTTGAAGAAGTATAAAGATTGCTTTGCATGGTCTTATAATTAACTACCAGGATTGGAAAGATCATTAGTGGAACATAGACTCCCTATGAGGCCTAATTTCAAGCCATACAAGCAAAAGCCAAGAAGAATGAGTTCAGAAGTGATTCAGAAAGTTAAGGAAGAAATTCTTAGACTACTTAAGGCAAGATTTATTAGGACAGCCAGGTATGTTGAGTGGCTATCCAATATTGTGCCTGTGGTCAAAAAGAATGGTAAAATGAGGGTATGCATTGATTTCAGAAACTTGAATCTAGCAACTCCAAAAGATGAGTATCTTATGCCTATAGTAGACTTGTTGGTAGACAGTTCAGCAGGACATCAAATTTTATCAATGATGGATGGGCACTCTGGTTATAACCAAATCTGCATTGCAGAGGAGGATGTTCACAAGACAGTATTCAGATGTCTTTGGAATATTAGGACCTTCGAATGGGTTAAAATGCCATTCGGCCTAAAGAATGCTGGGGCTACATATCAGAGGGCTATGAACACTATCTTTCATGACCACATTAGAGGGTATTTAGAGTGTTATATTGATGACATTGTAGTTAAATCCCAATCCATGGAGGAGCATCTGTTTCACTTAGAAGTAGCCTTTGAAAGAATGAGAAAGTTCAAATTGAAACTCAATCCTCTTAAGTGTGCTTTTGGCGTATCATCTGGAAACTTCTTGGGTTATGTTATGTAGTACACAAGAAAGGAATACAGATTGACCAGAATAAAGCCAAAGCCATCATTGAAGCCAGACCTCCATCAAGTAAGAAAGAATTACAAAAGTTCCTGGACAGGTTAATTTTCTTCGAAGATTCATTTCTAACACTGCAGGGAAAACTAAAGTATTTTCTTCCTTATTAAGGCTGAAAGATGAAGAGGAATTTGTGTGGACAGTAGAGCATCAAATTGCTTTTGAAGGTATCAAAGCCTACTTGGCCAACCCTCTAGTGCTGATGCCACCAAAGGGTGATAAGCCCTTGAAGTTGTACATAGCTGCAGTAGGAGATTCATTGGGAGCTTTCTTAGCCCAAGACAATGAAGAAGGCAAGGAGCAAGCTGTTTATTACCTTAGTAGGTTTTTAAATTCTTCTGAATGTAAATATTCAGCTATAGAAAAACTGTGTCTTGCATTGTATTTTGCTGCAATGAAATTAAGATACTATCTTTTGCCTACAACTGTCTTGGTAATTGCAACCACAGATTTGGTTAAGTATATGTTATCTAGACCTATGTTGAGGGGAAGAATTGGCAAATGGATATTAGCCTTATCAGAATTTCATTTAAAACATGTTCCCCCACTACTAAAAACAAGGCCTTTTGAGTCGGTTTTTTTGAGTCGGCAAATTTTACCGTCACAAAAGGTAGTCTTTTTGAGACGGCACAGAGTTACCGACGCAAATACCATACCTTTTGAGTCGGCACCGTTGGCCGACACAAAAAACTAATATTTGATAGCATTATTTGAGTCGGTAGTATTTACCGACTCAAAAGATAGACTTTTTGCGTCGGTATATACCTTTTGAGTCGGCAAATTTGTGCCGACGCAAAAAATTACATCTTTTTGTGTCGGCAACAGATGCCGTAGCAAAAAATATATTTTATAACCAAGATATATATATTTACTTGATTATATTTAATAAATATATTATATTTAATACTCATTTCGATATTAAAAATAATAGTTAAATTAAAAGAGAATTAGTAATATAAAACTAAAAGTGATTCTAATTATTTTATTTTTATTTTTATTTTTATTTTTATTTGGATAATAAAAATATGTAGAAATAGAATTATACAAAATTTATTTAAAAGATTAAATATAAATATGTTGTGATTGGATTAAGAAGAAAATAGTGTATATAGGTATAAAAAATTTAAATTAAATATGAATATTTTGATAATAAATAATTTAATGTTAAATAAAAAATTAAATATAAATTAATATTAAGACATCAATCAGATCGATAAAAAATAAAAATAAAAATAAAAAAATAAATTTAATTTGTGCGATACATGTAATTAAGCACATTCTGCTTTATTTATTTATATATCAAGATAATTTTTTCGAATATCATAATAATGAAATTATAATTATGTGTATATATATTTATAGATATACTTTTATATTAATATTGAGTGTATATACTATAAATAATAAATATCTCAATTAATATCTGAAAGAGGTAGAGTGGCGAAGTGGATTTAGTGTGGCGAGTTTGGGTCCGGTCAAAGCTTCCAAATGGTTGTGGGTTCGAAACTTGGAGGCGCCTATAAGAAAATTATGGGTTAAATTTCTTAAAACATTGAACCACTTTTTGAGTCGGCACGATGCCGTCACAAAAAAATAAAACCTTTTGCGTCGGCAGATTGCCGACTCAAAAACATTTGCGACCCCATCAATTTCGACCCTTGAGTTGCCGTCGAAACGCCGTCGCAAAAACGTTTTTGTGTCGGCAAATGTACTATTTGCGACGGCACTCTGCCGACTCAAAAGGCCCTGTTTTTAGTAGTGCCCAAAGGGCAGTGAAAGAACAAGTTTTAGCCAATTTTTTGGCAGACTATCCATCTCAAACAAAAAGCCAAGAGATAATGAAACTTGGTATGGCTAGTGTTAAGCCATGGCAAATGTGGTTTGATGGATCGAAAGCCAATGGCCTAACTGGAATTGGTATAGTGATTAAGTTACCACAAGGAATAGAAATCACACATGGTTTCAGAGTGGATGAAAGTACTTGTTCTAATAATTAAGCTGAATATGAAGCCTTAATAGTGGGATTAGAAATTCTGATTGGACTACAAGTTCATATAGTTGACATATTTGGAGATTCTCAATTGGTGGTTAACCAAGTGAAAGGAATTTTCAAATGTCAGAGTATAAGCATGTTGTCATACTATGTTGTTGCATTACATCTGCTTTCTCAATTTCAAATAGCAAATGTAACTTATGTACCAAGATTCTTGAATAATAGAGCTAATGATGTGACTCAGAAAGCTTCGAATTTCAAGAGGAGGGATAACACTCAAAGGGACATAAACCAAACAACATACCAGAAATCTATACCACCCTTAAATAAAAGGAATGTGGTCTTGGAAGTCAATCATAATGACTTACAGGAACAAGATTGGAGGCATCCAATAATGCAGTACTTGGCTGGTCCATCCTCAAAGGCCAGCAGAAAAATTAAATTGCAATCCATGCAATACATCATATACGACAATGCTCTCTACAAAAGGGGGGGAGATGGTTTATTGTTGGAATGTTTGGGCCCAAAAGAAGCATTAACAGCTATGGTTGAGGTTCATGAAATCATCTGTGGTGCTCATCAGCTTAATGTGAAAATGAGATGGTTGCTTCGAAGGCATTCCTATTATTGGCCAACTATCCTTAAAGATTGCATAGAGTATGCAAAAGGTTGCCTAGCATGTCAAAAGCATGGCACAATAAGGCATGTGCCCATAACTGACCTGTATGCAGTGGTAAAGTCTTGGCCATTCAGAGGATGGGCCATGGATATGATGGAGAAAATACACCTACCCTCTTCGAAGTATCATTGTTTCATTTTAGTAGCCACTGATTATTTCACTAAGTGGGTCGAAGCTAAGACATACAAGGCTGTAGACCAGACTGAGGTCATTGGATTCATCAAGGATTTAATCCATGGATTTGGCATCCCACAAACTATAACTGTTGATAATGGGACTGTGTTCGATGAAAAAATGGTGAAGTTCTTTGTGGCAGAGTTTGGAATTAGCCTTGTTAATTCTACCCCCTATTATGCACAAGCCAATGGTCAAGCTGAATCATCCAATAAGTCCTTGAAGAAAAGAATACAAAAGGTTGTGGAAGACAATCCTAGGGATTGGCATAACTTATTGTTGGATGTATTGTGGGCTTATAGAACTTCTCCAAGGTCAAGCACAGGAGTTACTCCTTATGCCTTGGTGTATAGGTATGATGGAGTGTTACCTGTGGAAATTAATGTTAAGTCTTTGAGGGTAAGATGCCAAGACCAGCTAAATCCTGAGTAATACTATCAGAGTATGTACTTGGAATTAGAAGGCATAGATGAAGCCAAAATTCTGGCATTAAATAGTATTCTCTTCAAAAGAAGAAAGCAGTCAAAAATTACAATAAGAAAGTCAAATACATTGGCTTTGATGAAGGTGATTTGGTATGGAAGACAATACTCCCAATAAGAATTAAAAGCCATAAGTTTGGTAAATGGTCACCTAACTGGGAAGGACCATATCAAATTCATAGAGTCCTACCTTTTGGGGCATACCATTTGAGAAATTTGAATGGATACATACATCCTAAAAAGATCAATGGCAGATATTTGAAGCCGTATTTTCCAATTATTTGGGAAACATAAGGAGTAGAATAAATGTCAAGCAAAAGAACACAAGAGTACTCAAATGATAAATCATAATTTGTTTTTCTTCATAAAGAGTTAAATACATTCTGCTACAAATTGGCCCAAAAATCATTACAATGCCTTAATTGTTCTTTACAACAAACTTCCTATTCTTAAATGAGGGAACCAACTGAATGGTTGTGGTCATTTCTTGCTTTCGATCAGCCAATCCTTGGTTGGTGATCTGCAATTTGGTGTTAGTTCAAATTAAAGCTTGATTCACTGCAGACAGCTCTTCCTCAAGTTGAGCTTTCCTCTCCAGTAGTTGAGTTCGAAAATGGGAGATAGAGGAATATTGTTTCTTTAGTCCTGAGACTTCAGAATGTGCTGTGGAAACAAAGCTCTGATCTCTCACTAATTTCTCCTCTACAGCCTTGGCAGTATGACAAATGTTGATGTAGAAGTCAATAGTAGCTGCTGCCTGAAATAGATAACTTGAGACAGTTATGCTGGATTGCTCAACAACTTTGCAGCACTGCAGGAAGCCATTTCTTATTATAGGCCTTTGTAAAGCCTCGAAAGGAATCCTTGAAAAAGATATCTGTAATTCCAGACAGCTGTCTAAATCGATCAGAGGTGCAGAAGGCTTCCTACTGGATGAGGAGGAGCTCTCAAGAATTTCTAACAAGGAATCAGCCAGAACTAATGGCTCAGCCTTATCCTTAGCTATTGGAGAGGTAGAGGGCATGTCGAAAAGACTGGCTAGTCTTGCTTCGAAGACATCTACTTCGTCCATGGACATGAGGGGTGCAGAAAGAGTAGTGGTGGGAGACACAGAAGACTGCATAGGGATAGGAGAAATGGATGGAACATCTTCAGCAGTCTCTATGGTCCTAGCCACTAATAAGTCAAGGAAAGAAGGGCTGGAAGTTGGTAAAGGTAATAAACCATGGGTTGGAGAGCTACAAACACCCTCTTTAGGGGAATCAGCTATCATCAGAGATGGAGCAACAGTTGGAATTTCCTTAGGGAGAGGGGAAAGAGTAAGGCTCGGAAAAGAATTGAATAGAGGTAGATCCAAAGATAAGAAAGGAAGATATGGATTTAGTCCAAAGGGAAAAGATGCAGGAATGTTTGGCCTCAAAGGGGGAACATGGAATGTAGGCCTAGGAAGTGGGAGCATTATCTGAATCGTCTTCACATTTTGCATCTGATCAACCTCAATTGAAACTGAGGGAGTCCTCATTGGAAGAATAAGCTTAGGAGTGGTTGCTACAAAAGAAGAGAATGACAAAGTGATGTCAAGGCTCAATACCCAAAAATTCAACAAGGAAAAATAGTAGAGGCTTTAAAGAAGTTACTTGTTTCAGAAGTGACAGCAGCAGTAGGAGAGCTTCGAAGAGAGTAGTGTTCAGCAATGTGTTGTCTTATTGCAGCATCCCTTTGAATTGCATCAGCAGCAGCAGCTTCATCTCTTAAAAATTGTTGTTACCGTCTCTTCTTAGCTCTCTCAAAGACAATTATGGACTTGGAGTGCTCTTGTTCCACTGCCTTAGCAGCTGCCTCATGTATAGGGTCTTCGACAAAATCAGAAGGAAAGACAGTCATCTTCCTTCTCTTTTTTCTTTGTACTGGCATTGAATGTTCTTCCTCAATTTTTTTCTCTCCAATTTGGGATTCAGATTCTTCAGAAGTGAGTTCCTCTACTCTGACAGTTGTCTCATGTGTGGGATCTTGGACCAAGTCAGAAGAATGGACGGTCACTCTTTTCCTTCTTTTAAGGGGAGACTCTTGCTCTTGAGTTAACTCCTCTTCTTCTTCTTCTTCTTCTTCTTGCACCTCAAAAACTTCCTTTTTAGGCTCAAGTAAAAGTCTCATTTTCTTTTGTTGCCGTTTGCTTTTGAGGAGATTTAGAGCTTGAGTCTTCTGAGGAGAGTCTCCCTGTGAGGCACCTGCACCACCTTCACAAAAGAAGAACTAAAGATAAGACTAAAAACATTATAAAGAAGGTAAAAAGAGAAGAGATGGGGGTATATACCTTTCTTCAAGGTGGCCCGAGTAACTCTAGGAGGAGTTGAAGCAGCAGGAGCAGACTGTGTGGAGGTAGGCACAAGAACTGAAGTGGTCAGAACAGTAGAAGAAGTAGCAACTCCAGCTCCTTTGGGCTTGGGCACATCCAACACCGTCAGTAGGTCTTGAGGGGAAATGGCCAAGTACACTTCCATATTGGTCGCCCACCAGTTTTGGTATCTCTTCAAAATGTTACCTTGAGGAAGGAAGGGAGTATACTCAAAATCGATCAAGTCCTATATAAATTTAGAAGTTGCCTCTTCCAGTCTGGACCTTCGAACTTTCACATCCCTCGTGGTAAGACTTAGATTGGTGTTACTACAGAGAGGTATTGGGACCTCCTGAGAGAAGCCAAATTGTCTAGCAAATTGTGCAGGACAATAAGGCTCAGCAATGCATTTGTAAGCTCTGGGGTTCATGGTCCCAATGAATAATTCTCTAGGGATTAAAATGGAGGCCCATATATCTTTGTGAGCAGGTGAAGCACAGAGCCTATCACTTAGGAAATTCTTCAACCAAAGTGGGCCAATAATAGTGGGTTCGAAGGGACGAAAGTAGTAGGAAGGAGGAGAAGTTGGAAGCTGGTGGAAGAAAGAGAAGTAAAAAGCAAAAGTAGAAGGATAAAGTGAAGCATTGGCTAACCTCATGCCATGAGTAGGAGGGTCTGGCTCAAAAAATTTAAGGCATTTGGATTGTAACTCAATGAAATATGCAAAAACCCAAAGCTAAAGAGTCCAAATCGGCCCCCCTTGATTGGCATCTAAGGGTTTCTCACAAAAAAGAGAGCAGACTCTATATACGTAACCTAGAACGTATGGAGCTAAAGCCACTCTCTTTTGTAAAACAAGGGCTTTCGCAAGAGGGGTAAATTCAGGCATAATTCTTTGAGAGAAAGTACAGAAAAGGAACTTGCAAAGCCAATATAATAAGAAAGAGAAGAATTCCCTATCGGTCACAGGACCCTCCCTTCTATTCTCAGCCTTGACAAAGTCACTATAGAATGAGTTAAGAGAGGGGAGGGAAAAAGGGACTGCTAGGTCAAGGTAATCTTCTCCAATGGGAGTTCCAATGGGAGATAATCCTAAAAGATGACAAATGTCAAGAACAGTAGGGGTCATCATCCCACATCTGAATTGGAAGAAATTAAAAACAGAATTCCAAAAGCACAGAGCAGCATGAATTAAGAAGGGGTCCTCTGAGATGGTTAACCTGGATAGTCGGAGGGCGTCGAGGAGGCAGAGTTCTTGAAGGTCCAGGGTCCTACTAGGGACAACTCGATCATACCATTCTTGCTACTCTGGTCTCACCATGGGCCAGCATCGGTAGGGGCGGTTCGTCCTCCAGTTCCTCCAGTCAAGGCCACCTTTGTAAAGGAGACAATGGTATTCCAGATGAGGATATAGAGCTGGAAGCTCAATGGAAATCTCCTTGAATATGGGGCCAAGCACATAGTCTTGTTGCACATGACGACGAGGGATGAAGATGCGTCCGTCGATGGTACTTTTCTCCCCAGCCTTGTATTTTTCATATTTTGCATCAATGAGCCTTTTCAGGGCTACAGATGGGCTCACACATTCTACAACTGGCACTTTCAATGAAGAGGAAGCCATTGATAGAACGCTTTCTCAAAGGACGAAGCTGGGAAAAGGGAGTAGAAAAAAGTGGGAGATGAATAGAGATAAAGGGTTTGTATGTTGAACGAGCAAGTGATTTTAGAATACGAAATAAAAGGGTTTCAAAAGCCTTTGTATCTGAAAGATACATCGCGTAAATTCGTTAAGTACTAAAAGTACGAATACGAAGAGTTTCCTTCAATATTGATACTCTTGGAGGGAAAAAACACATCCCAGATGTTGATTCCAGCTTCGAAGTAGAATATTTGGCTTCGAAGCCAGATTTTGGCGCCAAAAGTCAAATAACAACGGCTTCGAAACTAAGAAGCCAGCTTCGATGCACATTCCATGCTTAAGGATGTAAGAATACTTAAGTATTCATTTACTTCGAAGGGGATTAAAGACCTGTTTTAGGTTTCTTAATGAAAGTAATGTCCTTCGAAGTGAAACTTGAGACCCTTTGAGGATGGGAATTGATGTTCGAAACATAACACACCTGACTTTGGCGCCAAAAGTCCAATAAAAGGCTTCGAAACTAAGAAGCCGGCTTCGAAGCACATTCCGTACCCAATGGATGCAGGAATGCTCAAGTATTCATTTACTTCAAAGAGATTAAAAACCTGTTTTAGATTTCTCAATGAAAGTTATGTTCTTCGAAGTAAAACTAGAAATCCCTTAAGAATGGAAATTGGCATTTGAAACATCAAAACCAATAGTTGGTTTATATATATTCAGAAAAATTGTCTTTTCAAACTAAAACAGTGCAGCCTTCAAAAGAAACTTTCATATTTTTGAAAGTATGGACTGTTGTTCAAGACAAAAAGATCAATTTAAAATTGATTGATCATACTAAATCATTGACCATATGTTGGTTATGATTGAAACAAGTTTTGAAGAGTAAGGTTGTTAGATTCAAAACATGTATCCTGAATGGAAAACATCAAAAACTATCAACTGTATTCCATAAATTGGAAAAGTTCATGGTTGTTTTTGTTAATATTTATTTAAAACGATTGAATCCAGGTTCGAAGGAAAAGATTGTTCAGTTCGAAGCTCTGAAATTGCTTTTAAAGACAAATGGAGACAAGATCAAACCATATCAAACAAAGAAAAGTCTTAGTGGTATTAAAGCAAAAACAGTTACATCGAATGACCCTATTTGGGTACAAACTCAAGCTCATAAAAATAGGGAATGGAATAAATAACAAGATCATGAAATTTAGTCCAACTATGATCAATGAATTTCTGTTCTTTCTTTATTCTGTTCTCTATTTCTTCTAACATTGGCTGCATGAGTTGATGTGCTCTCACTTCGTAAAAGAGTTCTTCAGCCTTTATTTCGAAAGTTGTTTCTCTCAATCTTTGTTCCAATTCGTCTATATCCAAGTCATCCCAGTACGCAGAATCTTTATTCTTGAAATCATCGAATTCTTCAATAAAGTTTTCTGCTTCGTACTGGGAATGAATTCGAAGGGACGAAAATTGGTCTAAAGATTGTGTGGTGGTCATAGAGGTCTGATGCCAGTGGAGAAGCAATGGAAGTTGGTCCAAAAACATGTGAAGCTCTGCTTGGGCGAGGGGGTTGAGGACGTGACCCCGAGTCAGAATATCACAAGCCCATCGAAGGCTCTTAAGAGGGACTTCGTCCTTAAGAACATTGAAGGGCAAGTGGGAGAAAGCCGCGAGCAGAAGTTGAGCTTGCTTCTGCTCAGCCGGAGTAGGGGAAGGTGGAGGTTTGTAAGGTGGATAAAGACCTTATCCGCGGAGAGGGCAAGCCTCAATTTCTCTGTCCAGCAAGGATTTGGCGGAAGAGAAGGTATGGATGCTTCTATCTCAGGAGGTGGAGCAAGGGTAGAAGAAACAAGGGCATTGATATAATCGAGCCAGTCAGAAGAACAAATCTTTGCCTTCTAGGCTAAGAATGATGGATTGCACCCTTGTGCCTCTTCTAGGCGTAGGGCGACATGCACTGTCTTTGTAGGCATAGAAGATGTATACCATGCCACAAGCAGATTCTCCTCTAAACTGCGTCGGTGGTCAATGGGCACGTAAGGATAGACCACCGAGCTTCGTGCATAGGAAGGGAATTCTAAAGGGTCAGTAAACTCGACAAAGTGATGGTTGATTCACTCCCTTAAATCACAAGCCTCGGGTTTTGACCAGTTTGTCCAGTCAGAAGCCCCAGAAGAGGAAAAAGTTGCAGCCTTATCCCATCCAGAGGGTTGTGAAGAAAAGCTTCCCATGTCTATATTTGCAACTTTCTAAATCAAAGGATTGAGAGCAGTCTGTTCGTAGTCTGAGGATGAGTCAGAAGAAGACCTTCCCATGTCCATATTTCTAAGTTTCTGAATCGAAGGATTAAGGGCAATATGTTCGAAGTCCAAGGGTTGATAATCTGCAAAGGCATCCATGACCTGAATATAGAAAGGTGGGTAAAGGTGGCTAATTAATGCATGGAGGTTCTTTCAAGGAGAAACAACATCATCATATGACTCTTCGTGTGCTCGATCAATGAAGGGGATAATTGATTCGGCCATAAAAAGTGTACCAGTCTGTTCGAATACTAAGGTGGTGGAGGTGTTCAAAAGATTGAAGGGGAGTTTAATGTAGATGATGAATGACAGTTACATTTCTGGAAACCATGCACGTTCTAAGACGTAGGAAAAGACTTTGATCCACTAATATCACCAAGTATTGGGCATATTAGTACGGGGGGTAATGTTGGCTACATATTTTGTACAAGCCAATTACAATTTGACGCGTGGCGAAATAAGGGTAATATAGGAAGACTATTCAGGTCCTCGATCCTGATCGTACACGTGGTTGTTAGTATTGGTCATTACGAGATCTGAGTAGTAGCGGATCAACAAAAAGATACAAAGTGACGTGGCTTCAACGGTTACTCGCATTTCAGATTCAAATTTAGGAGGGAAGCCTAACTACAAGTAATGGCGTAATGGAGCTAATATTGGGCAACATGATCGACGATCATGGAGGAGCAGTTCGACGGTTGGAAATGCAATTCGATGGTCATCCTTGAGCAGTATAAATAGTAGAGAAGGCCCCAGAAAAAGGCCCAGACTCAGATCCAAAAAACCAGCCGTTTATACTTATTTTCCTTTCCAATTTTACATTTACATTCTTACATTTACAGTTCTTTACATTATTGTATTTTAAAATTCTTACACTGCACTTCGTTTCATAGGAGTAGTTCTAAGTAGATTTGCTATAAACCTCTACGAGTCTGAGTTTGGATCATTGTAAGTCTTTTCATCTTAATGAAATACTTCGACTGTTCTTCAATTCATTGTTATCTGTTTAATTCTCCTAAGTCAAGCCACCAGTAAAGGTCCTTTACATTGAGGCTAAAAGAACTAAAACATAATCGTCTGATAATTGGTTAGCAATTAATTTTCTGTAAGGACTAGTTAATCCTTACTGACACGCTCGCAATTACAAAAATAACGTTCGAAAGCCAAAAAGCCTACAGTATCACAGTAAATAGAAGATTAATGACTAATGCATATGCATATGTTTATTATCAATTCTCTCTTGGGGAATAAGTTATTTTTAATATTTTTGTTGGGAAATTTACCAATAAATTCCATCTCACAAATAAGTACTTCAATTAGTTCTAATTTTTTTTTCTATTGATCTGTTAAGTCTTATTAGTGAAGAGTTTTTTTTTTTTTTTTTTTCATGTGGTCCTATTTTTTATTTTGATAGTGTATTGGTGAATAGCTATACGCTTTTATTAATGTGACAGGTATGATGTGATAATATGGTATTAATGTGACATTTCAATGATGTGACACTCCAAAAAAATAAAAAATTTCTTAGTACAACGTGGTGGTGGGTATAATGTGACACTTCAAAAAAAATACAAACTCTTTAGAGTACTTTTCTCAAATGTGACAACGTGGCAGGTATGATGTGACATTCTAAAAAAAATTAAAAACTCCTTAATAAACTTTTCTCAAACGTGACATCTGACACACTAACGTGGTAGGTATGATGTGACATTTTAAAAAAATAAAAACTCCTTAGTGTAATTTTTCTTAGATGTGACAACGTGGCCGGTATGATGTGCTACTTTAAAAAAAATAAAAACTCCTTAGTGTATTTTTTTTAAACGTGACAACATGACGAGTATGACAAGATACTCTAAAAAAAATAAAAAGAACTTTTTAGTGTACTTTTTCCAAACGTGACATGTGACACTTCAACATAGCGAGTATGATATGACACTATAAAAAAATTAGAAACTATTTTGTGTATTTTTTTAAAATATGATACTCTAAGGTGGCGGATATGATGTGATACTGAAAAACTCTTTAATATATATTTTTTAAATGTGATACTATAATGTGGCCGACAAATGAGTCATTATACATCTAAAAGGATTAAATGGATTACAAAAAAAAAAGATTATATAAATTACAAGTTAAAAATATAGGACTTATTGGTCAATTTCTATGTTTTAAATTTTTTTTTGTTACATATAAAGTATGTTTGGAATAATTTTTAATTTTTTTTATTAAATTATGTAAAAAAATAGAGTGAAAAGAGGATTGATATATTTATAATTTATGATTATTATAATTACAACAATGCCGTCAATTCAAATTAGTATATATTTATCTGGCCGTCAATGAGGTGGGTTCGAGGATAATGAATAGTGTATGATTAGATTTGAGAAACCTTTGAACAACCCAAACGTGCTCGGTAGCAGGGGAAAAGAGTATTTTTTTACGCAACAATGATTCATCCTATTAAAATTATCACCACTAATAATATTAATGTATTAAAAAAGTAAAACAAAAATATAACTTTAAAATCAAAACATTACATCATTACTGATGAGACCCACTGCCACCTAATTAGTGGGAGCACTAAGTAGTACTCCCACTCATTTTCCTTTTTTTTATCCAAGCATGATTAATACTATTAAAAAAAAATTATTAATAGCATTAATATATTAAGAATGTCAAAAAAAAAAAAAAAGACATAAACAATACCACATCGTTAGTGATGCTATTAGAGCATCAATTTTAATACTTTTAACCATTTTTTCTTTTTTTATCCCAACCTACCCGACTGGTAAATATAATAATAAATAATGATATATAGGATTTTTGTTGATAAATCTTATTTAGAAGTGTTCTAACCAAAAAAGTCTATGAAGGAATTTTTAATCCGCTTAGTCTTGTATATTTATAGTTTTATTTCATAAAATTATTTTTCTTGATTTACACTATTTTCTTAGATTCTTATGTCCTTATATTTAATATTGATATTTAATGTTGGGAGATGAGAGAGAAAGGAAAAGACAAAGGCATAGGAAATTTCATACACAAATTAAATTACATTGATGTTATTATTTTATATTACTATATAATGTGAATATATTTTTAATTGACAACACATTAAAAATAATGTGAACATTCTCTCTCATCTGATGTGAACCTTAACATCACATTTATCACAATGTCATCTGATGTGAACATTCGCATTCACGTCATCTAATGTGAATATTTAAACCATCATGTATAGTTATATTTATATTCAAATGAAAATTGAGGCTTGTGGTTGTATAATTTGATGCAATGCTGATGTGAACCTCAACATCACCTTTATCACACGTTATCTGATGTAAACATTCACATTCACATTCACATTCACGTTCACGTTATTTGATGTGAACATTCACATTCACGTCAATTGATGTGAACATTTACAATTATATTCACGTCATTTGATGTAAGCATTCATATTCATGTCATCTAATGTGAACATTTACGTCATCACGTACAGTCAATATTTAGATGCATGGGAACTACCAAAACATAATGACAATCAATAAAGAATCATATTTAATTTTTCGTGTGTAATATATATCAACATTAAATAGTGGTGTGTAATTAATGCATTTTTTTGGAGTGAAAATATTAATGGGAGTATGAGAGATTGATGGTGTTTTGGTCTTCTTACCTTAAATAAGACTTAATGGAATAATCAAAAAGAATATGAGTTGGATGGAATAAAACTCTTAGAAATAGGACTTATCAAAAAAAAGTCTCTAAAATATATATATATATATATAATATGCATATAATATATTATTAAATTTTTATATAACATATGTAATATTCATAGTATTGTTGAGTTACTGTTATGTTATATATATATATATATAATATAATTTTAATATATATACAATATATAATATAACTTTTAATTTTAGTATTGAATTTGTGGGTTTGAGTGGAGGTAGGGGAGTGTTTTATGAGAGTGGGATTAGGTGCAGAGACAAGTGGCATAAATAAGGCTGAGTGATGTTATTAAAATTTTTTATCAAATGTGTTACATGAACGTAGATTTTATGTAAATTTTATATTTATATGAGATATTTGATAGAATATTAAAATTTTTAACATTTTTGAATAAAGATGGTATAAGAGAAAAGTCATTGGTTGAGCTAATGATACTACCACGTGATATTTCAATGGTGTTTTTATTGGCGGATAGAATGAAATTTATAAATTTATAAGTGATTAAAAAATATAAAGAAAATGATAAATTCTAATTAGTAAAAGCTATGGTCACGGATGTTCGAGAACCCATAATAATTTTGACAGGTAAATTATAAATATATTTTCTAAGGTTTATTTAAAATACGAATTGTCTCTTGTGGTTTGAAAAATTACAAACCTTCCTGTCAAAATTTTTTATTTAACAAAATTAATTGAAAAAGTGAAATTTTTAACTATTTACTTATACAATCATAAAATTATCTGAATTATTAATTGAAATAAAATTTTAATATTATTAAAAATTATTAATTAACTTGATAATTTATTACTAAAATAAACATAAAATTAAAAATCTTAAGAAATATAATATAATTTTTAAAATTATAAAAAATAATTTATAATTTAAGTAAATTTCAAATGATGTATTTATAATTTATTATAATTTTTGACACATACCCTCCCGGTTTTATGTGAATCATACCCTCTCCGCTATCCTTCCCCAGTTCTACAGTTACTTAAAGAAAGGGCATCTTTTGATTATTTAAAAAAAAAAAAAAATTATAAATATACCTTCCGAAATTTATTTACATTATAAATTACTCGATGTGATTTTAAAAATTATATTATGGCTCGTAAGGTTTAATTTCATAACAAATATATATTTTTTATTAATGAATTATCAAGTTAATTAATAATTTTTAATAATGTTAAAATTTTATTTCAATTAATAATTTAGATAATTTTATTATTATATAAGTGAATAGTTAGGAATTTTATTTTTTTAATTAATTTTGTTAATAAAAATTTTAATAAAAAAATATTTATAAATTTTCAATTAATTCGTTTAAAAAAAATGAAAAAGAGAGCAGAAGCGTGAAACAAAGCCGGAGAGTAAAAAGCGGGGAGAGAGAGAGAGAGGGGAGACGCAGCAGCACCGTCGAGCACCGTCCTCTGTTGTTCATCGTCCTCCACCGTCATCGGCCATTGTTGTTCACCGGAACAAAACCAAGAGAAAAGAAGAAATCTCTTGAGAAGAACGTCCGTCCTCACCCATTGTTATCCACCGGAACTCCCCACGCCATAGATTGAACCAGGTTCGTCCTCCAAACTCTCAAATCTAATTTCAAGTCTGGATTGAAAAGTTGGGGTTTTGATTGAGAAACTAGATTTGAAATTAAAAAATTGCGGCTTTGATTTGGGGCTTTGAAAAACTAAGGTTTTGATTCTGCTCGCCGGTGCTCGGTCTCCCCCTCTCTTTCTCTTCGTTTCTCCTATTGCTTTGTTTCACGTTTTTCTGCTCTGTTTTTCATTTTTTTTTGAGTTATCAAATTTTCTGGCCTCCTTTGAAACCAGTTGAATAAAAAATCAGCTTTTTAACTCATCTCTCACAATTTTTTATACATCTTTTTTAAAAAACAAAACGGCGCCGTTTTCAGGAACTCTATGAAGAAGGGAGGACTGTAGAGGATCCGCATGCGATTCGAAAACTCCCGCGTTTTGAAAATATGGCGTCCCTAAAATCGAACCGTTGTATCGTTTTGCCAAGGGGACAAGCACCTCATCACCACTATATATACATGTCCACAATCATTGGCCCATCATATCTGGTACAACGTAGTACGACTTGTCCGACCAATCTACATAACAAAACCGTTGTCGGACAACCGCACGTTTGTTTTGGAGATCCAAACTAGATAGAAAGAAGAGTAGGGGGTGGGAAAATGAGTAGGAGGGGAGAGCAGCATGGATGCGGAGTCGAACAAGTGACGTTGATACTGGTGGTGGCGGTTTGCCTCATCTTTCTTCCTTTGGGATGGGTCCGGGGCCGTTGGGCCCCCGCCATTGTATGTGCTCCTCCTCTTCCCCGTGGTGGCCGCTGTCATCTTCATTTTCCTTTCTCAAGCCCCCAAGTGATCCTCTCATTATGTTATTACTATATGTTAGTTTACATATATAACACATTGTTTTATTGTTTTGATCTTCGATTTTGTTTTTGGGTTGGAGAATGAGAGCATTTGTGATAACGTGGTACTCTTGATTAATAAAACTACTTAAAAATAAATAAATAATGAGTAGGATTGATCTTGGTCCTACCCATTAACGAATCAAAATGGATCAGATTGCTTCCACTATCTTATTACTAAAGCTTTTATCGGTTTGAAAATGTTACATCAATATACTAAGTTGATAATTTGATAACATTGAAAAATTACCATAATATGGATTCAACAGTTAATTATTGGTTGAATCTTGTTGATTTTCAAATTCAGTTAGGCAATATTCTTCTAATCCATTATCAATAATATGCTTAAATAATTTTGTCATGTTAGTTCAGGAAATATTATATAGTCGCAGATTAATCAAAAAACAAGAGTTATGGTGTTTGAGGTGTTCTGAAAGACGCAGTTGTAGGTCCACTTTCCAAAGCATTTCTCGAACGCCATGAAACAGAGTTCCTTCAATTTCAGTGGTTGTTGTTGATTCTGATCAATCGTTTGTCTTTTGACCTTATTTGTTCGATCTTGTTTGGATCTTCATGGATTTGGGTCTTTGTTATTCATCGAGTTATGGTTATAAATTGCTCTCACGGGGTTTTCGATTTAAACTTTTTGTAATGGCTTTAGATAAGGAGTTTTCCATGGCTACACAGTAGACATTTTGATTTGCATTCGATCTCATTTGTTTTTACTTGATTTTGATTCTGAAACTGTTTGGATATGTATGCGATTAGTTTGTTCGATTGACTGGCACTTGTGCTTATGATTTCAATTTTGGAATTTATGGATGTTTGGGTGATATAGAGATTTTTAGTTATTTCATTTTAAACATTTGTGACAAACAACTCTATTCTCCCCAAATCTATCATTGGTAAAGGTTTTGACTTTATCTTTCTTCACATCTTAAGGTTACTTCTTCTTCTCTGTTATATATATATATATGTGTGTGTGTCTATAGACTGGTATATATGTGTTTATACATATATATGAATGGTTGAACTCATGTAATTTTTTACAGTTAAATTAAATTGTTTTTATTTTGGTGGACTTTTTGTGGTTTAATTAATGATGATTGAGATTCAATGGCTATAGGTTTTATGGATTTTGTGTTTCATTTTTTTCCTAACTAGGAGTCCAGACCCAAATTGCCCAACTCAACTTTTTATCCAGAGAAAAAGTGTTAGACTGGTGAGACTTGAAATAAATGTATAGAATGGGAGCTTCTCTTCACTATGGATTTTATCAAGACTTGATGTTTCATTGTTGATATGAATATTGTTTCTGGTTTTTTTTTGGTTCATTTTGCCACTGTTGGTTTTGTTTGCTGCCTTAGGGTTTTATGTTTGATGGAGTGCATGCTTAGTGGGAATGATATTTTTGGTGGGGATGATTTTTATCAGGTTCAGTGGTGTTGTCAAATTATAGTTCAATGAGTGGTGCACCAATTAGTGTACCAGTAACTATTGACTTCACTCATTATACAAATTACAAATATAAAAAACATCTTAAATTATGTCACATCATCAATTGGTACACTAGTTAGTGTACTAATTGGTACATATAACATTAGTTTAGTTCAATACTTTATCTTTTTGTTATTTTATTTTTCCTTTGCTAAAAAAAAAAACTTAGGTCATTTGGTAAACTAATTCCTCACCAAAATGTCCACTTAATCACTTTAAAAATATCATTAAAAAAAAAGTTTAATGAGTGTAAATTGTGTCAAAAAATTAACTTTTTGAGTAATGTCATTGTTGGAATAATTTTCTATATGTAAAATCTAGAAATTGAAATATAATTAATTAAAAAAAATGTAAACTGATAGAATTTATCAAAAATTAAATTTGCAGAAAACGTCAACACTTTCTCTTTAAGACAGATTCATCTCTCGGATGAGTGCTTACGAATTGGCAAACGTCTATCTTTCAAAATAAATAATTTTCATAGATTGAAGCAACACTACAATTAATTTGCTCGACAAACTAGAATCTATGCTTCGCATTCTAACATAGACATTAAATTTGTAGAATATATGCAGAGAATAATGCATAAAAAATCGAATGAATTGAAATGGAGGATGATTACCTTCATATAGGTAATGAAAAGTCTGTTCAGAAGAGGTTGAAACTCTTCAACTATGGTGAAAGTTTGCAAATGGTGACTTCCAGTTTGAACAGAATAGTCACCTCTGTTCGGAAATGAAAATAAATTCTAGAGCGTTTTTTTTTTTTTTTTTTTTTTCCAAATAAATATTTATATTTAATCAAAAAAATAATTAAATAAGTTCGTGCGTGTGGTTAATCATATTTGGCTTGGTTCTCCCTTCTCCACAAAACTTGGATGCCATTCAGGACAAGCCTTCTTCTAAACTTGGCAAGTTGACATATATATGTAGGGCCTCAAACCAGACAGCCGAACCGAACTTTAGTGTGTTTGGGTTTATTTATTAAAATTTTAATGAGTTTAAATTCGAACTCAATAAAAATATAACGAATCAAGCTCGAGCTAAGTTGACTTAGACTTTACTCGAATTCGAACCTGTTCACGAGCCTTAACAAATTAAAAACTTTATTAGTTTATACTTGTATATGAGATTAAAGTTACAATTAAAATTTTGATTATACAATTATATATACAATATATATAAACATACTAAAAAAGTCAATATTTTATCAAAATAATAATATATACCACCACTATTATACAAAATATACTATCTATAGTTAACTATTATTTACATTTATATTTTTAAAATATATAAATAACATATTTATCTTATTTTTTAGGGTGATGTACCAATAAATCTCAAATTAACAACTTATACACTGTTTAGTCCTAAAAGTTTTCTTATAGACTGAAAGATTCCATTATAGAGAAATTGACTATAGAAGGCATATATATCAAATAAGAAGCTTTCTTATAGCCCAAAAAGCTTGTTATAGGTTTTTTTTATGATTTTCCAACGTAATCAAACATCAAACATCACAAACATCAACTACAACTTCAACATTATTCATCAAACATTATTCTTCAACATTATTCTGCAACATGATTCATCAAACATTATTCTCTAACATCAACTGCATCTTGAACATTATTCTTCAACATCACAACATCAACTACATATTCAACATTATTCATCAAACATTATGCTTCAACATCAAAGATTATTCATCAAACATTATTCTTCAACATTAAATATTATTCATCAAACATTAGTATTCATCAAACATTACTCTTCAACATTATTCTCCAACATGATTCATCAAACATTATTCTCTCTCAGAGACCACTTCGATATCTACGGCGAGATCAACAACCACTAGTCAAACGCAAAGGCAAAGGCGAAGATCTCACCAAAACCCCATCTTCTCGGAAGCGATTCCTTGCCAATCCGTAGCCAAAACAAGGCTCTGCCGCCGCGGCCGCATCGTCCGATTCAGCTCTGTCATCGGACTCATCTTCCGATCGGTTCCGTAAGAAAACTAGAGATCTACCCAATTTGTTTGATTGCCATTGTTGTGGACTCCGAATCAACACCACAAACCCCAAAGAGAAGCTCCAAACCCTAGACAGTTTTTGGCAGATCGTCCTCCTCTGTAAGAAACACATAAACCGCGTTGACTCGCCAAGTAGAGCACGAACAGCGCTGAAGGGGCCTCCAGAGCAGCGTCGCGCCAGAATCTATGGCAACCCGAGGAAGGAGAGGAGGGGAGAGAAAGGCCCTGACCATTGTGGTTGTCGATTTTGGCCGGAAAACTCGAAGTTGGAGATAGAGTGAGTGATTTCGAATGTGAGTTCTTCGAGATTTCTCATCCGAAGAGAAGGGAAGATCGGATCGGATTGAATCGAAAGCAACACCACAGAAACCCTAATTTTTAGGCAGAGATTGTTAAGGTCTAGAGAGAGAAGAAAGATTATACGTACATGAGAGAGAGAGAGAGAGAGAGAGAGAGAATTTGGTGCAGGAAAGTGAAAACCCTAGAGAGAGTTGGAAGAAAAGCTCCAAGACTTAGGAATGGAGACCATAATCGGAGCTAGATAGTCGGTGAATCATGATTAGGCAGTGTTGATGATGTTTTGTTCATGGTTGATGTTTGTTGGTGTTTTAATGTTTCATGTTGATCTTTTAATTATGTTTTAATTATGTTTTGATGATGATATTTGATGTTGTTGATATTTTAATTATGTTTTGATGATGATGTTTGATGTTGTTTTAATGAAGATGTTGTGATGTAAAAAAGATTAGTTTTTATGATGTTATAGATTTTTAGGAAACAAAATTCCACAAAAGGGTACTATTGTAACTTGTAGTGACCCTAATTTTGTAATTATCATTAAATCTCTAACCTTGAGCTTATTACAATAAAACCTTTGAATTTTTGCTTAATTGCGTTTTAAATCCTATAATTGGGAAGCATCGTGGATTAATTCAACTAAACTCTAATTGATCTTGGTAGATTAATAATCACATTTAAAACCATGTTATTAATTATTAGACCCTATAATTATATATTAATTACTTTAAAATCTTAATTCCCGATAATGCAATTTTCGCTTAGTTTCTCGCGCTTTCTTTGCGCTTTAATTTAACCGGACCCGAATTTATTATTTTAACTATTTTCTAGTATTAGTATATTAATTATAAATATCAAGGTTTCATAAATTTAAACTTGGTCCCCATATACTTCTATTTTATTTCATTTCAAACTTAATTGTAATATTTTATTAATTGATGTACTTGTGCTTATTATACTTGTGCTTATTATTTTATGTTTATAAATACAAATATCTCCTATATATATATATATATATATTTCTTGGAGCCCAAGTAATTAGCCATGTGATGGATGAGAGGGCCTTGATGGACAATTTTGACAAATTACACTTATAGAACTTAGTCCCTAAGAAACCTCCCAATCCTTTTTTTATATATGTGCACACTTCTCCCCCCCATTTTACACATTTTCAGCCATGCACTAGAGGAGTGAGAGAGAGTGATCTTGGAAAAAGAGAAAGAGAGAGAGAGAAGATAAGAAGGAAAGAAAAAAGAATTGTGTTGAGTCTTGTACAACAAAGGTAAACCTACATTACTTCTCTCAAGTTCTTTTACCACTTGTTTTCCCCCTCTTAATACATATTCTTTGTATATATATGTTGTAGTATAGACCTACACTCTTGTATAAATATGTATTAATCAAGAAATGTTGTGCTTCTCTTTTTTTCTTAAATTTCCAGCAGCAAATGTTTTCCCTCTCTTGAATTTATTTTCCTATCAAAACTTCATAAACTCAAAATCTGTTTTTGTGGGGTAATATTTGGTATGTCTAGAGTATGTGATAATTTTGGTAGGACCTACGGATGTATTTTTATAACCTAAACAATTTTTCTAAGTTTGTTACTCACAGAACCAGAAAAACAACCAACTTTCTATATTTTTATAAAATTATAGAAAAATAATCTTGAGTCTAATTTTATGTCAAAATCTTAATCTTGGTGTTATATTTCAACTAAAATTTGTTTGAACTCAAGAGAGTGAGGGGTTTGAGAGAAAAATCGATTTGCGTAACGGTTAACGAATCTGGATAGATATTGGTAATTCTGAATTATCTTAAAATCTAAAATACCTATCCTACTTTCGTAAATTAAGTTTGAAACTAGACTTATTTATCTACAAACTCACATGAAGCCAGGTACTTAGGGCCAATAAAAGTATTTTTTTCATAATTATTTTCAAACTGGTTCAAATTTGAAAATCTGGAAATTTGTGTTAATATGCTCTTATTTGATTTGCAACTCTTATATTCTATGTTTCTTGAATGTTTTAGTCTTGATATGTAATGTATGATAAATTGTGATTTTTTTTTTCCATGAATAAATTACTTGTTGTTTAGTTTGGATTCGTAATTATACTGACCATGCTTTGCTATAACTGAGAACATAATGCACTTAATAAAGGGGAAATCAAATGAGATGG
>JAXFYN010000083.1:192364-375756 GCA_036172215.1 Camellia granthamiana
TGGGATGGTAATGGGTTGCGATCATTGTATTAAATTTTATGAGAAAATGAACGATGGATTCAAGAGTATGATATAGTGAAATGTGTTCTATTTTTGTGAAGTCTTGCACAAGTGTGTTTTCGAACCCTAACGTCGCACGAGAGGTATTCTGGCTGTATAACAGAAATGGAAGGCGTAAGGGTGGCAGTGAGGGTCTCACACAGGGAGAGTATCCCTGGAAGCTCGTTCCCTTGGGGCAGACCGTGATGTCACCACTCGGGTATGTAACCTAGGTGTGTGGGCATCATTGGTAATTGTGCGGTAAGCGACGCACGGGTGATTATGCGGTAAGCGACGCATTGGTATTGTATTAACCAAGGGGGAGTCAGAATTACTTGTGGCCAGTGTTAGTGGTTGGGTAGGAACGACATTCCGCGGGGAGTTGCTTAGAACTAACTTAATTGACTGTTATTCTTGAGAACCGGAATTTAATTATAAGCTCTGCTTAATTATTGCTTTCGCTGTATGTTATGATCGTGTCGTTATGTTACTTGTGTATTTAGAATGGGAAAAGGGTCGGGGGTGTTTATGTTTACTGGGTATTCCAAACTCATGGCGTTTTATGCCAGGTGGAGGCGAGTTTTACACCAAGAACGGAATCCCTAAAAGCTTTGAGGAACCAGGGCTGCCTTAGAGAGTAGATTTTGTATTTCCAATATTTTTGTTAATCTTTTTGTATCAAGGAACTGATCTGTATTTAATGACTTGAAGAGTTTTATCTGTAACCATTATTAATATTTTGTTTCAGTGTAATTACTTATATTTTGTGCTTAATTCCTTGAATAATGTTGTGTATCTGCTAGTCAAACCCTGGTATATTGTCGTATTATATTACCTTGATGTTCCCAAAATTTGGGGCGTCACAATTCTAACTTTCTTCTTCTTTCCTATAAAAGACAAGATAAACACACTAATTTCAAAGGAAACCCACTAACATGGACCTTTCCTAAATAGCAGGGGTAGACAAATATTAGGTTGGATTGGGTTTAGGCTAGATTGACACTATATAGTAAGAGTATGTGTCATTTTAAATTTAGTCTACCTCAACATCAGGCTTAATCTAACCATTCCAATCCTAAGCTTAAAAAAATGTCTAAATCCTATGTCTACCCACTTAACCTAATATAGATGAACTATTAATTTTATATATTTTTTCATCTAAAAAGACTATTAAATTATGTTAACCATTTTAATAATTATTTGAATATGGAACATTAACAAAATTTAAGTGTAAAATAAACATGATATTTTAAGAAATATTTTAATTTAACTCTAGAAAGATATATATGTACTTTTATGTTTTTTTTTTTATTGTTTTTCTAATTTATTTTGTAACTAAATAATATAAATTATCCAAAAAAAAGTAACTAAATAATATAAAAATTAAAATTAAAATTTTAAAAATGGGCGGATTAAGCTAGACTAGGTTAAAACTTGGGCAAATTACCAAGATGTCTTCTTTGAAAAACGTGTAACTTATTTAATCCCATAACCTTTTGTTTTTACTCAAAAGTCCTGTAACGTTTTTCTTCATCTTCTTCTCTGCTTTTTTCTTCTCTGCCTTTTTTGCTCTTTGTGATTTCCTACAACCGTCGACAGGCAATCACATCTTGCTTCTTCTCTTTCTCTTTCTGATATACAGTCACCAACGACTGACAACTACCATCGATTAGGATTCACCAGCAACCACCGACCGCCGACTCCTTACTTCACCCTCATCGACAATGAAGAAGATATGTTTCCGACAAAGAAGATGAGTAGATCTATTTAGATCTGATGCAGATTTATATCAGATGCGACTAGATCTAAACAAAAAATAGTTGCCGGAGTACAATCCTCTCTCTATATTTGCCTCTCTCATTCGATCTTTTAATTTTTCTACATTTTCTTTGCTATACACTTCTCTTTTCTGTTTTAATGGAGAAAATTTTCAAATTCTGAACAAGTTATTTTCGAGTTTGAGTTACAGACGGTGAAAACTGTAAAATTTTGCAGTTTCAATTTTTTTTGGTGCTGGAATGAATCATTGTTTAAAATTGCAAAATTTTACAGTTTCATAACATTCTTTAAAACTGTAAAATTTTATAGTTTCATAACATGTTTTCAATATTAATAGATTTTTTCTTTGAAACTGTAACATTTTACAGTTTCAAAACTTGATTTTCAGTTTGATCAATATTGGAGATTATTTGCTTATACCCTACAAAAATTGAAAAATAACATATGTTTTTTTTCCATTGTTACTGCTTTTTGTCGTTACATTTTTTTTTCTTTTAGTTTATCAATATTTAGCCCATTTTGCTATGTTTTTTTCACTCTAATTTCTCCATTTATTATTTTTTTTCCCAGCAATATTTTGAACATTCCGGTGAATCTCCAATGATGTTCTTAACGTCCAGTGAACGTTCTGGACATTTCGGTGACTTGCATTGATGTTCATAACACTCTGGTGAACTTTCAACGATGCTTCGGCGACTTCCTGAGGATACTCTAGCGACTTTTGGTGATGTTCAACATTCCGGCGAGTCTTCGGTGACTATTTGACGGAAGTCCGACGATAGTGAGATGTAACAACGTTTGTAAATTATAAAAAAAAAAATGAATTTTTTGGTAACAATTAAAAATATATATGACTAATTGGTACAAGTGTTTTGTTTTGGGATTAAATGGGTTTTGAACTTTGTATATGTGTTGGTTAGTTCCCCTTAAAACTTTTTATCCCAAACCAAGCCCAAAAATTAAATGGGCTCAAAATTTGAGTCCAACTCAATTTTATGGCCTAATTTTTTTTTTTTTTAAAGCCTTAAAAATATAAGGTTTGCTGGTGGGCTATTGGGCCATGACTCCCCAGCTAAATAGCTTATTTTGCTTACCTATAAATAATTTTAATTAGTTAAATACATATTTTAATCTCCACACGAAAATGAACAAGTTGCATCTTAGAGCAGCCTAAAATAATAAGAGGCATTTATTAGTAAATCTTATTTTCATGATTTATGAATTATTTAGTTCCATAAATATTCTAATGAACTCATAAATCTTATTTTATATTAAAATCTCTCAAATGAAGTGTACTAACATTTGAAAACATAATAAGACAATAATGTACATATTAGAATGATGTCTTATTGTCACATTTTAAGAATGATACATTTGGTTAAAGTTTAATAAAATAATAGTGCACAAATATTTCATTGTCACATTTTGAAATAAGACAATTGTAGACACATTAGAATGATGTCCCATTGTCATATTTTAAGAATGATACTTTTGACAAAAGTTTAATAAGACACTAGTGCACAAATGTCCCATTGTTACATTTTGAAAATAATGTCACATTTAGAAAAAGTTTAATAAGACAATAGTAGACACATTAGAATGATGTCCCATTGTCACATTTTAATAATGATACATTTGGCAAAAATTTAATAAGACAATAGTGCATAAATGTCCCAGTGTCACATTTTAAGAAAAATGACACATTTGACAAAAGTTTAATAAAACAATAGCGTACACAAAATAATGTCACATTTTACGAATGATACATTTGGCAAAAAGTTTAACAAGACAATAGTACACAAATATCTCATTGTCACATTTTAAGAAAAATGACACATTTGACAAAAGTTTAATAACACAATAGTATATACATTAGAATAATGTCACATTGTTATATTTTAAGAATAACACATTCGACAAAAATTTAATGAGACAATAGTGTACAAATGAAGGCTATTCACATTTGAAATCTTCAAAAAATATAGTAAAAGAACCTCACGGTGTACCTTTTCAAATTCAATGAGACTTAATAATCTACAAAAAAATTCATGAGATTTTTTGATATATACTTTTCTAGGATGAGATTTATGAGTAAATTTCACAGTAATAAGTGCGTCGCACATTAATTTGGCCTTAAAGACTGCCAAACCTTATCGTTATGGTTAAAAACCATTTTTTCCCAATGGTTACAATGACCATCTATTGTTACAATCTCATTTTGGGTGATCTGATGAATGAAAAAAAATTATTTTAATAGTTATAAGGATGTATAGTCGTGGGTGTTGATTTTTAACCTCACAATCAAATAGATCTCCTTGTCGAGATCTAAGGAACTCAATTGGAAAGCACACGGAATAATAAATTAAGCCAGCAACTGCGTACAATAAGACAAGAAATACTGCTGTGGGTCGTCCACTTGGGGCACTTCGGCGATCAAGTCAGTAACTTATCTCACAAGATATCAACTTAAGTAACAATGCACAAGTAAAAAACATATCTTAGACCCACGGGGATGCGTTACTTTTATAATGATCAGTGCCTTTATCCCTTAGAAGTCTTACTTCATAGGACTCATGCATAACACTTATCTCAGACTCTTAGTTAGATAAGAATGATTCCAATCAAGAGATTCATCTCTATCCGAACTAAGGGTCTCAACTTATCTAGGACTCTTGTCCTATATCTGAATATCTCAGATTTCGATATTACAGCACCATATGTTGGCAATATCACAACAACCTCAGCGCCATGGCTCACTCATGTGGCACCTCGACCAACACCTTAGCCATGTGGCGCAACCCTAAAAATACGTCCCCACAATTGCCCCTAGGTTCTATTACCTCAGCAATCTGAGGTGATAGAACTTATATCGTCTAACCTCCCAACACGTTTTGTTGACTAAACATGATGGAAGATGCTCTCTGATCGAGATCATGACTCGTCAGCTTCAAGAAACAAGGACTCAAGTGTCCACTTATCAAGAATGAAGAACTAACATCTCATCCGAGATCGCGCTACTAGCCAAGATCGTTACTCCACTAGTTCAAGAAAATCAAGAACCTAAAACCCGTGTTAGCTGTCATGAAATAACTGCCTCAACTGTTTCATCTGTGTTACTTCTTTATTGGGTCGTACCTGTCACACCTAAGACGCGTCGCTTCACTTTTGTGCCACGCCGCCTGATGTCATTTGACGTTAGCTAGGCATGTTGCCCATGGGTTTGAAATTACGACCCTTGCCGCCCTTGCAGTTTTTCATCAGAACTTTTTCCCTCTCTCTTTCTGTCTCTTCACTTCTGCATCCATAACTCTCTCTCTCTCTTCTCCTAAAGCTTCTCTCTCTACACTTTCATTACCAAACCTTCGAAGGACTCTGTAACACCTCTTGTTCATCATCTCCGGCGACTAGACCGTAGTTCTGCTCCAGTCAAACACACATCCGACACTGGCGAACAAGATTCTGGTGTTCATTTCTCTAATTACTTTCTCTAAGTCTCCCGTTCTTCTTAATTTCAGTTTTTCTATGTTCTTGAATGTATATACCACGAATTTCTAATTTCTCCAATTACTTGAGCATTGCACAAACTATACTTGCATTTGAATTTTCGTCATCGATTGATTTTTGAATCCATGTCTACCGTCTCGTTGAGTTTCTGCGTTTGAATTTGTTCATGCCTTGGACATGTTCTTGCCCGTAATCTTGCTCTTTTCATGTCTCCATGCGTGTCTAGGTATCGTAATCTTCATTTTCTGAATCTATTTGTTTTTTTCTTTATTTTTTTAGATTATTGCCTCACATTCTTGTCATTGTTCTCGTACCTCTTAGATTAGGATTTGGGTTTTGTTCGATTACCTAGGTAAATTGGAACATAGAGCCCGTAACCTCCAGAACCTTCAACCTCAAACTACCTAGGGCCAAGCCAAGAACCCTAGGTTCATAATCTTTACCCCAAATATTCCTTTGAAGAAAACAATACCAACACCACCTAGCCGAGGTCATGGGTATGCACAAGTGGAGAGTAGACAGCCCCACTAAGATAGAGAACTTTACCGAGAATACAATAACCCAGCTGACATCTATATCAGACTCATTGGTGAGAATGACTCCATTATGCCAGGAGACAATTACATATCTTTTCTTATAGTGTCAATCCTTGAGGGCAGAGTTAGATTCCCCCTTAACATCCTGTTTAGGGAAATGTTTCACTTCTACAAACTAAACCCCATGCAACTAACTGTCAATACCTTTTGTATAATCAACGGTATAGCCAAGCTTAATCGCTGACATAAAGCCCATCTAGACCTTCAGGATGTCCAATACTACTATACAATGTGTGCCATTCAATCCAAAAATGGCATAACCTACTATCTAAAAACGAGGTCCATAGCCTACAAGATGATTGCCGACCTCCCTGATTCTAATAAGGGTGTCGGAGACGACTATCTTATCGTCTCAGGCAACTGGGAGTTCGCTCAAGATGACGACATCCACCTCTTTCCACTCCCCATAAGTATCCTAGAAGACCATAAAAGTAAGTCACTATTAGAACACATACCTGTTGTCCATTATTTGCTTAATTTCTTCACTTCATCATATTGCTGATCACTTAACCTCCTTTTGTTTTTCTAGTAATCCCTCAGCCCGACAAGAACTTTCAAAAGTACTAAATACTGAGAGCCGACCTGCAAAGGCTCCTGGGCCTACCAATCAACATTTGCAAAGTCCCATTTCTCTTGGACTACACAACAACTAACAAGTCCCCACTTCTCGATGTCCCGTTAAGAAGCAAAACTCCGTCATCCACCTCCACACCAACTGCTTCATCAAAGGTGGATCAGGGGTCTACTTCAAAGCGCCGTTGTCGCCGATATCCCTTTGATGCTCTTACAGGCAAAACCAAAAACAGAAAATGCCGAGGTTCTCACTTGCCAGTGTACAATCCTGAAAAACCACTACTTGCTCTTTCAGCCTTTAGACTTGGAACCGGAGTTACCATCGTCGCAACCTTAGAAGAGATGAGTCGCAAACTAGCCATCATCGACAATCTCTTAGTCGATCTCCCGACGTGGTGATTGTTCAATCCATTCTTTTCCCATAATCTATCTAGAAACCTAAGAGGGTGAAAAAGGCTAAGGCAAAGGTAAAGGCAAAGGCCAAGGTCACAATCACTCTTTCTGATGAAGAGAAGGATCTTGAAGACATGATGTCGATATCAAAGATGGTCGAGGCTGAGAAAAAGTAGGCCACCACTAATTTGACCGATGCCCTTCCATCAAAGCATTTGAAGTCCTCTGCTGCTGGCGACACCTCAGACACCTTTATACCTAATATCTCGATCAATAGTCATCCCATCAAGCTGAGCAAAAATGCTTCCTACTAGCCCGAGATTGCTGCAACCTTGTTAGCCGCTGTGCTCCTCCCCGCGAACATGCAAGCCATCAGTGACTACAATGAATACAAGCACTTCGCATTCATGATGAGGAACACAATAGTGGTAAGTTTCCATTTTGCTTTTAGTCAAACTCTATATACTTAGCATTAATTGTATACTCTATTAACTCATTTTCTTTCCTTTGCAAAGTATACAGCATGCTTATGCCTTTGCTTACAAGGTCGAGTTGATGAAGACCTCGCAAAGAAAACACAAGAGGTTGCTGACCTCCTTCACCAACTCAATCAGGCCGAAGCGACAAGGATAAGGCTACTGGACAAACTCAATACAGCGAGAAAAACCGAGCAACAGGCTGAGGCCATGGCCAAGACATCTGAGGAGAAGGTCACTAAAGCCGAGAAAGATCTAGCTGAGGCGCTGGTTACAGAAGGACGCCAACGAAAAGGCCTATGAAGAGCGGCAAGCTGATGTTGGAAACAATACAAGAAGCAAGTCAACCTAGCCTGCAACAAGGGTTACTACCTTAGCTGGGTTGTTGCTATGAAGAAGCTGTCGATTCCTGAGGACTCACCTCTTTGAGATCTTAACCCACTCGACTTGCCATTCCTTCCCTCTCCGATCCAATCTGAGGAGGAGAAGGAGAAAGAGAAAGAGAAAGACAACAGTGTTGTTGCTGCTAAGACTAAGTCCCCTACTCTGAACGATCAGGTCCTAAACTTGACTGAAGATGATGAGGATGAGGTTTCCAAGAGTACCTCCATGAATAAGGCCGATACCTCTGAAGTTGACAAGAGCCTCGAGGACACTCTGAAAGAAATAGACCAAGAAGTTGCAATCGATGCCGAGGCCAAGCAAACTATTACACTATCCAACAAGGCTGATACATCGCTAATTGCCGAGGTGGATCAGACCAAGAAGCTGCTTTAACATCTAACAATTAGGAATTTTTTCTTCTTTCAGTTGTACTTTTTCCTTTCTGTTTTGAACAAATTTCTATTTTTGCCAAGCGAAGTGCCTTCTAATGTAGTAAAGTAGTCCTTCATTTGGTGAATGCAAGTTTTGAACCAACTGAGTGTTGAACTTTTTCTTGTTTCTTCTATCTTCCCATGCCTCATAAACTTTTGTTGTCTTAACGCTTTGTATCTCATGAATTCTTCTAACTATAAATTCTTGGATAACACCTCATCTCAAGTAACATTACCACCTCGGATTACAACATCTCGAATGTTATTCACCTCAAATAACTTCAACTTATAAATTTTTTCTTGAAAATTGTAACAAGTATCACATAACAAGTATCATATTCTAACTCATACATGCTCTCTGCCCCTTAATGTGAATGTAAGTACAACTTATGTTCGCATTAAGGATACATCATTTGAATCTTGTCTAAGTCTGACTTAAACATCCATGACTAGAGTCATCGTGTTTAGCTCATCTAAACAAAACACTTAAGGCTTAACTTTAGTGCACCGAGAGTACTGTCTACCTTGGCTTTTCATACAAACTAGCCAGATCATTGTTGGTTTTGTCTTGTTTCTTTATGAAACATCTCTTTAAGTTAGTTCAGCTCTGTCATTTTGACATGCCTAAGTTAAATGTCTTGTACCCTCTTTGGAACATCACATCGGCTTTACTTTCTATTCGATCTAACATTAGGAATATACTAATAACAACAATTTGCAAAATCGAACTAGTATTTTATTAATCAATACTTCGGCTAGACATCCTGTAGATTACATCAACTATAAAAAAAAAAGGAAAGAAATTAAACTAATAATAGAAAAAATTTAGATTACTAGTGTTCCAAGGCCTTGGCGGCTTTTTGCCATCACAATCTTCTAGGCCATATGCCCAATTACTGACAACCGAGATTATTCTATATGGACCTTCCTAATTTGGGCCAAGTTTTCTCTTTGTGGGATCTTTTTTGTTGTCGACAACCTTTCTTAGGATGAGATTCCCGATTTGGAATTCCCTGGGATTCACTTTCTTGTTGTATGACCTGGCAAGTCGTTGTTGGTACACCCCTAGCCGAATTGCTGCTCTCTCGCTCATTTTTTCAATCAAATCCAAATCTCAGACTAAAAACGCCTCGTTTTTCCTATTCTCTACGGCCTAAGTTTTGACTCCAAGAATGTCGATTTCTAGTGGTATAATGGCCTCGGTGCCACAAGCCATGGCAAAAGGTGACTCTCATGTTGATCTTCTTGGCATGGTACAATATACCCATAGAACATTAGACAACTCCTCCACCCACTTGCCCTTGGCAGCTTCCAGTCTCTTTTTTATTCCATCCAACATGGTCTTGTTAGAGGCTCGACTTGGCCATTGCTTTGTGGGAAGCTTGGAGTTAAATAGTAGTTCTTGATCACGTATTTAGCACAGAAATTCTTGATTAGCTTGTTGCCAAATTGGGTACCATTGTCTGCCATAATTGGGGATGTAATCGGTTCGGGACGGTCGGTATTTAGATGAAATTTTGCACCGAACCGATAATGTCGGTTTTATTATATTGAAAACCAATATAGACCAAATTTTTTATCAAACCGCACCAAACCGCACCGATTCAAACGGTTCGGTTCAATGCGGTTTAATCGGTTTAAGTACTTTCAAAATTAAGTCATTTCTTAAATTTGTAGTATAATAAATAATTTATATAAAAATATTAAATTAGCCATTTGTACACAATTTTAACCATATCTAATCTAACCATTCACAAAAATACAAATAAAAAAATTAATAAATACTAAGGCTTGAAGCTTTTACTGAATTAGAATTAGAAACAAAATACATTCTCAGAACCAAAGTCTTGACATCAAAACAAAACCAAAACTTAAAACAATCATCCCATAAGTCTAAACCACAAGTCTATCAAATAGAGTCAAAATATTCATTATATATTTAATATATATTTTATGTAAATATATTCGGTCGGTTTCGGTGCAAATCGGTGTATAGTGTATCAAAACCGACACCGAACCGAAAACTGAAAAAAATTAATTTCCAAAACCGAACAGACCGATTCAGTTTAAAAAACCGACCAAATATGACCGGTTCGATCCGGTTCGATCGGTTTAGTCGGTTTTTTCGATTTTTTTTACATCCCTAGCCATAATGGCTCTTGGGATCTCGAATCTGGCAATAATGTTCTTCCAGATGAAACTTCTTACGTCCACATCTCGGATTTTGGCTAAAGGTTCAACCTCCACCAATTTCGTGAAGTAGTCTGTTGCTACTAGCAAGTATTTCCTTTGTCTAGTTGCTTTGGGCAATTGCCCAATCAGATCCATGCTCTATTAGGCAAATGGCCAAGGACTATATACTAGATTCAAGTCCCCAGCATGCTGATATATCAAAGGTGCAAACCTTTGATAATTCTCGCACTTCTTGACATAGGCTTCTGCATTCTTTTGTATGTAAGGCCACCAATACCCTTGTGATATGGCTCTGTGGGCAAGAGATCTGCCCCTGCATGGTTTTCACAAAATCCTTTGTAGATCTCATGTAGGAAGTCCTCTACCTGGAAAGGGTGCACACATCGCATAATGGTCCAGTGAAGGACTTTCTGTAGAGGTGGCCTTCTACCGACAAGCAGAATCTTGCCGACCTGAGTTTGATCTTGTATGTCTCCTTCTTGTCTTCTGGCAACCTTTCATCTTTGATGAATTTGATCAAGAAATCCATCTAACTTGGGCCTAGCTCTATGTACATTGCCTCATACTCCATTATCAAGGGCTCGACATTCGGGCTTGAAAAGTAGTCCAGCATGATGGTTTTCGGGGAGTCTGACTTTATGGCTGAGGTAAGGTTTGCCAGTGCATCCGCGTGACTATTGTGATCTGGACAAACTTGCTGAAGCCGACAACTCCTAAACTGTGCTAGTAACTTGATGACCTCTTTGACATAGGCCACCATCCTCTTATTTCAAGCGATATATTCCCCTGTCGCTTGGTTCATGATGAGTTGGGAGTCACAACAGACTACCACCTCCTCGGCTTCAACTCTTGTTACTAGTTTTAATCCGGCAATCAGTGCTTCATACTCTGCTTTGTTGTTTAAGGCCTTGAACCCTAGTTTGATAGATTGTTCTAGTATCTGTCCATCCAATGAGACTAGTACCACTCCTGTCCCTACTTTCTACTAGTTTGAACTATTATCGACAAAGAGGCGGAAGGACTCGCCGATGTAAATGTCACAAAGCTGTGACTTCTCCTGTTTCTTCTACTTTTCTCCTAGCTTGGGGTTCTGTACTTTCCTCCAGTTCTTCTGCACATCCTAGGTCGAGGTTCATAGGTCTTGGCCTCGGACTTGCGCTTGGTGTAAACTCAATAACAAAGTCGGCCAAAACTTGACCTTTGATTGATGTCCTTGGTCTATACTTTATGTCATACTGACCTAAAACTACATTCCATCATGCTATTCTTCCCAACAAGTCTTCGTGTTACAACAGAGGCTTTAGGGGGTGCTCCTTGAGCACTACTATCTTGTGAGCTGGACAGTAATGGTTTCTCTAGGGACATATACCTTGTCTCTGTGCTTGCCAAGGTTTTGCTTACATAATATACTACCTTCTGTTCTCTTTCTTCTTCTCGGACAACCATGGCACTAACCGCGTGGTCTGAGACTACCAGATACAAAAATAGCTCATCTCTTGGAATTAAGTTTGATAATACAGGTGAGGTTGTCAAATACCTCCTCAAGTCAGCCAGGGCGACTTCGCATGCTTTTATCTATAAGAAATCTGTGGCCTTCTTCAGCAACTAGAAGAATGACCTGCACTTATCTGAACTCTGGTTTATGAACCTGTTCAACGCCACTGTTTTGCTGGTCAAAATTTGGATCTCCTTTGCTGTAGTTGGGCTATTCAGATCAAGGATAGCCTTGATCTGATCAGGTCTTGCTTCTATCCTCCTTCTAGTTACTAAATACCCTAGAAACTTATTAGATTCTACTCTGAAAGCGCACTTGGATGCATTTAGACAAAGCAGATATGCCTTTAAGATGTCAGAAACCTCATTCAAATCAACTAGATGATCGAAAAGGTTCTTTACTTTTCACGACCATGTCATTGATATAGACTTTCACAGTCTTCCCAATTAGATGTTTGAATATCTTGGTTACGAGCCTCTAGTATGTTGTCCCTACATTCTTCAATCCGAAGGGTATGACTTTATAGCAGTAGAGTCCCTTTGGAATGATGAATGTCATCTTCTCTTCATCTAGTGCATACATAGCTATATGGTGATAACCTTTATATGCATTGAGGAAGCTCATCTTTTCATGTCCCGATTAGCATCCACAAGTTCGTCTATTTTGGGCAAATGAAAGAAACCCTTGGGCAAACTTTGTTCAAACTCGTGAAGTCAATGCAAACCCTCCATTTGACATTCTTCTTCTTAACTACCACCATGTTGGACAGCCAGGTTGGGTAGTTCACTTCTTAGATTGGTTGTGTCTCTAGCAATCTCTCTACTTCCACTTCAACAGCTTCCACATAGACCATGGTCGGTCACCTTACTCTCTGGATCACCGATTTGGCTGACCTATCCACGTTAAACTTGTGGCAGGTAACCTTGGGGCTGATCTCCGACATCTTGTATGGTGTCCAGGCGAACCCTCTATATTTTTTCTTAAGAATGCTTCTAATTTTCTTTTTTCCTCTTTGGCTAAACCCAAGCCAAGGAGAAAGAATTGCTCTTCGTCATCTTCTTGTACTAGGATCTTTTCCAAAGGCTCCTAGCTCTTGTCAGCAGGTATTTTGCCGACATCATCCAAGACCTCTTAGTCTTCATTATCTACTTCGGTCATCTCTGCTTCGCCGATATTACAGGTGTACTTCGTTGCTGCTATGGGGTAATTTTTCGCCTACACTTGGTCTCTTCTCACTTCTTCAATCCCAAACTCAGTTAGGAACTGCAACAACTAGTGCAAGGTTGAGGGAACAGCCCTTATGGCGTGTAGGTCTTCCTAAGATAATGTTGTATGGGGGAAGGCGTATTAATCACGGTAAACTTCGTGGTTATAGTCTTTATTTTTGCCTAAATCTTCAAACATGTGGTTCCTAGAGGCCACGTTGGCATCCTATTGAATCCGACCATGGGGCTATCGGGTTGTTCCAAGTCAGTCTTGTGAAGGTCAAGCTCTTTGTAACATCTGATGTACATGATGTCACAAGAGCTTCCTTGGTCAATAAGTATTTGCCTTGCCTAGCACTCTCTGATCTTCAGGGTCACTAGTAGAGTATTGTTGTGTGGATGCTGGACCATCTTCAAGTCTTCGTCTGTGAACGAAATCGTCAGCCCCCCGATGTCCTAATGTCCTGGGCTTATTCTGTTGAACCTAGTAGACATGCTGCAGATGTCTTACTCTTTGTGTTTCTCCCCGAATTTCATTTGCACTGATCTTGGAGTGGATCACATTGATAACATGTGGTCCGTCTATCTGTGGCCCTAGGGATGGTGTTGCTGCTACTGCTGGTGCTCGGGCCAGCTTTTGCCTATTTATTCCTCGTCTTCTCCTCATCTATTAAGTCTTTCAAGTGTCCCTATCTAACAAGATCCTCTAGACGTTGCTTCAAAGCCCAACACCCTTGGGGCATGTGTCCGTTCTCGTCATGGTAAACACAATTCTTCCTGGGAAACCTGCCCATGTATTCCCTTAGAGTCTTTTATGGTGGCCTAAAGTAAGGTTGGTTCCTGATTCTTTCCAGGATCTTGTAGATCGGGATCTTGAAAATTGTACTCATAGCCTGCATGGCCTTTAATCCTAGTTTCGATTTGTCAGTGCTAGTTACAGCCTCTGCTACGCTTTGGTGAGACGTTTCACTTTTTTTACTTCACTATACTTCATTTCTTTGCCTTCTTATCTTCTTTTACCATTGCGTACGTCTTAATCATTGCCATGAAATCCTTCATATTTGTCGGGAGGGTCTTTGCAAAGGATTGCCGAAGTGGGCAATCATTCTCCAAGCCATTCTTAAAAGACACGATTGCAAGTTCTTAGTTACACGCCGAAATTCGGTTATAAACCTCGTAGTATGTCTTGGCGTAAGCCCTAAGGCTTTTGCCGTCGTTAATCTTCAAGGCCAATAGGGAATCAACCCTCAATGGCTGCCATCTGTTTGTAACAAACATGGCCATAAACATCTTGGCCAGGCCTTCCCAACTTTTGACATATCCATTCGGCAATTTGAGGAACCAATATGATGTTATTTCCCCAAATATCGACGGGAACACTTTGCATAACAACTGTTCATTCTCACTCCACAGAGACATTGTATTCAAGTATAAACCAACATGAAAGTTCGGATCAGACTTACCATCGTAGATTTGAAACCTTGGCATGGTAAATCTCTTGGATGCCTCGAATGCATCCAACTCCATCGAGAACAGCTGTAGACATCCCATTTTGACTGGCCCTAAGACTTGGACAATTTTTTTTATTTATTACCCAATGATAATCATCAGAATGTGTTTCTCACAGAATCTTCAGTAAGAGGGATGAAATTTGAGCTTTAATCCCAACCTTCACACATTTTTGGCCAAATTATTTTTCATCCAAAATTCACCATCCCCACTCACCATCCACTTTCATAATCACACCCCACAATTCTCACTTACTATCTACTTTCATAATCACACCCCACCATTCCCCCTCATCATCCATTTTTCTAATCATACCCTGCCATCCTTATTTACCATCCACTTTCCTAATCACACACCACCATCCCCCACTCACCATCCACCTCCGTTATACATTGTCTCCCATTAACTCCATTATCTTCCTTAAATGCTCCACTTTGTCCTCCACTTTGTCTTCTACCATTGTCCACTTGCATTGCCTATATAAAAGCTCTAGTCTTGAGTTTGAGGAGATGAATTTAAGAGGAGAAGTGTAGAGAGAATGCTAAATTTGAGTTAGAATTTGAGGGGAAAGGAAGCCTTGAAAACAAGAATGTTGTCTTGCCAAACCAGAGAAGTTGTCTAACCTTTATATATCTCATTTTCCCTTGCCAAAACTACTCAAGAAACTCCTTAAAACCAAGTTCTAAAGCCTTGACCAAAGAGAGTAATCCTTTCCAAGTCTAAGAAGATCAAAGAGTGATCAACACACTTGTCCAAAACAATTATTCTAGCTCAATTTTCAAGCTCTTGAATTGAGGATTGAGAACACAATTCATAACCTTGTGGGTGATCAAAAAGAAGTTTGGAAATTAAGATGTTCATTCTTTCTTTGAAAGGTGAATTTTCAATCTCTTTCATTCTCTATCTTATATTTGTTTTCTTAGTTTAATTTATATTAGTTTTGTTGTAAGCTAACCGGAAGTGGTTAGTTGAGCCATCTACATATTCCTTGTTTATTTCTTTTCTTGGTGTTGCAACAAGATAGGTGCCTAGTTAGCTGGCCCGGCCTATTTGGTTGACCGGTTAGCTTCTTTTGGACGAAATGGAGTAGTTTTTTCGGTATTGAGCATACCAATTTCTGATGTTGTCCAAGGCGCATAAAGCTTCTATTTTGTTTTCATTTGAATGTTTTGGGAGTTTTTTTTATTTTATTTTATTGTATTATTTTCCTCATTCTTCTCTCATTCGGTTTGTAATTATTTATTCAAAGTGTTGTAATAATTCCCTATGCTTTCCTTTGTGAATATGCATCATATTTTGTTTTTCATTATATCCATGCTTTGCATATATGTTTCATGTATCATGATTCGACTAAGTTTGCATTTGTGAATTTAATCAATTCTTATGTGATTATGTGTGTTACCTCATGTTCTTGAGATAATTCACATGTCATATCTTAGAAGCCGAATCTTTAGTTGCATTTCATAAGTGAATTTGCATCAGAATTTTGTATATAAAATCATGCATATTTCGCTAACTTTGTTTTGTAGCTGTTTGCGGGATGTCGGTAAACATGTAATTTTTTATGCTTTAGCATCCTGCTTGTGTGTGTTTTTCTTACTATGTATAGACATCCCATTTTGACCGGCCTTAAGACTTGGGCGCTTTCTTCCGAACACCCGATAATGAAAATTGGAATACGTTATTTTATGAATTTCTTAACAGAAAAATTAGATTTGAGTTTTAATTCTAACCTTACACCCCGTTTTGGCCAAATTATACTATTCAAAAATATTTTTCCGAATTTTTTATTTTTGAAAAATTTAGCAGTTTTGAAAAATCGATTCTCATATCACATAGCAAGCCACATGGTTTGGAATCGGCTCTCATATCACATGTAAGCCACATGGTTTGGAGATACCACATGGCAAGCCATGTGTTTTGGCTATTTCGGAAGTCTATAAATATCCCTCATTTTGTTGTTTGAAAGAGAGAAAATCTTGAGAAAGAAAATTTGGTTGTTTGAAAAAGAAAAAAAAAATGAGAGAAAATTTTGTAAAAATAATTTTTGTTTCAACAAATCTTAAACCTTTCTATCCATTGACATATATCACCCACCTTTCTATCCACTGATATATACTACCCAAAAATTCCATTAAAACTTGAACTTGCAATTTCTTATTGAGATCTCAAAGTATACTCCATAACCGTGAAGGTGTTACGAAAAAAATTTGGTAATCAGGAAATTCATCTTTTCCTCCAAAGGTGAGTTTTCGCACTTTTCTCATCTATTTTCTTTTTAATTTCTCTTGTCTTCAAATATATAATACAACATGGTAGAAATGATTAGTTGATTTACCTGATATAATATTATTTTTTTTGCATTTTTTTAATGTTTTAAATATGTAGTTTTTTTAAATTCTAATAATAATGTAAATAATATAATAATATATTAATTATATTATGTTATATATTATTATATTATAATACTATAATAATATATGTTTTCCGTGCGGTGGTGGATGAAACCACCACACACACTTCTCTCAAATATATGTATGTATTTATTATTATTATTATTCTTATTGTTGTTATTATTATTATCATTATATTTGATTTGTTAGATTTAACTTGTGTTTGAATTAAATAGTTATTTGTTGTAATAATTCGTACCTCACGTCTTTTATTTAGTGTTGTAATAATTCTCCGCCCCCCGTTTCTTTCTATCCCTTTCATTTACTCACTTTTCATATCTGTAAATTAGCATTATATTTTGCTTTTCATTATATTTATGCTTTGCATCCATATTTCATGCATATTGATTCGGCTAAATTTGCATTAATGAATTTAATCAATTCTTATATGATTATGTACGCTACCTCATATTCTTGAAATGATTCATCTGTCATATATTAGAAGCCAAATCTTTAGTTGCATTTCATGAATGAATTGCATTAGAATTTTGTATATAAGATCATGCATATTTTTCTAACTTTGTTTTGTAGCTGTTCATGAGATGTCGGTAAATATGTAAGTTTTTATACTTTAGCATCTCGCTTATGTGTGTTTTCCTATGTTTGACATTCTACTATGAGGCTATTTGCTTATTTGATATAACTATATGAGTGCTAGTGGATGGAGGTTGTATCACTTAATTTGGAATGATGTTGATTTTCATGTTTGTAAACTCAATTTCTTTGAGTTGCACATCTTCAAAACTCTTTTAGAATACATGAAATTAAACTGTTTCAAAATAAATGGCATAATTTATACTTGTATGCTTCACATAGTAAATTGTAAGATTTATTAAATAAATCGGAATATGAACATATAACATATAACATAAATAAAATTCATATCATGGTTTAATAGAGCTGGATCTTTGATCGGGTAAGCGAGGGTGCTCAATTAATGACCTCCTCCTCTCATACCTAAGGTTCCAAGCCTAGCATCCTTAGTTATGACGAATAGTGGCCTTGGCACGAGTCATGGGTTTCATAATTTTCCCAAAATATTAAGTGGTGACTCTGAGATCTAGTGATGTAGTCCATTTCTGGCAAAATTTTTGCAATAAAATGATTTTTCTATAAAAATTGCCAGATTTAGACTCTCATCTATGTTTCACATTACACTCGTGAGACTAGATCATAGAAATCAAGGGTCTAAACTGTTCAACATGCGCGGGTAACCCTCGGACGATGTTACACTATATTTAGCATTCTACCATAAGGCTATGTGCTTACTTGATATAACTATATGAATGTCGGTGGATGGAGGTCGTGTTGCTTAATTTGGAACGATGTTAAATTTCATGTTTGTGAACTCAATTATTTGGGTTGTACATCTTTAAAACTCTTTTAAAACACATGAAATCAAATTGCTCTAAAATGAATGACATAGTCTATACTTGTATGCTTCACATAGTAAATTTTAGGATTTATTAAATAACCGAAATATGAACATATAACGTTAATAAAACTCATATCATGGTTTAGTAGAGGCCGATCTTTGATCGGGAGTACTCAACTAATGACCTTCCCTTCTAATACCTAAGGTTTCGAGCCAAGTATATTTGGTTATAATGAATAGTGGCCTTGGCACGAGTCATGGGTTTCCTAATTTTTTCAAAATATTAGGTAGTGACTCTAAGATCTGGTGATGCAATCCATTTTTGGTAAAGATTTTGTTATAAAATGGATTTTCTATAAAAGTTGCCAAATCTAGACTCTCATCTATGTTTCATATTGCACTCGTGAGATTAGATCAAAGAAACTGAGGGTTCGAACTATTTAACGCACATGGGTACCCCTCTAGACATATTACAACTGCGACCTTGGTTGCGCTGTGGACACTACCTCAACACAATTTCTCTTCTTCTAACGGTAATCCTACAGGTCCTCCTTAGTCTGTCCCGAGGCTCGGCTGTGAGGCCCCTAACCTTTGTAAAACCTATTAAGTCCTTGACTTTTGAATTATTTCAATAAAGACCCTCCAATCCTTATTTGTCTTCAATTCTAGTTATAAAATCGAACATGCACACCAACTGAAAATTCAAAAACCCTGATTGAACCCGAAACTCAGGAACCATTTCTAAAACCCTAATAATAATTAAATTAATTTCCTAAGTATATTTTCCATACAAGAAACCCTAGGTTTCCGGTTCTCAATACAATTCATCGTTTAATTCAAATAGAGAAACTTTAACCAAATTAAATTTCTAGACCTTAAATAAATTAAATACTACACTTAATTAAATGTTCAAATTCATAAATTAAGATTTGGCCCTCATATTCTTCTTGAATCACATGTTGACCCCAAACTAGTATCATTACACACACACATATATATACACTTGTACCTTTCTTAAATAAATAAATTTGAACACAAAATATCTTCAAATTATATACCAATAAAATAAAATAAATAAATAATCCCCTCAAATCATCATCATGTAGCCAGCCACCCTAGAGGGATTCCTTATTGTGTACTATTTGAAACATGAATGCTTGATTTCATGAAGAAATTTTGACTAAATCCCTAAATCATGGAGATGTATTTGTACTAATTTTCAATCTAGTTCTATCTTGACCAAACTAGGACTAAATCATGTTCCAAGTTATAATTAACCTTGTCAATCAACCACCATTTCATTCCATTCCAATCAATTACAAATTCTTTCCTTCCAATTCCAACCAAGGGCATTTTAGACCTTCCACCATAATTTTTTTTTCTATAAATAAAACCTCTCCCCTAGCATTTTTTCACATCAAACACACTCACATAGGGAGAGAAAAAGAGAGGAAGAGAGCTTTGGTGGTAAAGGAAAGGAAAAAGAGAAGAAATTGTGCAAACACTTTACTAAGCAATCAAGTAAGATACATCACCATCTCTCCTTCTATTTCCTTTTTCAAACATATGTTATTAGAGATTTAAAATCATATTTTCAGATGTATTTTAATGGTATTCTTGTGTTCAAAGTTGATGAATTGGGCTTTGATCCTTCTTCTACTCATATTTCCTCTTAATAGATGCAAAACTACATTTTTCTTCCCATATCTTACATGATTTCCAAAGGCGTACCATCACTCTAAAAATCCGAGTTATTGATACGTTATTTAGTATGTTTTCATCACAAAAAAATGGAAAATTCCCCTTAGTTAGCCTATTTTCTCACAAATTTTCTTATTTTGAGTATTGTGCATGAAAAATTTGTTTTACAGCCAACTTTCAAAACTTCTAGAAAAATATTATGGATCTCGCTCTTATGTCAAAATCTTCCTTAAGGAGTTATCTTTCAAGGAAAATTGGTTTCATTGAAATAGAGTGAGCGGTTTGTAAGAAAATATAATTTTCGTAACGGTCGACGAATCTGGACAGCATTGAAGTGTTTCTTAAATAACTAAAAATTTAGAAAAGTTATTCCATTTCTGAAACATTTTCTGAAAACTAGATTAAATTCTCTATGAACCATAGGAAGGCCGAGTTCGAAAAAAATATGAAATAGCCCTTTTGATTTCAATTTTAAATGGTACTGAATCTAGAAATTTAGTTTTGCATTAGTGTTCTATGCTTTTGTCTTCATGAATATGCTTATTAGTATATGATCATGTCTTGGTATGATATTCATGTGTTATGGCTATGTTCCTTATCTTCTTCATTTGATGATGCTCATGCTTATGTGGATATTACCATCTTGTTAAGTTGCTCTAACTTTAATTTAAGACATCTAACTCAACGGAAACCTTAATTGGGGTGGTATTGGGTTTTCGATCACTTGAATAATGAAGATATGATAACGTGTTATGTATGGATTAATGGGATATGCTCCCTAATTGAAGGTTAAGTCGTGCACAAGCGGTTATCGCGTAAACCCTTGAATGGAACGGACGTATTTGGACTCTTTGCGATAGTTTGATTGGTAAGATAAGGTTGGGTCCAGATGAGACATTCAGGAGGATAAAACTTTTTCTTGGGAGGATAAGGTTGGATTCAGGGTGATAAAACCTTCTTCTTTTTTTTTTCCGTCGTCCCTGTTAAGGCCTTACAGTTAGTGCTACGCGATATATAACCATTGGTAGGCATCAGAGGTAAGTTCTGCAACAAAGCAGCAAAAGGGGCAGTTCTGAATAGTCTAATGTCCACTTCTTGCGGTTGGGAAGATAAAACCTCTTTGGCGGATTTCTAGATTACTAACACCTCACATTGTAATCCTTTATTATTGAATGATTATCATGCTTCATTACTTGTTTGTTATAATTGTGATGGTGTATTGGATTGGGAAAAAAGGACGGGGTGTGTGTGTGTTTACGAGGCATTCAAAGCTCACAGCATTTCATGCTAGGTATTGAAGACTATTAGACTGGTCAAAGGCAAAGCTGGAGTATTGGAGAATGAACAGCTACTTTAGGAGGATTAGAAACTAGTTTGTAAACGTGTTTTGAGATTGTAAGTGATAGATCACATGTTGTAATTAAGACATGATTTTGTAATTATTATATATCTATACATATCTTTTATATTACCTATTCCTTATTTTCTCGTCGACCTCATGTAGACCTTGTGTTAATATCTGTTAAAAGGGTACCTTTATTATTTAAGGTAGTTGGACTTTAAAGGGAGGCTATATTGACTCCTTCGACCTTCTTGGGATCTTACTTGGTTATTAACCAAAGTACTTATTAGTAACGTTTCCTATTTTGTAATCTTAAATAAACCTTATTTTTATTGTTAATATATTCTCTGATGTTCCTGATTTTCTAGGCGTCACATCGGCTGTCGACCGACTTCAATCTTTTCAGCGCGTTATTCCCCGTGTTGGGATGCATCATTTTGGATTTCTCTACGTCCACTATTTCATCAAGGCAAAGGCCTTGTCCGTTGATCTGCTAAGATCCCCTGATCTGCATCCCTTTAGTTCTCTAAGAATCTTCCCGCCGTGATTCTGTCCGTCTAGTGTTCTGTGGTCACTAATTTGAAGCTTCAGGTCTCTTTCTGTGCTGCAGGACGGTCGACACCGTTGTCTGTCCTCCTTTATGGGCGCCGGTGTTTGCAGATGGTGTCGGTGTTGCTAGTAATGGCAATGTTGGATGCATTACCTTGTTCTACATCATGAATTTCACCATGGTTTGCAAGTCTGTCAACTTGGTTGCTAAGTCCTTCATCTTGTCATCCCTTCACATGCATCGGTCCTTCCAGACTTGGAGATTGCTCTCATTGTATGGCGATATGGTTCGCTTCTAGATTCAGTTTTGTACTTCTTCTTCATTATTTTCTCCTTTGACGTTTGGATAGACGTATTCCTCATCCTCACTATACATGTCGTCCCAAACTCTCTCCTTTTGTCCGGTGATGGGCATCTATTCTTGTTAAGTTCCCACAAACGACGCCAAATTATGAGTGTTGATCTTTGACCTCACAACCAAACAGATCTCCTTGCTGAGATCTAAGGAACTCAGCTGGAGAAAAATATATTAAGCCAGCAATTATGCATAAGAAGACAAGAAATACAGCGGTGGCTCGTCCACCCGGGGGCACTTCGATGATCAAGTCAGTAACTTATCTCACAATTTATTAACTCAAGTAACAATGCACAAGTAAAAAGCATACCTTAGACTTACGGGGTGCCTTACTTTTATAATGATCAGTGCCCTCGTCCCTTAGAAGTCTTACTTCGCAGGACTCAAGTATAACATTTATCTCAAACTCTTAGTTAGATAAGAATGATCTCAATCAAGAGTCTCGTCTCTATCCAAACTAAGTGCCTCACCTTATTTAGGACACTTGTCTTCTATCCAAATATCTCCGGTTTCGATATTACTACATCATATCTTGGCAATATCATAACAACCTTCGTACCATGGCTCGCCCACATGGCACCTCGGCCACGTGGCGTGATCCTAAAAATACTTCTCCATAATAGTTAATGGATGTGAAGGTCATTTTTTTTAAAAAAAATTAATGTGACAACATTCATATTAACTGAAGTGTACATTTTATATAATAAAATATATAAAAATATGGAAAATATAGCATTTTTGTAATATTTTATAAGCTTACTTTTATTAGTCAACAATCTAGTTTCTAATTCCCCATGTAAGTTCACTTCTTGGATTTAGTGCTTTGGAAGGTTAGGAATTATTCGGTAACGGTTATATCTTATCATTTTTAATTTACAGAAAATATTAACCATACTTATTTTTATTTTTAATAAAAACAAAAACAAAAAATATGTTTGGCATATATTTACTTATTTTGAAAACAAGTGTAAGGGTGACTAAAGGTGATTGTCAACTGTTATATATGATGGTTGGATGTGATAGTCGAGCCAAAGGTGATTTCTAGTAAGAAATGGTGAGGAATTGTTGTTGTTGATGGGAGGTGTTTGTTGGAAACCAAAAGTGGTTTATCAATAGTGAGAGATGATGGCCGAAACTAATTGTGAGAAGATTTCATTAGCACAGTGGTTAGAGATGCGGGTGGTTAGATATGGCCACAAGTGGTGGTAATGAAGAAATGATTTTTTTCCGAAATTAATTTTTTGTAATTATAATAATTTAATAAATTGTTTATAAATTTTTGTAAATAAAAATAAATATCAAACAATTTTTTATTTATAATTTTATATATATAAATAAAAAATTATAAATATATCATGAAAATAGACATTACCAAATATACCATTGTCACTATTATACAAATTAGTATTGTAAAAAATTATAAATTAGTAACTATTATGCAAATTAGATGGCTGTAATAAAAACTGAATTGATTATTGGACTATCAAACGAATCCAGTTATTGAAGTTTGATTCAATTTCTACTTGTTACAAATTTATTTGTGATTGATTTGTTATGTAAACAAGTTAAGTTTGAACACAATTTTAAACATGTTAAGTTTTTAAGTCAAACTTAAACAACTTATTATTCAGCTCAATAAACTATTCGAACTCCACTCGTATTTGGCTCATTAAGAGCTCGTTCGAGATTGGCTTATTGTTTAACATAATTTTAAAGTTGTTAAGTTATCAAACCAAACTTGAATGACCTATTACTCAATTCAACTCGACCTGTTTTCAGCCTTTATTGCTTGTATTGTTTTGGATAAATTATAAATACATTCTTTGAATTTTGTTTAAAATACAAATTGCTCCTGTCATTTTAGAAATTACAACTTGTTCCTTCAAATTTCTAATTTCATGACAAATGATCCATTTGATTAATCAACTATTAAGTCAATTAACAGTTTTTAACGATATCAGAAATATATTTTAATTAATAGTTCTGGTGATTTTATGATTGTACATGAAGGTAATTAGAAATTTAAATTTTTGTGTTAATTTATGTTAAATGAATTTTTTTGACAAAGGAATATTTATAATTTTTTAAATTATAGAGAATAATTCATATTTTTAAGTAAATTTTAAAGAGTATATTTGTAATTTACATTATTATTTTTAGAAAAAATATCAAATCAGGGAGATTTTAAAAAATAATTACAAATCAATAATTTTTTTTATAAATATTAATAATTAAAATTATAAATCTTTTCATGAATATATAATTTCTTTTTTCATAATTACAGTGGGCTGCAATTACCCCTTATTTCTATGCAATTAAGAAAAAATATTCTTCTTTTCTTTTTGTCATTTTGTTTTTTTGATAGGAAAGAAAATTCCACATTTGATACTTGATGTTGTACTTTGCAGTTACATCACGTCCGACTTCAGAATACCTTGAAAACTACGAAGAAAAAAACTTATCTATCCCTTCTGCTCGATCAACAAGGTATCTCAAAAACCCCAATCACATCCGATTTCTTCAAGAAAATATACATATGTATGCGTCTGTATTCCCATATAATTTAAAAATTCCTCAAATGGGTTTTGTTTGAATCAGGAAAAGGGTTACTGGGTCTTGATTACTTGTTCAGTCTGAGCAAGAAATTTCAAGATTTGGTGAAGAAAAGGTAGAGACCATGGCAGTGCCATGGGGGATGACCCTTTGGATGGCAAGGATGGTGTGGTTGGCCCTGAGTGGTTGGATCACATCATGCTTGACTGTTGCTGATGAGATCGCTGGATCTCTTCGAACTGGTGATATGGGTCCTCTTCATGTTGGTTGATTCAAGAATTTTACAGTGAAATTAAGCCAATGCTCTGGTTTGTCCTTGTGAATTTGCTGGTTAGTGTTTGATCTTCTTTTTTTTCCCCCTTTGTTCTCCAATCAAATTCAATGTATTTATCTCATCTGAATAGTTGTGTGCCTAATGATTTGAATTTCAATTATCCGGCTGAATGATGGTGATATACTGAGAGTGTTGATGCATAAATGTTCCTTCTGTTGAGTTGAGGACTGTTCAACTGGGTATAGTTTTATGTTTGGTGTAAACATTTAGTGCAATTTATGTATTTATTTTGTTACTGTTATAATGGTTGAAAGAAAGGTGGGAATTGTGTATCTGTATTACTGAATTGAATAATTAATACAATAGGAGACGTCTGTATTTATAGGCTGAAAAGAAACCTAGATAAGTATAGAAGGAGATAGAGATAAAAAGAAATAGAGATAGAGATACAGATAGATAAGTATACATTAACAGTTACAATTGTTCATTTTCTGTTTGATGCAAAATTTGAAAACTTTATTTGTTTGATGTTGTCATGTACTTGCATGGTTGATTGAATTCCTATTAGAAAGAATAATTGATGCAGACTAATTTTCTAGTTGCACTGTTCAGTTCCTTTTTATTTTTTTATAACTGGGTGTCCGGGCCGGCTTACACGCACCTCGACTAATCCCGGGAGGCCAATCCCACCGTCTACTTGTGGGGGCCCCTTTTAAAGTTAGGGCAAACGCCCTGTATGACATGGCCCCAAGGAGCTTATTGCTACTAGTGGGAACCTGAGACTTGGAGGGTGCAACCAAGCCCCAAGTTTTGCCCACTAGGCCAACCCCTTGAGGTTTTGCACTGTTAAGTTCCCATGACCTATTGCTTTATTGCGCATGTTTCTATTTCATTTGGAAGAACAGATTTGATATGGACCTGAACGCAGACTCTACTGGTGAATTATGACAAATTTGTGATAGTCAGTGAACCTTTTGATGAGCCTAAATCTAATCAGCAATGTTCATATGACTCATAGTTATAAGTAATTGAATTTTAACCTTAAGCCAAGTTTCCTGTAAACCTTGATTTGGAGTGCCTTGGTTCATGTCTGGTGTTTGCAACTCAGTTGATGTTCATGCCGGATTATATATTTTGGTACAATGAAAAAAATAATACTGCTGTTCGAGTATTTAAGGGTTCACATTGACATCGAATCTTGCCGGAACCCTATAAATTAGCTTGAACTTATAAATGTGATGCAATGTTGACAATGTTATGCAGGAACTATATATGTGTATTATTACTAAAATGTGTTAGTTCTTATAGGCTTCTTATTCAAAATCCCTCTCTCTCTTCCAGTTTTAAGGTACAGGGGAGTTAACTCTTCGGTCAATCTTTGTAAAAGTTGATATTAATTCCAGTTTATGTATATTGCTTACAATGAAGTCAAGTATAGTTTTTGTTCATGCACCTTATTGAAGAGGACTTAAGTAACTCCTTAGCGCAGAGGAATATGCGCAGAAACTAGATATCGTTCTACTCGATGAAGAGTCTCAATCCAAGAGTGAACCTTGAATCCTCAAGGGAAAAAATTCTGAAAGTGAAAGAGTGAATATTATTGATCAAAGCTCTATTGCCCGAAAGCTTACGTCCTTATTTCTAACCAAAAGTAATCCTATTCAACTAGGAAATAACCAACTAGGCTAATTCCTTGCAAAACACGAAATGATAAAAGGAAACATAAAGTTACTAAAACCAACAAATTGGAGTTAAGCCCAAATCTGGATACTATAAAGTATCAGAAACACAAGCAGCACGAAAACAGACATCTTTATACAAAGTTTTTAGCAAAACAAAACCTTTTTAAAATAATAGAATACGAATTCAGAGACTCAAAACGTTGGAACCTGCTGAAATGCATCTTTGGTCATGGCGCAGTCAGTGGCTTTGGTCATGGTGCAGCCGAGTTTTGCTTTGTTGTCCATTTCCAACCAGTCTACGAAATTTGAAGCAACCGCCAAAATACTTTTTCTGCTCCTGGTCATCAAAATGGCATTTTCTTTGACTTTTGTTGATCCAACTTCCTCTACCATATGTTCTTCATTGTTCTTTCCTTTTGCCAAGGTGGCAACTTGAGTAATTTGAAATTGATTTAGAGTACACACAACAAACTCAATCGCTGTAACTTAAAGTTATTTCGATTCTTTCGTCATGAGTTTCATAGAATAGGAAGCCTATAGATTATGAGCTGAGTTTTGCTCATGGCGCAGTCAGTGGCTTTGGTCATGGTGCAGCCGAGTTTTGCTTTGTGGTCCATTTCCAACCAGTCTACCAAATTTGAAGCAACTCCAGGCTCATCCGCCAAAATACTTTTTCTGCTCCTGGTCATCAAAATGGCATTTTCTTTGACTTTTGTTGATCCAACTTCCTCTACCACATGTTCTTCATTGTTCTTTCCTTTTGCCAAGGTGGCAACTTGAGTAATTTGAAATTGATTTAGAGTACACACAACAAACTCAATTGTTGTAACTTAAAGTTATTTCGATTCTTTCGTCATGAGTTTCATAGAATAGAAAGCCTATAGATTATGAGCTGCTTTTGATAAAATAAATTGGTCCACTTGGTTGGTTCTTCAAATTATTCTAGACATTCTATGAATTACTGAGGAATTGTCTATTGTCCAATTAGATTGGCATTTAAATTAATAGAACAAAGATGACATTTCTAGTGAATGTTAGTTACTTAACATCCATCCACTTTTTGAGAAGGGTGATATTTTTGTTGAATCATTACCTTACATGGCTTAGTTCATTAGATCATGATATCACCCCACCACTACTACAATCACTGTCTCCTTCTCATCATTGTTAATTCTACAAACAAATACGTTCCCTCTTCCATGTCCCCATCATTTAAAGCTCAATTCTTTTCCATGAATAGCTAATCGTTTATTCATCCTAACTCGTCATCTTGTAAGTAATTTGTTGCTTGCATATGAAAGAGCTAAGGGAATTCATCTCTTCAGTAATCAACAGATTAAATTTGATAGGTCTGCTGAAACTGTCACGTATGGTTCAAAGTACAGGTCTTTGCAAATTTCCAAGTTTTAGCATTCCTTGCAAATTAATGTTTGTATGGCCATAAGCAAACTCAGTTCTAGATCTTTGTACGGACCAAAAATGTTCAGATATTCACAAGCCTCTCTTGGTTAGGCCGGCCAAAGAGTTTTTGAATTGATCAAACTTTGCAAATGCTCCTGCCCTTATGAAATATTATCATGTGGGAAAAGCTAACAAGGATGGAGCTTGTTTTTGTGTTCTTTATGGAAAATTTTGTTGTTGATTGTAAAAACTTCAATTGGGATTCATCTTAGATGTCCTAAGCACATTCAATTGGTTGCTATGAAATTAAATATTTGTCTCATTGTTGTGAAAGATCAAATATTGAAATCCGACCTGTCTGCCTGATGAGGAGAAAAAAGTTATCATGCATTTTATTAGATGATGAGAACAACGAAGGAAGAATCAGATGAAAAAGAGTGATGTGACACAATTTAGCAGATTGGAGAAACAAACAAAGAGATGTGTATGTATATATGGTTCCTTGTACCTATTTTGTATTGTAGTAAGGTACCGTTCAAACTTTAAGAGGTGAGGGGAAAAGAAATTTGATGAGGTTAATTTTCTTCAAGGAAGATCTTTTGTTAATTGCATGTTTAATTTATCAAATACGCAATAGATCTACTCAAATGTGTCTCTGTTTTGTGATGCCATTGATGGACTGTTGAACATGCACATCAAAGAGGAAAAACAGAAAGATAGAGAGATTGTAATTCTTTACTCGACTTTATGTTGTCTATGAAATTGCTTAGGTTTTTTCCCTACAATGAGCTTCCAAAGGGATGCTGGAATAGTGGGAAACCAATTCTTTTTGTACGGTTAGCAACATAATTTAACATTACTCTCATTCTTCCGAATTTGTGGTGTAGATTTCCTTTTCATCCTTTTCTTTCATGTAATTGAACTTTAATTACTAGACTAGACGAACTTTAAAAATATAAATATGTATATATATATTTTTAAAAAGTACACTGAAGACAAGAAAAGCTAAAAAGGTTTTTTAAAAAAATTATTTGGTGTGTGTCTATAGTGAACCATTTTTTGGATTTAAAAGAAAAAAATCCTTTTAGACTAGCCAGACATGAAAAGTAAAAACTTTTGACACAAATTAAAAAAAGAAAAAAAGAACAAGAAAATAAAAGACAAAAAAGTTCGGGAAAAAAATGTGACTTTTTTAGTTGTTGGTATATGCAATCATTTTTGTCATTTTGATTTCATTTGTCTTGCGTCTGGATATAAGAAGACAACATATTGTGGCTCTTTGTGTGCTTTTTTATTTTTTTATGGGTCTTTGCATACTTATTTGTGGAAAAGAATATGGTGTAAATTGTTCATCGCTTGCGGTTCAAGTTCAGGTTTTCCTCACAATATAGGTTGATTGACAAAGGTGGCAAGCACTGTCCAAGAGAGCATCCCAAATTTTCCTTTTCAATGGTTTCAGTCAGTGAATTGGCCAATACTTTTACATGTTGGGATATACTGTTCTGCTATCATATTTCTCAGCATTGTGTAACGATTTTCTGGTAATATTGTGATTCTATGCCTTGACCTTTTTTTGTGCCTTTGTGATTTTCATTTTTAGTGGCTGGAATAGCTGCTGGACGATATTTTGATTTTTTCACTGAACTAAAATCCTGTAAAAATATGTTAAACTCACATATATATATATATAGTGGCTGGATGATCTGGCTATTATAGTATTTCCTAACAATCTGTTGAACCCATATATCAGTTTGCTTAGTTAGTATCCTGCTTATGTGGTGATGGCAATTTTATGTACAAACTAGTCCAAATTCTGGGTTGTATGTTCATGGCTCTAGAAACTTAAATTTAATCTTTATAATTGACTTCATAAATTGATGTAGTTTTCAAGTCTTTTAAGTTTCTCTTGTTTATTCTCATAATTTTGATTGGAACATACTAGTGAGGTGTCTACTTTATCATTCCTTTCATATTGAGAGGCAGATTGATCTTTTTGTATTGCTTGAAAATTCTAGGTTGTATGATTAGAGCTTGTTTATTTTGTAGATATTCAATTTCATTATTTCTATCTATAGAGTTGCTCTCTTTCTTAAATTATTATCATGTAAATGTGATTTCTGCATAATTTAAATAGTTTTTGTACAGAAAAGTCAGATAATCAGTAAAAGTTGATCTTTTGCCCATCATAATTACCTAGAAATAAGTTGTTAGCTAACTCACAGTTTTTGTATTATTTTCCAATTTTAAGAAGGTCAAGAAGTATTGTCATGTATGATTGGTTTTTTTCTAAAACTCTCCACTCTTTGTTGTGTTTTGATTATGGGGTCACTGTTTTTATTATTTCTAGATGCCTTTTTCTTCAGTTTTTGTTTATTTAAGTTTGAGCTTGGGATAAATAAGAGAGTACTCACTTTCAGGTCTTGACCTTCTTTTTTATTTTATTTTATTTTTTTTAATTAATTTTGGAGTTTGTGTTAGAGTGTTTGTAATTTCAATAAGTTGAAAAAAAACTGATTATTAGTAGGGGAAGGGATGTTTTTACCTTTTCTGTTTTGATTATCAACCCTAACTTACAATAATTTGTACCAAATAAGATCTTGGGGTTTTTTTTTTTTATTTTTATTTTTAAGGAAAATACCAAAGTGGTTTTGTTTGTTCCAAAATTTAGATCTCACTGATTGGGGGACATCTATAATGTGCACTAAAAAAAAGTGTACATAATATAGAAGTTATGATTTTCTATAATGAAAGTTACAAATGTTTGTGATGTGTGCTATCATACTTTGTGATAAAGTTACGGATAGTGAATTTATGGTGTGCATCTAAAAATTATGAACGGTGAACTTATGACACTTTATAATTTTTGTTATAACACTTTGTGGTTTTTGTTATGGTATTTTGTAATGAGAAAAGTTATAACATTTTATGGTTTATGTTATAAAAATTTATAAAAAGAGTTATGAAGTGCATACTATATGCACCCTGTTGAGGTGCACATTGGAGCATTTCCTTGTTGATTGACTTCTTTCTTTTGTTTAAAGGTCTAAATATTCATCACCCTTAGCAAGCAATGCTAGAAGTACTTAATTTTCTATTTAATAATTTACACACACTCATATGGTTGTGGGTTCACTTGTGTGTGTGTAAAATATCAGGTAAAAAATTAGGTACATATCATTTCTTTTTAAAGTTTATTTGTCCATTGTTTTCATATGCAACACCGAAATCCTACAAAATCCTAGAACTTTAAGGGCATGTTTGATTGGGTGAATTAGAGTATGAGATTGGGATTATTAATCCGTGGGTCCAATTATCCTATATTTGTTTTAACATTTTGGTTTAGGATTATTAATCCAATGTATAATTAATCCAACAAATTTGTAGGATTATTAGTAATGGGGTAGGGGTGGGATTATTAATCCAATGGATATTAATCCAATTGGATAGTGAATACCACACTAATTTAATAGGATTATTAATAATTCACTATTAATCTTGTGTATAAAACATAACCTAATTTTATCCAGAATGAGTTTGCCTACTGGATAAGACCAAGTGGTTGGCTTAGTAGATGAGAGGTTTCCTTATCAAATGTGTTGTTCGAGTATTCTGTGCTATGTAACCTTTTTTCCCTCTATTCCTCCTCTGTTGAGTGTTTTAAAAAAATGATTTACCTATCACATTAAGATCATTTCAGAATAGATGTATTCCAACATCTTCAATGCTAATTTGTCAAATTGAATAATCAAAGTGAGTTTTGGGAAAATGTGAAGTCTCAACATGATATTTGGAAGTTTTACAAGGAGAGAGAAATAGAAGGGTTTTTGTCATTTGGTAGGTCTTTTCGCATTTCATTGGAGCAACTCTAATAGAGCTACTAAAACATAAATCTTACCACATAGACCAATGGCTAGCATTTAAAAACATAGTTTGGGAAATCAATAATGCCATATGTACATGGAGAAAATATTGTGTAACGATTATACTATCTTACATCGTATTACACAGGCCAATAAAAAATTGTAAATGCGATTAAGTGGAAAGTTTCGTCTATCACTAACCCAACAATGTTGTGATTTCAACTATAAATTGAGATTGCTCATTAGACTATATCATCGTTATATTCAATATTTATTTGTGTATATAAGTAAAATATAAGAAGTGCAAGTTTATATATTGTGTATCTAAAATTCATTAGGAATATGATGGGAGTTACAGTTAAAATCAATTTTAATTACCTGATGTATTTTTGTACTTTTTTTGTGTTCTAATTCTATATTCCTAGTATTATTTTATTGGCAAATTGCAAACATGATTTATCTATTCTCACACTTTCATTTACATAGAAAATATTGAAGTTTCTCACAAAAAAACAAAGAAGTGAAAATCATACACTCATGATGAAAATGTGACAATTTACATTACTTGGTTGTGTATCATTCAAGATTCAATTATTTATAATTCGTTATCAAAGAAGAGTAGTTAAAATAATGGTCGGGAGATGACCAAATGATAGTTTAAAGAACAGTGATTGAAAAAAAAAGGATAGTTGAAAGAATGGTATTTGGAAGAAAGGAACGATGGTTGAGTTAAAATTTGAAATTTGGCTCGACAAATCGGACATATTCCCTACTACTCATGATAGTGAAACTTTAAATCTAATTAAAGACCAAATAAAAGTCATTGCAACATGAAGTTTAAAACTCATATATATTTTCAAAAGCAAGAAGTTTAAAGCTAGTATTCTTTTAAGCTGATATACATGCCAAAACCCTATTAGTATGTCTTGATTTTTTATATTTGTTTTCCATAGAAAATGACTTTTTGAGAATAAGAATTGTTTTATTTGGCGTATGATTTTTGAATCAAATCGCCTACACCCAAACCCTATATTAGGGGTCAAACTCTAAATTTTCAATCAAAGTCCCAAATATAAGATCCAACATTTAGATAGTATTTTTCCCAACGTCGCATTAAGCTTAATTTATAACACTTGTTTTGATATAAGGGTCGAAATTTGATGGCAATAGTTATCCTCTTTTAACAAGAGGAATGTGAAGGACTAAAACAAATGAGTGCAAAAATCATTTTTTTTTCAATTTATTCATTTTATACTGAATTTCCTAATCCAAGCAAACGAATTTGTATAAAATGAATTTTCATACAAAGGATGCAGCCTTTTTGAGCCTAGACATTTTATTTCAAAGTAATGAAACCTACTATTATAGCGCATAGTATCAAATGGTTTGGCTTCTCTTTGGAGTAAACAATCCAGTCCATTTTATAAAATAAAAAAATAATTATCAATTATTATGGCATTATTCATTCTAAATAAATTTATAAGGAATAATTGTATTTGAAAATTATTCTCGTAAACTAAAACATGAAGTATATTACCACCCTTATTTTCTATGGTGTAAATTTGTTCACACATTTTTATAGTGTGTGAATATTTCATTTCATTTTTTTTAGTTTAAAAGTGGGACCACCATATTCTCCCACCAATGTGTTTTGTTCACTTTGGATGAACAAATTTGCTCTCCTATTTCCTACTGCAATTAGCTTGTATCTTCAGCGAGGAAATTTTGAAATTTGTTTTAATACTATTAGTGACATTGTCCACCTACAAATTGTCACGTTGGATCCTATTTAAATAAACGTGTAAAAAATCAAAAGTTAGTACTTATTATATTATATTATTGTGGATCAAAGTATAAATTTTTGGGCAAATTACACTAACAGTCCCTATAGTTTAGGGATTGTGTCACTTTAGTCCCTAATTTTTCAATTGTGACACATTTGACCATGAATTTTGAATCTTATTCTAAATAAGGACAATTAACATACCATTGCTTAATTTCAAGGGAAAAATAGTCAATTTAATAAAATATAAACTAATTTGACAAAAATAAATGTCAAAAAAATATTTTAAAATTATTTCTACCCACCAAAAATAAAATTATGTAAAATTGATAAAAATTAATAAAAATTACATGATTAATTTTTAAAAATTAATTTTACATGATCATCATCCAAATACATAATAAAAATTAATTTGGTAAAAAAAATAAATAAATGTCTAAAAGATTTATCAATTTTATATAATTTTATCTTTAGTAGGTAGAAATAAGTTTTTAAAATTCAAAAATAATTTTTTAACATTTATTTTTGTCAAATTAATTTATATTTTATCAAATTGACGATTTTGCCATTGAAAAATCCAATAATATATTCAATTGTCCTTATTTGGAACAAGATTCAAAATTCAGAGTCAAATGTGTCACAATTAAAAAGTCAGGGACCAAAATGACACAAGCCCCAAACTATAGGGACCGTTAGTGTAATTCACCCTAAATTTTTTTAAAATCTCAAACATTTTCCATTTATGCAAGTGGTCTTAGAAAAATATATATTTTTTTAATCTTCTTTTAGAAATTGATATAAACGCATTTCCAACTATTTCTTTAAATTTAGAGATGTGAAGGTTTAGACGTTAATGTGACATTTTAAATTTTAACCTCCGAAACATATAGTTTATTGGTGACATTAAGTCTAAGGATTGGTATTTTATGGACATAAGTACATGATTAATAAAATTGTTTAGTAAGAAAAACAAATTATTATTTTGTTTAAATTTTTTTTTTTTTTCATTTTTATCCTATTGCCTCTAGATCATTATCTGCCCACTATTGACACCAAAAACTCACTGGCGACAACTGGCAGTGGTTATTGATTATGGTGGTGATATGGACGTATAGATAAATTAAGTAGATAAATAGATGACATGTGAATAAATAGGCGGATAATGGATACATCGACAGATAAATAAGGGTAATATAATCTTTCTAATTATTTTTTTTTTTCTTTTGACCGTAAAAGAATAGAGCTTAGATTTGAAATTGGACTTACGGTTTGAGTGCCTTAAAATATAACTCTTAATTGATTCTTATTAACGTGTATTATTGCTTGTCAGTTGTTAATTTGGTGAAAAAAAAAAAAAAAAATTCTCCATACCACATCAAAATAGATAAATTTAGGTGGTTTTGGCAACAACACAAAATAAATAAATAAATAAATAAATAAAAAATACTATAAAAAGTCAACTCATTCTATTTACTCTTTTACACGTCTTTTCTTGAAAATATATAAAATACTATAAATATAAGAAAAAATTGTTGAAAAATCCAATCTAAGGAAGGGATAAGACATTAAATCCAGTGAATATTTTTTGTTAGTGAGAGGTCCACCATTTGTGAAATAGTTTGGCGAGAAATTCTGTTACTGTTTTGAAGGACATTTTGTTTTTAATTTTACCTATTAATTTATCTACTAACTTTTTATTGGTTGAATTTTTTGACTATCTGTTCAAATTTATATCTATCTATTCAAATTATCTTCTATCTGTTCAAATTTATATCTATCTATTCAAAATTTTGACTATCTGTTCATTTTCCCCCATATCTGTTCAAATATCTATCCAAATTTTAGTATCTTTTTAATTTTTTCACTTATCTATTTAAATCTATATGTCCAAATTTTATTATCTGATCAATTTTTTTCTAGATCTGTCCAACTTTTATTATCTATTCAAATTTTGAATATATCTGTTCAATGTGTCAATTTTTTTTTTAATTAGTTACATTTTTTTCTTCATCATCATCATCATTATAAACAACAACAACAACAATCCGTTTAAAAAGAAAAGAAAAGAAAAGAAAAGAAAAGAAAAAAGAACAACAACAACATCGATCAACAACAACTACAACAAAAAAGAAAAGAAAAGAAGAACAAGTCAATATCTGTTTAATTTGTATATATATACAAAGATATATATATATATATATATAGAGGTCCTATCTGAAATGAAAAAAGAAGAAAATGGTGATGAAGAAAAAGAAGAAGTTTGAACATATCTGTGGTCTAGAGACTCACTGGAGCTCCCATGGACCCCTCTATACCCAAACTCCCCTTCTCCCTCTTCTTCAGTGATCGATCTGAACAAAAAAACTCAGGCTCTAAGGATGAATAAGGCTCTTCAGCAGAGATATTGGGAAGCTTCTAAGATTGGTTGCTCCTCTCTACAACAAAAGATGATTTATCTTTATCTCTCTCATAGATCAAAGATCATCAGAGCCAATGATTTCACCTCTAAAATCAACAACCCTTCTTTTTCTCACATTCTGTCTCTTGTATATGCGTGTGTTTGCATGTTGAAGGTTGGATTTATCTCCACATTCTTCATGACCAAAACAAAAAAACTCCGTTGATTTGAATAGATTTAAAGATCGGAGATCAGAGGGAGAAACTGAGACAATGATGGCTGACTTTCGTCTTACGGTGACGCATGGAAGCCGACAGCAGCAGGGGACATGGTTGAGAATGGTGAAGTTGGGGCTAGGGTTTGAGTAATGGAAATTTCCTCAAATTAGAAAGAGATGGAGAGCCTAACCCTAATCTTGAATTTGACTAAGACTTTCCAAAATCTCGCCAGAGATGAAATTCCAACTGATTTCTAGAAATCTGAGGTTCTTACTCTTCTTTTTTTCATATCTCATATCTAAGATCGTTGGCGACTAGTCTATGACGATGGTGGACATGGTTGGGAATGATGAAGTTGCGGCTAGGGTTAGGGCCTAGAGAGGAAAAATGAGAAGAGAGAAGAGAGCTAGGGTTTGGAGACAATGAGGGTTTGAAGAAATGATATGGCGATGGCTTCAGCGGAGGTGCCAGAGTAAACTGGTTTTGGGTTTGTTGTTGAGACAATGAAGAGTGTGGTAAAGTAGAGAAGGAATGAGTTTGGTGGATTTCTAATGGTGAAATCTAAGGGTTTTTAGTAATAGGCTTCAAACAGATAGAGAGAGAGAGATAGATAGATGTGATTTAGAGAGAGAGATAGAGATGGGTGTAGGGTAGAACGAACATGCATGGTTTTAAATATATGGGGGTAGCTAAGTCATTGTGCAGAAGTATGTCCTAATGGACATAATAATTTTGTGCCTAGGCCTTTGGGCAAAAGAAATTCGAATTTAGACTGTTGGACCAAATGTCCTAAAAATAAAGGGCACTTACCGATCAGTCCTATTAACTACACTTATCTACCTATAGATCTTTACTGATAAATTTATCACTGTAAATTTAGTAATAAAAAAAAAAAAGAGACTGATACATTTATCACTTGATAAATTTATCAATAGGATTTAATGGGTAATAAGTCGCAAAAGTAGGACCTATTGATAATTTAACCTAAAAATAATTCTCAAACACCTCTTTTGGCCCTATTTAGGGTGTTGGCTTTTTGGCTAAAATAGCCAAAATATAACGATTCCGGTTTAGACCCGACCCATTTATTGCTTTAGATTTGGGATAGCTTGTCTTGAATCACTGTTCATGTCATTATTTATCTTGTACTTCATTGAGTTTGGCTATTATAGTGTCATTATCATGTTTGAAAGAGGTTGGTAGCTTGTTTTTCAAAGGAAAGTCTGCCCAGATTTTGGCTTTTTCGCTCCAGTGGTCTTTGTGAACTCTCAGTACTTTTGCAGGCCTGCAAAAGTACTGGGAGGTGGTATTCTTCGCTCGAGCGGTTACTTTGTTCACTCTAGCGATCCTTCTTGCTGTGTCTGGTCGCTCGAACGACCATTCCTGCGCTTGAGCGGTCTGTGTGTATATCAGGTTTTAAAGATCATTTTTTCACTCATTTCTCTCTCTCTCTCTCTAAATCTTAGATCTTCTCTTCCTCTCTCTCTAGTTCTTGAATATTTGGCCCAAATACACCTTCATCCATCCATTTCTACACCCTAGCCCCTTTGATAAAAAGGTAGAGCTCGTTGAGGGCTTCGTTCTAATCGGAAAAGTTCGTGTTTTCAGCTCTGTTAAGATCTACCCATCTTTTATTTGCGTTTTCTTCTTTGAGGTAGGGATTACTTTGACTCTTTTTATGATTTTTAACTTAGTTATTTGTCTTTCTAAACAAGATTGTGATTTAGGAATTTTTTGATAAAATCTAGGGTTTTGGTTTTGAAATCAAAAGAGGGGTTTCAAAATGGGTTCTTGTATATGATTGTGGCTTTGTAAAAATAGTTGGGTTGTGACGGATGGTGGCTTTTATCCATGGAGATTGATATTTAAAGAGAATGGGTTTTTTCCCCCTAAATAGTGAGAATTTGATTTTGTAAAGAGAATATGGAATTGATGTTATTTTTATGGAATTGGAACAATGATGATGCTGATGGTGGAGTTGGATATGAATTATCACTCCTATTTGGAAATATTGGAAAGTATATCTGTATTGAAAATTAATTATATGTTTAGAGATATCTTTTTTGGGCTATTGGTGAGGGGATAGCTATGATTGTCGTAGAAATTACATGAGAATTAGGTGGATTGAAACTATTTCCCCATCCATGTGCATTGAGCATTGTAACATGTATAACACAGTGAAAATGTTGTTTTGAGAAAAAGAGGTGAATACCTTAGTGAATCTGGGTAGGAGTGTAATTGTGGTATTATGTTGGCCTGAGTATCCTTGGTGAAAGTCCAGAAATCCGCGTGGTCAGGTGTCGAGCCTTTCGGTTAATACTTGTAAAAATGACAAATTAGTAGTGCTTGTAGCGTACTTGTAGACACATTCTAAAGATTCCTATTGTCGCATCCACTGCCTTGTTTTCTATCAGAAATGAATTGATTGCATGAACTGTGATATAAACTTGGCCTAGTGTACTAGTGTGGTTTTGGAAAGAGATATAAAATGTTTTGACATGAGCATTGCATATGCATTCACCTTATAATTCTGTTAAGATTCATACACTGTGTTAGAATATCTTTACTGGGCTTTGGCTCACCCTATGTGAAAAACCATTTTCAGATGCTGATGATATGCCTTTGCCAAGGCAATATCTGGGGAGGATTTGGAGCAAGAGCTTCTATTGTGAATTAATGTTCTATTTGTTTTGTACAAGCTTAGGGTTTTATTTGTATTAAGTTTAAACTCACTTTTGTTGTAACTAAGTGTAGACGTCCCCGAACATCCCGGGAGGGAAACCCCCGTTCTGTTCATTTGGGTTCACTACAGTTCGGACTCAAATTGTCACGGTTCTAAATCTGAACCAAAGAGTCCAAATTCGGTAAATTGTTTTGGAAAACAGATTTTTTGTAAAGAAGTGCCAAAGATGGACTGCTTTGCCAGATACAGAGTCGCCACCTAAATATTTTATTTCGGGGGAATTTAGGAAACCCTGACTCGTTTGCCTAAGGCCACGTGTCCGTCATCACCAAAGTTGCCTCGGCTCGGGAACTTGGGTACGATTGGGGAAGGTCAGCTATGAGTACCCCCTCTCGCCCGATCCGAAGATCGGCCTCTACTATCCATGATATCCAATTTTGAAAACGTTATGTGTTCTTATTCCGGTTAATTAGCTAGAATTACTATGTGATGCGCGCAGCAAAACAAGTATAGACTAGATCGCCTAATTTGGAACAAAGCATCGCATATCTGTTTGTTTGGAAAATGTTTTGAAATTTGCTACTCGCGAGTAGGCTAAAACACGGATTTTGATGAGTTGTTCCAACTCAAGCAATCCAACCTTCACCCACAGGTATTCAGGCAGTTTATATCACATAAGCATCTAGCCACATGGTAAGCATGCTGTCATGTTAACATTCACACTCGTGCGAGATGCTAAAGCACAAAATACTTACAGTGTACTCCAAGCCAAAACAAAGAACTCGTTAGCAATCAATGTATGATCCAAGTCTATGTTAAGTGCCTAATGCAACGCATACATAATGCAATTAGGATAGGCTCGGCTAATCCTAGGATGGCATGTGAAATGCAACCATTTGATGCACGTATTCAAGTTAGATTTGAAATACTTATGCAGTTAGCATGATGCGCCGAGCCCGGTGCATGCAATACTGATGAATGATGCACGCATGCATAGCATAAGGTATGCTAAATTAAATATGCCCTAATACCAAGCATCAAAGCAGGTAAGTAAAAGGGAGAAAGAAGTGGGGGTTGGAAAACATGCACACACGCACCCACACTTATTACAAATTCGCTCTCGCTCGGAGGGACCAAAAGAATAATACAATTAATTAACCTACAAGCTAATTAATTATTACAGACAAATTAAACTAGTCAAGCAAATTAACTAATCTAATAAAACAGTAAACAGCCTCGAGAAGAGGGCCCAATGCAATGCATGCTCGGTTCCGTTCGGAAGTCCACTGCCATGCACAAGTTGCCTCTGTTTTCCCTGCTCTGCCCCTCTGAAAATGGCACAATTCCCAAGGAACACTCTCTAGACATTGTGGAACACCACCGGCTAAGGGGGGACACCACCGGCCATGGGAAATGGTCATCGACCACTGGTGGAGATATCGGCCACAAATGGTTGGTCGGTCGGCACTGTATGTAGCCGACCGGCCAAAACTTCCTGCAGAACCTGTTTTGACAGCAGCAGAGGGCAGAACAAGGCATGGCAATGCATTTCAAGCAAATGTGTGCACCAACACATCCCTTATCATGTTTGTGACTCAAAGGGACATGGTTCTCGATTCTCGGACCACCAATCGCGCATTTCAATGCGTGATGGCCCAAGAAACCAAGTATGCACTTCGATTTCAAATGAGATGCACATCAAACAAACAAGGCTCAACCTCTATCATACTCAAATCAAGAGGCAAAGCATGCATGCCAATGCAATGCAACCTAGGCATATGAGCTAGTATGCAACATGAGCAATGCAAACAAGTAAGCATGCGAGGCATGTGGCAATCATGCTAACCAATAAGCATGCCAAATACAATGGGGATGTTCAAGCATGCAAGCAAGCATGTGACTTCATTCAATCATGCCACAACACATGGAGCAAACATGTTAAACAACCTAAACATGTGACAACACACAAGTATGCAACAACACACAAGGTGAGCATGCAACAACATGCGAACTATGGACTTAAACTAGTTTGGGCAGCTCTATACTAAGCCCAAAACAGTGGTCAACATGCTCAAGAATGAAGGCAAAATGACATGCAAACATGCATGCGCACAAGGACCAACACTTAGGCATATAGAAACGACTCTCAAGCACACTTAAGAGGATGCAAACGTGGACAAATGGCATGCATTATAAGCTCTGAAAATCATGTTAGAGAAGGTGCCTAACCAATCTACAATGCAAGCTAGGCATGCCACCAAGCCCAAGGACTTAAACCATGGCCATATGACATATGAAGCAAATGACCACAATGAACTAAAACAGTCCTAAGTCATGCAAAAGTAAGCCCCAAAAACCACTTAGATGGCATCTAAATGATCTAATTCTAGAGGCATGCACAATGGCACAAACATGGAGCAAGAAACACCAACCTTTTAAAGCATGAAAGGGGCATCAAATGCAAGCATACGAGCACACCATGAGGACTGAAATAACATGACAAGTGGTTCCAAACCACTGAAATGATGCAAGGATGGCATGCTAGAGGGGTGGATGCTTAAGGCATACAAGAGAGGTTGCATGGTAGCTATTCAAAACAAAGCATGGACAACCCAAATGACCCAAAACAGACCTCTAGCACATCAAAACAAGCATAAAAGCTTCACAAAGCTTGGCCAAAAACATGCTAGAACAAGGCTCGAAGCACAAAGCATGTTAAGGCTAAAACATGACATTACAAAACAAGTATGCAAGGCATGCAAGATGTGTCTAAACCAAGTAAAAACAGAGCTATATTATGACATAATAAGCACAAATAACAGCTTGGACATGGCCAACATGAACCTAAATTAGATGCTCACTCAAGAGGCTAAAATGGCCCTTTTCAAGGATAACAAGGAGAGGGGGTGGCCCTCTCCTTCTTAGGACCTCAAGGCACCATCCTCACCACTGAAATCCCTCAAGATTTCAGTGGTGTGGAGGCCCAAACAAAGTGGTCCCGGAGCTCAACCAAAATGGCACAAAATGGGGCCAAACAAGCCCTAAGAGGGGTCAAACAACCCCAAAGCTCAAAACACTCTTAAACAACTATTTAGAGCAAGCAAAATCAGAACTTTTGTATGTTATCTGCAAAGTCTAAAAACAGTTGCAAGGTAGTCAAAAAAGCTATGCAAAAATGGGGAATAAAAGGGGAAAGTTGTTACCCTTGTAGACCTCTTTCAAGAACAATGGTCCAGCTGGTTGTTTGAGCTCAAAACCACCCAAGAACACCAAGAACAACCTCCAAGGGCCTCAACTCCAAGAGGATAGTGTAATACTATGTGTTTGTGTGCAATAGTAAGACTAAACACACACAAGGCAAAGTGAGAGGGAGATATAGAGATAGAATACACGCACTATGTAAACCCTAATCTCAGAGCTCTTTCCCTCTGGAATTTTTTGTAACCCTAATGGAGGGAGAAGAGGCTCCCTCTTATAGAGCTCATTCTTGCAAAGCTTCTCAAGTAAGCTTGTCAAGAGAGAGATCCCTCCATACACGTGTATGGAGGGGAGCAAAGTGTATGCCAGCTAGCACAGCTGGCATAAAAATATCTGCAAAAGCAGATGAACAGTGGTCGGCCAGCCAAAAATGCAATTTGACCAAAATAGATGGCCGGTCGACCATCTATAGTGCCGGTCGGCCAAACATTTGGCTGATGGCAACAAACACAGCCGGTGGCCTCAAGCCACGGCTGGTGGAGTGTGGGGATGGCCAACAATCCATTCCCTGCCCTCCAAAGCAAAAACACAAGTGTTTGGTGCAAAACCAAACACAAAACAGTTGAGTCGAGAGATCCGGAGGCAAGGCGCGTAGCCGAGACCTCCGGGAACTCAAGATGAACACAAACAAGGATGATCACCGAGTGTTCAAACGGTGACGTCCAAGTCTTGAGGATGGTCAAAAATGGGGTGTTTACAGTTGCCCCTCTTTGACAGAACTCAAAAGTCATAAGAATGACAGGAGTGATTGTCAAAGCCCAGAGACGACCCATTTTTGACAAGGCCGAAGACTTAGACAAAAAATACAAGCTGCAGATAAAGATATGCGCCCGAAGGCAGGGGCAAAATGCAACTGACAATGCAAGAAGCCGAACATAACTTATGATCATGCAAAGAAAAGCTGTAACGAAGCACATACAATGCAACAGTTTTAAGCTAGCATACATCAATCCAACTACACTACAATGCAGAAAGGATGTAAGAGAATTATGCAATTCTCGATACGTCTCACTCAGAGAATACAATACTTGCGCGGTTCGTTTGGTTGTACCAGCTTCAAATGAACCGTACATACAATATCGTGCCTGAAAGAGAAAGAAAACTCAACAGGTACAACATCATTAGCAACATGCATAACAATGCAATTGAAAGCTGCGCGACAATGCGAATGTAGGATTTAAGGTCTCCTTAGACCAAGGGGTGCACAAACAGTGCGATGATATGCAATTGAATCTAATGTAATGCAAATGATATGCAAAATTACAAAACAATAATATGCAAAACATACAGAACTATGTATAAACAATGCAAACGATATGCAATGCAATTGAATCATGATCCAATCATGAGCGGTTCAAAACCACACAAATGTCAAATAGATTGATGGAGATGCAAAGTCCGTCTACCATAGAAAAGGTGCCGCAACCCTCAAACCAACATACCAGCGTGGAATAGGCGCGTACACATGCAAAATTATGAGTGATGTAGACGAACACAAGAACAAGTACTTGGATGGAATGACATAAGTGGGGAAATGACCCGTTAATGAAAGAACACGATCCTAAATGCCGGGCGCAACAAATTACACTACAATGTAATATATACAATGGATATGGCGCGCGGGCCAAACCAAATCTTGCCTAGGAAAGGCATGTACACATACAAGCCATGTCTAACACAGAAAAGGTACCGCAACCCTCAAACCAACATACCAGCGTGGAATAGGTGCGTACACACGCAGAACTGTGCTTCAACGCGAAAAGTATGGGCACATACCAGACCAAGCTCAACATGGAACGGCGCAAGCCATAGATGGATGTGATGCAGTGGATGCATGCAAGCTACAACGCAACATATACAATATGCAGTGGATGGACGTAAATGCAATATTTACAGTAAGATGCATGACATATGCACTATATACAAGGAATGCATGACAATGCACTATTTACAATGAATGCATGCATGACATATGCACTATATACAATGGAATGCATGACATATGCATTGTTTACAGTGAATGCATGACATATGCACTATTTACAGTGCGATGCATGACATATGCACTATATACAATGGAATGCATGACACATGCATTATTTGGAAGAATACACTACAATGTACGCAAGCCGGGTGGGATGCATAACAATGTTATGAAGGCGCAAACACATGTAAGTAAAGAACACGTGACAACGTGCACAATGTGTGAAGATGTAGACACATGTAAGTAAAGTACGTGCGACAACGCATACAATGTGTATAGAAACTTGAACACATATAAGTACGCATAACGCAACAACGCATGCAATGTGTATAAAGAGGAACTTGAACACATATAAGTAAAGCATTACGCGACAACGCATGCAATGTGTATAGGAACTTGAACACATATAAGTAAAGCATAACGCGACAACGCATGCAATGTGTATAGGAACTTGAACACATATAAGTAAAGCATAACGTGACAACGCATGCAATGTGTATAGAAACTTGAACACATATAAGTAAAGCATAACGCAACAACGCATGCAATGTGTATAGAAACTTGAACACATATAAGTAAAGCAATACGCGACAACGCATGCAATGTGTATAGAAACTTGAACACATATAAGTAAAGTATAACGCAACAACGCATGCAATGTGTATAGAAACTTGAACACATGTAAGTAAAGCATAACGCAACAACGCATGCAATGTGTATAGAAACTGCGAAAAGGGGACATACTCAACTGAAACATGGTAAAGGCATGTTACTCATGACGTTGAGATGCGACTTCAAAGTAAGACGAGGCATCGCTCGACGCAAGACGTGTAATGAACAAAATCGAAACGATTTGTGGAATTTGCAAGGTACAAAAGGATACGAAAAGGATACACCTTGTACGTATTCGAGGCTTGCGCACAGAAGACACGGTCCGAGGTCAAAACGAAGGCCGGTTAAACTGTAGGAATGTGCTGTCTTGCACTATGTTGAGTAATGAAGGCCCCAAACCACACATCTGACCCAAACAAGGTTGTAGGAGGCTCACCGGCCACTGGAGAAGATCACCGGCTGTCCATCGGCCATCAAAATAGGTCATCGGCCATATATTTGGCCGACCGGCCAACAGTGTGGCCGACCGGCCAAAAATGCCTAAATCGGGGCAGTTCGGTCTTTTGGCCTCGGGTCTTTTAAAATAGGGCCTCTAGCCCTATTTTCTTCACTTGTTCTTGGTCGAAAATTGCTCCTCCCTCTCTTTAGGTTATTTTTCTCCCTTCCATTCACCGTTTTCTTCGATTTTCGTGCCCGTTTCGTCGTTTGATTCGCGAATACCTTCGCGTTTCGGACGTTTTGAACCGAACGAAACTTCGTTTCGGTGTCTCTTTCTTGATTTTCACCACTCGGGGCTTGTTTCCCTCGAGTTTTTCTTGATTTCTGTGCCTTTTCCACATTTCGGCTTTTCCGGCCATTTTCCGCCCTCTCGGGGTTGACTTTCCGTTGACTTTTCACATTCTAGCCCGGTTTTCTCTTTTCCGGCCATTTTCACACTACTCTTAGCATGGCAGACGATCTTCCACAGAGCGGGACTCCCCCGGAGCATGAGATGGATCCTGAGGCCGGGCTCTTGCCCTTGAGCGTCCGCCTGTTCGACCCGGCGACCAACAGGCCGGCGATTCACGTACTTTCTCCCGACGGACTTCGCCAGTTTCGGAGTTTTGATAGGAGGGTGCCACCAGAGCTGCTTCTGCGCGAGCCGGAGTCACATCTATCATACGGCGCTTCTGAGGTATATTCTTTCCCGTTTCATTTTCTGCAATGTAGAACACTTAACTGCCATAGTTGATTTGGTTCTTTAACTGCTTAGCCCGGATACACCGATACACTGTATGTTGTAGTTGACTGTGAACACACTTGTACTTGATGTCTGTTTGAATCTGAACACGTGCACACACGCTGTATTGTCATTGAACCACCCAAACACACTGGCACATCGCATGTTATAGTTCACTGTAAGCACACCGGCACCCGATGTTTGTTTGAACTTGAAAACGTGCACACACGCTGTATTTGCACTGAACCACTCAGAAATACTGACACATCATATGCCATAGTTCACTTCGAGCACACCGACACCCGATATCTGTTTGAATCTGAAAACGTGCACACACGCTGTATTGTCACCAATTCTGAATGCTGTTCAAAACTGTACATTTTATATTGCTTCGCAACTATTTTGCTTGAACACAGGGAGATTCCCATGCCTTCCGGGGGTATGGGAACGTTGCCGCTCGAGACTGGTATATGGAGCTGCCAAATACGGTTCGCCATATCGTAGATCAGGCCGGCTTCGGCACCTTCTGCAGAGGACTCTCGCGCCTCACTGCGAGCAGGCCCCTCATTGCCGCTCTAGTGGAGAGGTGGTGGGACACCACCGACTCATTCCATTTCTCTGTCATGGGAGACATGACGATGACTCTCTATGACTTCTCGATGCTCACCGGCATCAGGGTAGGGGGTGATTCGATCCCCTTTGACACAGACATGGACGAGTGGGAGGCCGCTTAGATTTACCTGCTGGGTGAGAGGCCGCCTTTTGCGCGCCCAGGATTCGTCAGATACTCATGGTTCGAGGTCCAGTTCAGGGTTCAGCCAGCCTTCGCTGAGGAGGCACCGATGACCCAGGAGGAGGTGGAGCAGTACGCCCGCGGCTTCCTGATGTTTCTACTGGGGACGACCATTTTCGCCGATCGGGCGAACACCGTGCCCCTCTGTCTGCTCAGCGCTCTTGTGGATGTGACCAGGATCTTGCGCTACGACTGGGGTGGCGCTGCCTTGGCCACTCTGTACGGATACATGAGCTCAGTCTCCCGTTGCAGCGGACAGCTGCTCGGAGGTTACTGGCGAGCTTGGGAGGTACACCTCTTTCTCTGTTTTACATTTCTGCCTTTCATTTTCTGTACTCTGTACACTGCACACACTGCGGTCTGCTTCACACTGAATGTACACTGCACACACGACATACATATACTCTGCTTTACACTGACTGTACACTGCACACACTGTACATTCTGCACAATACACTGCACCATACACAGTTCTACTATTTCTGCTTTATTCTGTATTCCGCTTTATCTAATAAGCACACTGACACTTACCCTGCAGTTGTGGGTCTACGCCTACTTTCCGAGGCTTGCGCCAGTGCCGGACGAAGAGACTCCCCTTGTCGTTCCATTCTCCCGACGCTTCGATGTGAGATGCGTGCGGAGACCGCGGGAGACATTCATCTTCTTCCGCCGCTACATTGACACCATCACCCCCGCAGAGGTATGTTTAACTTTAGAGTTTATTTCAGCTTCGCTTTGCACTGTATTTTCAATAATAGTAGATAACAAACTACATTTCACTTACAGATCACCTGGCAGCCTTGGGCTCCATTGCCAGCCGGGATTCGGGGGCGATTTGCCGGTGCGGAGGAGACTGCCCGCTTCAGGATCTTGCTGGAGGGCCCGGTCTGTCGGGCCTGGTACTTAGGTGAGCGCTTCCTGTGCCAGACCCTGGGTTTGTCAGAGCAGATAGTCCCGGCTCACCCTCCTGACGATATGAGGGACACCGAGAGGTTCACTCCCGAGTAGATGGCCGATTACACGATCAGCTGGGACTTGATACGCTTCAGAAGCATAGGCGACTACACGGAGTATGTCCGGTCCTACATCATGTGGCCTTTGAGCAGTGGCCGTTGAGTTGAGCGAGAGAGACCCGCGGCGCCAGCGGCTAGGGCGAGAGCAGGAGCAGGAGCAGGAGCACCGAGGGTGGCTCGGGTCCGCGGCAGGAGTGGGACTCAGAGGGAGCGGAGGGCTAGTTGGCCAGTACTGCCCATGACGATGACATGCAGAGGGCGGGGTGGGGCGACTTACCAGATCCCCATCGCTCCCCCTCCGGTTGATCATGAGTTAGTCGGATTCTACGATTTGCCTCTGGTATGTACTACTGCATTTTGCATTCTGCACAGTTAGTTCATTTTAATTCATTTGATATTCCGCAGAATACTGATGTATCTAACACTTTTGCAGGCTTCCTCCTAGTACACTCGTTAGTCCTTGGAGTTGACCGCCTCTATGATGGGGATGCTCCAGCAGAGCCTCGACCTTCTGGCGATTTACAGTATTCCGGTATGTTCTTCTGACCACGGTCTCAAACCATACATAGACTGTTTCACATAATCTAATGCACAACACAACACTTGATACACGGCCCTCACGACATCTGACACACTGTACTCATACACTGCATTCTGCACCGACACACTATTCACAGCATTCATACACTGTACTCATACACTGCATTTTGAACTGATATACTGCTCACTGTATTCGCACACTGTACTCATATACTACATTCTGCATTCGTACCTTGTTTTGCGGGGCATACTGATGCGTTTGCCTTTTGTACTTTCCAGCATCCCTTCCAGATTCCTGCTGTAGGAGGTGCTCCAGCTGGACCATCCGTTCCTGTTAAAGGAGGAGATGATGAGGGGCAGAGTATACCCCCGCACCAAAATGGGGCATACTCATGTCGGGAGTAGCTCACGGGCACCAGTTCCTGATGACGACGAGTCCGAGGCTGAGGTAGAGGCAGAGGCAGAGTCATTCGAGGAGGAGACCGGAGACGGCGCAGACTCAGATGACGGTGTCGATGACGATGCTCCTGGACCTTCGTCCAGGAAGAGAACGAGGACGGATCCGCAGGCCTGAGACCACTTGACATTGATCCAGATTTTTGCTATTTTTTTTCTTCTTGTTTTGCTTTTCTTTTGCTGGTAGCTAGGGTACCTTGTACTGCCGTGGGCAGGTTTTTGTTTTCTCTAAAACTTTGTACTTGAAAAAGATGATAAAATGAAACAAACTTTTTGTCTGAAAAATTGTTACATTTGTACATTTCATACATTGCATCATGTTACACCTTAATGTAAATGAGATTGATCTCCTGTCTGAAAATCAAACATTTGTATTGTAATAACCAGGTAATGAACTAGCTAACAGCAAAACAACTTAAACAACCCACTGCTCAGTCTGAACACTCGGCTCATGCTCTGCTGGAGATCAATCTGTATACAGCGAATCCTGAACAAACAGTTCAATCTGACAAGACGGAATACCAAGGTTGAATTTGCTGAATTTAAAACACACTCCAATGCAATCCGGAATCCATATGCTCATTGTTTTCACGCTACCTGGGTTGAACCTCCGCGGCTTTACGAAAGAACCAAATCTGTTTTGCATAAATATGGAGAATGGCACAGCACTCTGAGCACAAAATGATTTGTTTTTGAAAAAAGGGTTTCTCAAACCGGGGTATTGAGCCTACGATTGAACTCAGTGAAAAAGACTCAATAGCGAAAATCAAAAGGTTGACTACCTAAACATAACGAGACACGCTCGAAACAGACTCAAAATAAAAGTTGAGCTAAACAAAACAAAAGACACTTAAAAAAAAGAAAGACCTCAAATCACGAAGAGCCAGTTCCTTCAGGTATTGTTCCCACCCTTTTTGATTTGTGATTCTCACATCACTCGGCCCTCAAGCTCGGTTTTTTCTCTCAAAACCCTTTTTGCTCACTTTTCTCTCATCGCACACCTCTCTATTCTTTAATCTCTCATTTTTCATCCCTCCCCAGGGTGATTGATGGATGAATAGAAAGTTGTGGGTTCAAACCCAACATTGTTAGCTCGCAGCTATTTCCTCCAGGGACGTCTAGTTGATGTTCCGGATGAGGGAACGAAGTACCTCGATCCATTCCAGCTCGTGCTTCGCACTTGGTTTGATACCTCGTTGCTTAGAGGAGGTTTAGGACTTTCAGCCCTTTTACTGACAGCTTCAGTTGTGCCTTCTTCTGGCGAGTAGAGTGCCCTCCTGGCAAGTATGTTGACTACGGGAGAAAGACAGAACATCTGACTCAACTGTGCCCCTAGTTCATCATTTTGACCATTTTTTGTTTTGGTTTTCTACTAAAACAATTTTGACCAAGATGAGAGTTAGATCAACATACTTGTTCGATTTTTGATTTGAAAATCATGCAAGTTAGGCTATGAGCACTGAAAATTTTCCTTTTTTGGGTCCAAGAAAATGGTCCAGTTTTGGAAAATGAAATAGTTTTCGAGAAAATAGTCAACCTCAGTAAAAATTTTCAAAAACTATTTTTGCAAACGGTCAATGCTCAACGAGCACGAAACTCACTCTCGAGATGTACAACCTCAGATTGGAGGCAATGGAAAATTGCCCCTTGTTTGGATGGCACTGCACGGCAACGGAAAGTTGCCCCTTGTTTGAATGGCGACTCATGGCAACTCACGGCAACGGAAAGTTGCCCCTTGTCTGGATGATGCCACGGCATTTTGTAAACAGTCCTCATTAGTGATGATCACGACTGAACTCCCGAATACAGAGAAGACAATATGGACACAGTCACTTTGCAAGTGTTGGTGGCTGGACTTCAGGATGAAGTTGCCTACGTATCCCAAACATAGGAATCAAGCCTTACGTAGTTTAGGTGTCATAACCGAACTATCGAATTCAGAGAAGGCAAGGATGATCAAAACCATTACATGGACTCAGTCGCTATGAAAGCGTTGGGGGCTGGACTTCAAGATGAAGTTGCCTACGTATCCCAAACATGGGAATCAAGCCTTACGTAGTTCAGGTTAAGGTACACTCGGGTATTAACCTTCACTTTTTAGGCTCTAACTTTTGCCAAGGCGCCCGTTGCGGGTTTTCGACCTTGCGAGCTTTGTTTTTCTTTTCTTTTTCAATTCTTTTCTTTTCTTTTTTTCTTCTTTTTTATTTTTCTATTTTCATTTCTTTTGCATTTTTTTTTTGCAATTCTTTTTTTGTATTTTCTCTTGCTCTAACTTTTGCCTGGGTCGCCCTTCCGGGTTTTCGGCCCAGCAAGCCTCTCAAAGGGTAAAAGTGTAACAAGTCCATGCCAAAATGGTTTTGAGATCCTGAAGTCATCTGAATTCAGGAAAATGACTGTTGTATTGATTTGCTGAAGGTCCTATCTTCGGCTCTTCGAGCACATCGGACATTTTTGCCCCTAGTTGGAGGGGTGCTTATGTTCTAGCTTCACAAGCTTCTTCTGATGAGATCTGATCTTCTTGATCTGACTTTGGTGCCTTTTGTTCGAGGGCTGCTTGCAATCTGGCCACACAGGCCTCTCTCGATGGTCGATCGTTGAACACCCCGAATTGTGGTTCAAGGTTTTAAAGCAAGGGCTCAAGTCTTGAGGCTGAGAGCGATCCTAAGCTGCACAATCTCAAAAGTGATTCCACACAGGTCTTCGCAGGACCGTGCAAAATATTTTGTTTTGGAAAGTTTTTTTAAAGAAGCGACAAATCGCTTGTATTGAAGATAGTGTGGAACCAGTCTGGATCAAGCTAGGGTCCTTCTCAGTACTCACGCTGACAAGCATGATTTCAATCATTAAGGGCTTAGCACGCCTCTCTTTCTCTCAATTTGATCAAAGTTTTGCAAATCCCGAGGAATTCCTTCCTCTTTGTTCTCACCGCAGTGTTCAAAAAGGTTTTGAAAAACTTAGGTCAATGCAATGATTTTCAGGGCACAAGAGAGCAGGTGGAATGTGCTGCTGTTCCATTCAAATCCTCTGGCACAACTAGTTCAAAATAGTAGTAAGCACGGAAACATGATAGCCGCAGCTGTTTCATACAAATTCCCTGGTTGCAACTGGCTCCACGGCAGAGACAGACTCAAAAGGAAATAAAAGGGTAATTACAAAACAAAACGGTGTTCAAGGCAACAACCCCGAAATCACCAGACATTCTATACAATTGGACTGACTCGACGCGACAAGACAGACCCTAAGCAAAAGGACTGACTCAAAACAAAGAGACAGGCTCAAAACAAGACCACCGAACTGACTCAACACCTAAGTCAGAAACCACAAAAATTGGCATTCGCGGATGCTCAAAAGTGCGTGCCAGACGCCACATCCGAAATGCACCAAGCGCCGCCCGCAGGTGGTCCAACCCCTGATCACAAACTTGCAGTATCCTCGAAGTCCAATAGTTCAGTAGTGATAGACTTTGCTGAGGTATGTGGGAGGATGACCTCATTGTCGATCAAATCTTGCACTTTGTGATGAAGGCGGAAACAACCATCGGTGCTGTGACCGGACTGTTGGTGGTACGCGCAGTACAAGGTAGCATCATGTGTGGGAGGGAGATTCTTCGGGAGAGGCCGAGGCTCGAGGGGTTTAAGATGCCCCTTTTTAGCCAAAATTAGAAATGCCCTAGACAAAGGCATGTAGAGGGCATGAAAGACTCTGCGCCCTTTAGGCAGGTACTTTAAAGTCTGAGTATTCTTGCTAGACGCGCTAGCGAAAGGGTCGGCAGGCACTGCCTTGGTTTTCTGATCTTTCCCAGGTGCAGAGTTGGGATTGAGAGAAACTGTCCTGGCATGACGGGGCCTATCCCGATTTTTCGCCTGGCTTGAACTGCCTTCGGTTAGAGTGGGGAAAGCATCATCCACAGTTTTAGCCACAACTGCGAATACCTGCTGCTTATTCATCCCCCCGGCTTTCAAAGCCTCGACTACCCACAGCAGTTGCTCAACAGGATCAGCATCTGTTCCTACTTTGTTCTTACCTCTGGCCTCAGCCTGATCGAGGGTTTGGGTTGCTGTTGGCACATCATTATTATAGCTTGAGGCGGCCTCAGGTTGGCTGAGCTCGATCACAATTCGTCCCAGTAACGGGGGCTCCTGCGGTACAAAATTCCCAGCATACAATGTGGTTGGTGGCGAAGCCGACATCCTATAAGCAAGATCAGCCACAGACCTCTGGAGGTCACCAATCATCCCCATTAACTCGAATGTGGTGGGCTTGCGAGCCTAATACAACTGCGGTGTCCAGATCGGGTGCGCAGCAAGTGACCTGGGCGGGGTGTGGTACATCAACATTGGCCTCATCCTGCAAGATGATTCCTTGGCCTAATGCAGCTGCCATAACCACAATTTCTTCCGAACTTTGGGTCGTCATAAGTTCGTCGGATTGAGCGGTGATTGTCGGATCAGATATCTGCCTTGCTTCAGCGAAAGAGAATACCGGCTATTCTGTACTGAATCTCTGAACTGAAAGAGAAAACACACGCATTTCGGCCCAATCAGAACAGACACAGGTATAGCTGAACAACTGTACTCTACCACTGATCACTGTCCCACAAAATCACTGCCCCAAAACAGAGTCTGATATTCGCAGATATAACTGTTTCTCAAATTCTGATACTGATGCCCTTAGGTCTGATGCCCTAGACTTGCAAACTGGTATGTATGTTCCTGTAGAGATACACTCTAAAAGCACATAGCAAGCAAGAGAGAGCCAAAACATCCCTATGTTGGGGTAGGGTTTCCCTGTCCTATTTTGTCAGGAGCTAGGGTTTCACTATGCACACAGCGGTTTCAAACAACCTAACATCGGGTAAGCAACCTGTCCTAGCTTGGAATGGTCACTATGGATTCCGAATATGCACTAGGTCGAATGGTCAAAAGGGTGCCCCAGTGACGACCGGGGTTTGTGTTCCCATCATGGCAGAGCCCGTAACTGGTCAGCCTTATGACATGCTTTCTCGAAGCGAGCCTCCGGCAAACCGTTCAGGAATAGCAGACGGCAAACACTGTGTCCTAGGCGCACCAATGCATATGCAATGCAAAGAAACACATAAATGAAATCAAAACAGGATATCACGAGTTCGAGTCAAGCTCTCTAAACTCCCCAGCAGAGTCGCCAGAAACTGTAGACGTCCCCGAACGTCCCGGGAGGGAAACCCCCATTCTGTTCATTTGGGTTCACTACAGTTCGGACTCAAATTGTCACGGTTCTAAATCTGAACCAAAGAGTCCAAATCCGGCAAATCGTTTTGGAAAACAGATTTTTTGTAAAGAAGTGCCAAACATGGACTGCTTTGCTAGATACAGAGTCGCCACCTAAATATTTTATTTCGGGGGAATTTAGGAAATCTTGACTCGTTTGCCTAAGGCCACGTGTCCGTCATCACCAAAGTTGCCTCGGCTTGGGAACTTGGGTACGATTGGGGAAGGTTAGCTATGAGCACCCCCTCTCACTCGATCCGAAGATCGACCTCTACTATCCATGATATCCAATTTTGAAAACGTTATGTGTTCTTATTCCGGTTAATTAGTTAGAATTACTATGTGATGCGCGTAGCAAAACAAGTATAGACTAGATCGCCAAATTTGGAACAAAGCATCGCATATCCGTTTGTTTGGAAAATGTTTTGAAATTTACTACTCGTGAGTAGGCTAAAACACGAATTTTGATGAGTTGTTCCAACTCAAGCAATCCAACCTTCACCCACAGGCATTCAGGCAATTTATATCACATAAGCATCTAGCCACATGGTAAGCATGCTATCATGTTAACATTCACACTCGTGCGAGATGCTAAAGCGCAAAATACTTGCAGTGTACTCCAAGCCAAAACAAAGAACTCGTTAGCAATCAATGTATGATCCAAGTCCATGTTAAGTGCCTAATGTAACACATACAGAATGTAATTAGGATAGGCTCGGCTAATCCTAGGATGGCATGTGAAATGCAACCATTTGATGCACGTATTCAAGTTAGATTTGAAATACTTATGCAGTTAGTATGATGCGCCGAGCCCGGTGCATGCAATACTGATGAATGATGCATGCATGCATAGCATAAGGTATGCTAAATTAAATATGCCCTAATGCTAACCATCAAAGCAGGTAAGTAAAAGGGGAGAAAGAAGTGGTGGTTGGAAAACATGCACACACGCACCCATACTTATTACAAATTCGCCCTCACTCGGAGGGACCAAAAGAATAATACAATTAATTAACCTACAAGCTAATTAATTATTACAGACAAATTAAACTAGTCAAGCAAATTAACTAATCTAATAAAACAGTAAACAGCCTCGAGAAGAGGGTCCAATGCAATGCATGCTCGGTTCCGTTCGGAAGTCCACTGCCATGCACAAGTTGCCTCTGTTTTCCTTGCTCTGCTCCTCTGAAAATGGCACAATTCCCAAGGAACACTCTCTGGACATTGTGGAACACCACCGGCTAAGAGGGGGACACCACCGCCATGGGAAATGGTCATCGACCACTTGTGGAGATGTCGGCCACAAATGGTTGGTCGGTCGGCACTGTATGTAGCCGACCGGCCAAAACTTCCTGCAGAACCTGTTTTGACAGCAACAGAGGGCAGAACAAGGCATGGCAATGTATTTCAAGCAAATGTGTGCACCAACACATCCCTTATCATGTTTGTGACTCAAAGGGACATGGTTCTCGATTCTCGGACCACCAATCGCGCATTTCAATGTGTGATGGCCCAAGAAACCAAGTATGCACTTTGATTTCAAATGAGATGCACATCAAACAAACAAGTGAGGCTTAACCTCTATCATACTCAAATCAAGAGGCAAAGCATGCATGCCAATGCAATGCAGCCTAGGCATATGAGCTAGTATGCAACATGAGCAACGCAAACAAGTAAGCATGCGAGGCATGTGGCAATCATGCTAACCAATAAGCATGCCAAATACAATGGGGATGTTCAAGCATGCAAGCAAGCATGTGACTTCATTCAATCATGCCACAACACATGGAGCAAACATGTTAAACAACCTAAACATGTGACAACACACAAGTATGCAACAACACACAAGGTGAGCATGCAACAACATGCAAACTATGGACTTAAACTAGTTTGGGCAGCTCTATACTAAGCCCAAAACAGTGACTGAAAGTATTTTTTATTTTTTTATGAAAAAGCGTACAAAAATTAAAGAGAATTTTTTTTTGACTTTTCAATTATTTAATTTTTTAGAATAACTTTTGATTGTTTTGACTAAAACTTCATCTTCTCAAACGACGGTTTGGTATATAATATTTTTTATTTTTTGTCATACGATACTGTAACAACCCTGACTTGTGATTAACTAATAAACCTTACTTACGAATGCTTAATCAGTAATTAAGATGAAATTCTAAGTTAATTGCATGTGCTATGTATTAATTGTGTTTATATCTGTCCATAGTAGGAATATCTGTCTGTGTTTCTGTTTCGGTACGCGAATTGAAGGCCTTATTGGCATCTGAACATGAAATTTACTACGTTTTTGTGTTATTTAGAATTTTTGGAATATTATGGTAGGTTTAATTAGAATTCAATTTGGAACCAAATAATTAGAATAAAATAAGTGTAGTTGATTAGCTTAATCAAGGCTTAATGAAACTCCACTAACAAGCCTACATAAGGTTAATTGATCCTAGACTATGCCATTTAAACACTTTATCTTGATTCTTGAGTAAGGAAAATGAGAGAGAGAGAGAGAGAGAGAGAGAGAGAGAGAGAGAGAGAGAGAGAAGCTTAGGAAAATTGAGTTCAAGCTTGAAGATTGTTGGGAATTGAAGGATTTGACTTGGAAACTCAATCAATTGAACATTTAGAACACAATTGAGCATCTAAGGTAAGAATTGAACCTTGAATTTGAGACATCAAGTTAATTTCCATGAGAATTCAAGAGAATTAAGATAATGAATGCAAGAATTAAGCTAGGGAAGTAGAAAAGAAGATCATATCATTCATGCATGCATATTTCCTTACATTTTGAGCTTAATCACCAAGGATTTTCACATGGATGTGGTAATTCTAGTTTGGTTTTAAGAATTCCTCACATTTAATACCATTTGACTTCAATTGATCATGCTTTGGAAGGTTTGAGTTTATAACATTACATGCATGTTATATATACATACAATTCAAGTTTGCTTTTGAACAAATAACTTGCTTATGGGCCTTGATTTTGCGAAATGGTCTTTAATTCATGATGTTTTATAAGTTTACAAGTGTTTTCTCAAGTTTTGGCCCAAAAGAATGAGTTTTGATGCATTGGAATTGAGTTTTGGAGCTTAGAGAGCAATTTGGAAATTCCAGAAGTCATATTCTTCGCTCGAGCAGTGAAAGTTGCACTCGAGCGATGAATGCAAACTCCTAAAAGTTTTGCAGAGTTTGGGGGTTGGTTCGAGCGGAAAAAGTTGTGCTCAAGCGACCACCATTTATTTTGAATCTTGGCTCGAGCGACTAAAAGTTAGCTCGAGCATAAAATTCAAGCTCTCAGTACTTTTGCAGACATGGGCCTTGGCTCGAGCGACAAAATTTGTCCTCGAGCGGCCACCTTTATTTTTGAACCTTGGCTTGAGTGACCAAAAGTTGTGCTCAAGCATAAAATGAGAGCTCTCAGAAGTTTTGTAGACCAAGGGGTCCGCTCGAGCAAAGAAAGTTGCGCTCGAGCGAACTGCTCTGTTTTGGAAACTTTGACTAAGTGTTTCAAATTTGCATTTTGACATCCTCATTGCACCTTAGGCATTCCTAAGCCTTAATTAAGACATAATAATAAGGATAAGGATTAGAGACACACCAAGATAGAAAAGAAATAAGTTATGTATTTTTCGAGCGTGGGTTTCATTATGTATCCGTTATATGTTTGTGTAGGTCACGCGCTATAGACTATCTGGTCTGTCGACTATGTCTGTTCTGCTACCAGAGCTATCTGTGAGTAATAATTTTGTAAAGTTATGTTCATCTTTAAATATTTTTTGAATGATATGATATGATCAGTTTTCTGATATGGTATATTTTGTACGAATAAATAATTGTCCGAATTTCTGAAATATAATCGTAACATCCTTAGCATCATGTGATATCTGTTATCTGGTACTAGAGGTTACCTAGTACTAGAGGTTCCATCATGGAACTGGTTAAGCATAACCATTATCTGTTTTGTATCTGCTCTGTATCTGACTGTCCCATGTGATCATGGGTCATCTATGCGTCCCATATAATTATGGGTCATCTATTCTGTTAGCGCTAATGGATGTACCGCATATGACTATCTGTGAATTCTGAATTCTGAATATGAATATGAATATCTGTGTTTGGTTTCAGTTTTCTAAATCCAGTTTTTTTGAAAATTGAGTATTTTGTTTTTCGTATATTTTTATTTTTAGTGAATATTTTTAAAATTTTAAGTAATTTTTTTTTTTACTTTTTTAGATGCACCTTACTTAGATGTATCTAAATAGTAAAATATTTGTGAAAAATATTTTTAAAAATTAATAAATACACAAAAATATGAAAAATGTACTAAATTTTCGTATTTTTATTGTATTTTTTTAGTATTTAGTGTATTTTTTAAATATTTTTTTTCCACAAATATTATACTTTTTAAGTGTATTTATGTTAGTTGTGTCTAAAAATTAAAAACAAAATTGCTTAAAATATTAAAACAATTAATTGAAAACATTAAAATGCGAAAAATAAAAAAATAGAATTTTCTAAAAACTGTTTTCTGAAATCCAAAACCAAACAAATGTTTTTGACTTTGAACTCTGATTTCCAAATCTGTTACAAACATCATTCATTAAAACCTTCACTTTGTTATTATTCACTGTGTTTCAGCTCACCATATTATTATGTATGTAGGTGATCAGATGTGTGACTAGGCTCAGTGATGATTGCCTAGAAATCTATTCTGTTAGCTAACCACTGTGCCTCCTGAGGAGGTTCCTGTTTTGAGAAGTGGTCAAGTTTTGTGAACTATGTTTTCTTTTGTTTAAGTCTGAACATGTCTTTTTATTTATCTATGCATGTGTGGTGATGCGAGAATGACGTCATAATGATGTAAATTAAGTTTTAAATTTTCTATCCCATGTATGTCTACACAGCTCTATGGACATCATATTTTGATATTTGCTTCCGCTAGTCCCTTAATTTTGTTTAATCTGTTCAGAGGCCTTCGGTAATCCCAGTGTTACTGGCCGGTTACTGTGTTAAACCTATAGAGGTAGGTTTGGGTCGTGACAGAATAGCATCAGAGCACGAGTTATATCGCACACACAAGTCCATATGAATTGTAGGATGTCTTAGAAAAGAATTAGGGACATAACATTTGCATGTGTGAGTGTGTGTGTGAATTATCTGAACATATCTGAACTAAAGTGAAATGACATGAACATATCTTAACTGAATATGACCATTGTGAAACTGTGAAGATTATTTGCCTATGTTTATTATTGTCCTGTTTACCTATAGCAAATGGAAAATACAAGAAGTGTTGATGTAACTAAATCCTCTGAGACCCGAATGAATCGCATGGAAAGAATGCTCGAGGCCTTAACCGAATCCATGCAACAACAACAAAGACAACAACTATTACCTCTTCTGTCTTCCCCGGTACAAATCAAAACGATGGACAATGACATCATCAGTTTGACTCAAAAGTTCAACAAAATGAAACCGCCAACATTTTTGGGGGGAATTGAACCACTAAAGGCTGAGACTTGTATGTTAGAAATCGAGAAACTGTTTGAAGTGTTTCCATGTTCTGAAACTCAAAAAGTTCTATTGGCCACATACACGCTGAAAGACAAAGCTCGACGTTGGTGGATGCTTTTCTAAGATAATAATGGGGCTTTAAATTGGAATCAATTCAGAAAAATCTTCTATGAAAAATACGTCCCTCAACGTTTCCAACACTGAAAGGTGTCCGAGTTCGAACAATTAAAGCAAGGCAGCATGTCTATGGCTGAATATGAAGCCAAATTTACTGAGTTAGCCTGGTTTTCCCTACACATGGTCGACATAGATTATAAGAAAACTCAAAAATTTGAAGGAGGGCTGAATCTGGATATGTTTGATTGGGTCAATGTATTGAAATTGCCTAAATATGTGGATGTACTTGATCGAGCTCTGATGACAGAAGCTAACTTGGCTGCTATGAAACAAACTAAAGCTTCGGCAACTGAATGGAGAAGTAAAAGATCTGGGTATAATTTCAAAAAGGGCCGCTCATTTGCAATGAATAAGAAGCAAAACACGGGGTTTACTAGCAGCTCAAGCCAAAGTAGTAGATCTACACCTGTTTGGTTTGAATGTGGAAGAAAACATAAGGGTGTCTGTTATCGTGTAACTGGTGCTTGTTTCTGGTGTGGCAAAACTGGCCATATAGTAAAAGATTGTCCACTCGGGTCTAACAATGCCAACCGTCCTACGACAAGTTCAGCCGGATTCGCTTATGCACCAAGATCAAATGTGAGAACCAATACTGGGAGAGAAACTTTAAGGCAAGGTCGAGTATTTGCACTTGTGCCTGGTGATGTGCAGAACACTAACTCAGTGGTGTCAGGTATAATTCCTATCTGTGCTCAGAATGCCTATGTGTTGATAAATTCTGGTTCTATGCATTCCTTTGTATCACATACTTTTTTACAGAAGTTGACTAGACCCTTAGAATTATGAATTATTTATTATCTGTTTCTACACCATCTAGGGGTTCTATGGTATGTGCTTATGTTTATCCAGCATGTGATATTGTGATTGGTGATATGATATTGTATGTTGACCTATTGCTTTTGAGTCTTGATCATTTTGACTGTATATTGGGAATGGATTGGTTGACGAAGTATTATGCCATTATAGATTGTGTGAATAAATTGTGTTTCGGCCATTTGGGTTGCTTGAGTTTTTGTTTATTGGGAATGGGATAATTCCACCTCCATATTTGATCTCTACAATGAAAGCTAATAAACTGTTGAGAAAGGGGTGTCGGGGTTATTTGTGTTGTGTATTGACTGTTCCAATAGATAACACTAATGTAGAAAACATCCTTGTAGTTAATGAATTTCCTGATGTGTTTCCGAATGAACTACCTAGTGATTTGATGGATAGAGAAATTGAATTTACCATTGAGGTATTACTTGGAACACAACCTATTTCAAAAACCCCATACAGAATGTCAACTTCTAAACTGAAAGAATTGAAAGTTCAACTTCAAGAATTGTTAGATAAAAAGTTTATCCAACCGGGCACTTCACCTTAGGGTGCTCTAGTTTTGTTTGTTAAGAATAAATATAGAACCTTGAGATTGTGCATAGATTACCGAGAACTAAATAAAGTGTTTGTTAAAAAAAAATATCCACTGCCCCAAATAGATGATTTGTTTCACCTACTTCAGGGAGCCTAAGTCTTTTCTAAGATTGACCTTAGATTCGATTGTCATTAATTGAAAGTCAAGACAGAAGACATTGAGAAAATAGCCTTTCGAACAAGATATGGGCACTATGAGTTTCTAGTGATGCCATTTAGGGTAACTAATGCACTTGCAACATTCATGGACCTAATGAATAGGGTGTTCAAACAATTCCTTCATGTGTTTGTCGTTATGTTTATTGACGATCTCAAAGCAGGGAAGACCATTGTCACGACCCGAACCCGCCCCCATGGGTTAAGGACATAACCGGCCGGTAATCCTGACATTACCTACGGCCTCAAACCAAACCAGACATAACTCATCAGAGTAAGGGGGCCAAACGGAAGCAGAATTTAAAACTTTTTCCATAGAGCTGTGCTTATATGGCACATCATAACAATTCATACATATACATGTTAATAACTCACAACAGAAAATACAGCAACATGGAGTTCTGTACAGACAAGATCATTTATGTCTAGATCAGCCAATCAAAACCATATACAAATGTATCTAAAGTCCTTGCCAACATGACAAAATGAAAGTGAATAGCAAAACGGCGAAGACCAGTCTCGTGCATGAGACGTAAGGGTTGACTCTTCAAAACCTTGGTTGTTCCACACAAACTTCACTGAGGCTGGGTTTGGACCTCTCTTGGCTCACCTACAAACACATGAATGAACGTGAGCGAAAGCCCAGTGAATAATATCAAATAAAGGAGATACATTAGAACAATATACGTCAGAAGGCCTTGGGCCCCACTTATAGTTCTATCTAACATATATATATATATATTGATCAAGTGGTTGCGGTCCCAACACCTCGGACGGCCTCAGGCCCAATCCATTCCTGTCAAACTGGCCTTTGGCCCATTTATCCTTTCGTGTCAAACTGGCCTTTGGCCCATTCATTCTTTCGTGTCAGACTGGCCTTTGGCCTATTCATTCATTCATGTCAGACTGGCCTTTGGCCCATTCATTCATTCATGTCAGACTGGCCTTTGGCCTATTCATTCATGTCAGATTGGCCTTTGGCCCATTCATTCATTCATGTCAGACTGGCCTTTGGCCCATTCATTCATGTCAGACTGGCCTTTGGCCCATTCATTTTATCATCCTGGTCAAACTGGCCTCTGGCCCATTCATTCGGCATAGCAAATGTTGTCCACCATTCAAATTAACGGACTTATAAGACTTACATAGAAGTAAGCAATTGGACAACCAACATATTTCAGATATATTTGTTAAGATATTACTCACAGTGATCGGCTGGATGATTTGCCCTGGAGCTCGACCCTACACATTCCATGAACACAATGGGTTACAAACAATTCAATCTGTTCTAAATTCACATATTCCTCTTTAGGCTTCATTCTTATCCTTTTAACTCATTTTCAATGTTCAATGCATGCCTAAGAGTACTTAGAAGTGAAAGAGAACGAAAAATGAAACACAGAACATATTTACAAAATTTCAGAAGCAGGGGTCCCCGCTCGAGCGGACCCATGAGGTCTACAAAAGTACTGGTTACATCATTTTTAAGCTCGAGAGTGAACTTGGACGCTCGAGCGGAAGGTCATTCTATATAGCTCCCCACTCGAGCGTGAACTTCCTCGCTCGAGCGGACGTCATGTCTGCAAAATATTCTGGGAGCTCGCATTTTACGCTCGAGCGGCGGTTCCCTCGCACGAGCAGACATCATGAATTCTGGGTTTTCCAGAACTGTTCTTGAGTTTTAAATTTGCATTCAAAACAACATTTCTTGCATATTGTGGCTCAAACTTCACATATACATGTATCAACATGATCCAACACCAAATTTATTACATTATGAAGCTCAATTTCACAAATTAATCACATGCATGCCTCAATTTACACCAAACTCATTCCCAATATTACAAATTCATGCATTCAAACTCACACTCTCATGAATTGTACATGCATGTGGAACACAACTTCTATTCTCAACTTGGATGATGAAGAGATGGTCAAAAATATGAGCTTTAACTAAAATCTCACATGGATTATACATTTTGTGCTCAAACATGCAAATTCAACGCAATTTCTCACATGCATGTGTTCTATGACTTCTAATTCAACAAAACCAACTCAATTTCATCATAAACAATTCAATTCATGTTCTTGACTACCAATTAATCTTGAATTTACAAAATCACAAGCTCAAACCCATGAATTTACTCACCTAGGAGCTTAATCTTTACAAATTCTAGTTGAATCTTGAATGTATCTTCAAGATCCTCAAGCCTCTTGATCAACCTTCAATTGTTTCCCTTCTCTCCCTCTCTAGCCGACCCTCTCTCTTTTCTTAGAGTCAAAATTAGCCAAAGTGAATAAAAATAGAGGAATTGAGTGTATAATGGCCCTTTATAAGCTCGCTTGGTCACATTATTTTAATGCTAATTAATTGAACACCATTACATTAATTTAATCTATTTAATTTGATACGAATCAATTTTCAATTAAATTTCACCGTAGGCACTAAAAATTACGCTAATCACAATGGCGTAGTCAATTTCGGGTTTTGTGGCCGATAAGGCTTTCAATTTAAATTCCAAAGTAGATAATCAAACAGATATTCCTACGGTGAACAGATAGAAATTCAAAACCACATATTTTCACATAAACGGCACACAAAATCATATCAAACATATAATCACATTCATAATAAGGACCAATTAGCATAATAAGGAACAGGGTTATCACAACCATGACGATCATTTAAGAATTGTTCTACAGATTCTAAGAGAAAAGAAATTGCTTGCCAAATTGTCCAAATGTGAGTTCTGGCTAAACAGTGTGACATTTCTGGGACATGTAATCAACAAGGATGGCATATCAGTTGACCCGCAGAAAGTTAAAGCCATTGTGAACTGACCAAGTGTCATGACCCAAACCCGCCCCTGTAGGTTTAGCATTGTAGCCGGCCAGTAATCCATAGATTGCCAAAGGCCTCTTAAACAACAATCAAATTATTAGGGGCTAGTAGAAGCAAATAACAAATATACAATGTCTATTAAGCTGTATAGACATATATGAGATAGAAAAATTTTAAACTTTATATACATATATATACACATCATCCTTACGTCATCATATATATATATATACAGATTAGATAAAAAAGGATTTAACCCTAATTATAGAATAAACAAAAACTTAAACTTCAATTACATAGCCTTGACCACTTGACGTTTTCGGAACCTCTATGGGAAGCACATAGGTTGGCTGACAAAGACAGATTCCAAGTAGAAGCTTTAGGCCTGATCACGCACTTGATCACCTATATACATATATATAAACTGTGAGTTGGAGCCTAGCGAATAACAATAAGGTAAAGTGTTTATGAATGATGTCCATCACAGATTCAAAAATCAAGATTTATATCAGAAACAGATTCTTATACATATTCAGATTTCAAATCAAAAACAGATTCAGATTTATATACTTATTCAGAAGTCATAAGTAGTTATATGTGGTATATCCATTAGCTATCAGATCAAATTGGTCATGACACCCACATGCATAGTCGGTACCGATGACCATGAAGGTCAATATCTTGTGCACAAGTAGTCATGGTATTGTATCCCCCAGGCGAGGGCCATGTGAACATAGGCAACGGTATTGTTTCCCCCGAGCAAGGGCCATATGATCATAAGCCACGGTATTGTTTCCCCCAGGTAAGGGCCATGTGCATATTGGCCACTGTATTGTTTCCCCCGGGCGAGGGCCACGTGAACTAAGGATGCACAAATACATTTCAGAAAAATGGACATTCATTCATGATTCATAAAATGACATTTCAGAAAACAGATCATATCATTTCAGCCAGAAATACTTATAGTCAAACATAGCTTTACAGAGTTGTTACTCGCAGATAGCTCCAGAAATAGATCAGATAGACAGTGGCACGTGACCTACACAAACACATAACATATACACATTGAAACACAATATCACTTCCTTGATCAAACTTGACTTCTCTTGTCTTTTTCTGGTTAAGCAATCCGAAGTTCTACTACGCTTATTCTTTCTTTATTCAAATGAATCGGGTTCTCATTTCACATATTCTTTCATTACTAAATCATTCTTTTCTAAATCAACCAATTTCTTACTTGGCTTCTTAATTAATTACTACTAAGTCAATGACTTATTCTTTAACCAACTAATTATGTTGATTGCTAGCTTATTAATCCTCAATGAGTTATAATTCTTGCTTAGAAATGTTTGGGAGAAGATGAGATGAAAATATAAACAAAGTATGATTTGTCAAAACATGTTGAAAATAGCCTGACAGCTCGAGCCACCACTTGGTCGCTCGATGTAGACACCCCATTTTTGACCGTCCTCAAGACTTGGTTGTGCTTGTAGGTACACCCAACAACTGGTTCGATTGCTCGCCCAGCTTTCGACTGTCGCGGCGGAACGTCACCGGTTCGAGTTTTCGGACCCTGTATCCTTTCTGCCTCATTTTTGGACCCTCCTAGTGCACTGCCGGCCATAGGCATGGCACTGCCGGCCATGGCTTTGCCCCTGCCGGCCATCAGTGTGGCACTGCCGGCCATTACTGATGGCCGGCACCCCCCATTTCTCAGCTAGTTTCCGGGCAGATATTTTGTACCAGCTGGATTCCTCATATCTGCCCTCCATACACGTGTATGGAGGGATCAAAGCCTTTGGAAGCTTGTTCAAGAAGCTTTAGCCTTGCATTGCTCTATATAAGCAAGGGGCTTCTTCTTTACACCAGGTTCTGAGATTTTGGAGGGCAAAAATCCATCTCTCTCTCTATATTGCTTGTGGTTAGAGCTTGGAAGTTGGATTTCTTTGCAATTTTGCACTATACCTCATAGCACAAGACCTCCATCCTCCATTCAAACACCTTGAGGCTGATCTTCAGAGGCTAGAAGCTCAGATTTTTGGACCAAAAGGCTGCTAAAGACTTGTTCTTCAAGGGTAAGTACACTTTTCCCCTAAACTAGCCTTTTTTTGTTTCATTTATAAGCCTTGCTTGCAAGCATTTTTGGGCTCCAAACCTAACTGAAAATAATCATATTTTGAGTCCCTTTCATGTTTGATCAAGGGTCTTTCTCTGTTTGAGACCTCCTTCCATCACTTGCCTCTTTAACTTTCTTTTAGGCCTATTTTTGCATAGTCTTTTAGGCTTATTTTTGAACTGTTTTGAGCTTTGATGTAAACTGTAAAGTGGATTTTTTTGATCCCTTCTTCAACTTTGTTGAAGGGCTCTCCTCTGTTTGAGGTCATTTACTACCACTTGCCTCTTTACCCCTCTTTTAGGCCCTTTTCTTGCATGCTAGTTTAGGCCTACTTGTGTTTATTGTAGTGGTTTGTTGTAAACTGTGAAGTGCCTTATTTTGAGCCCCTCTTCAACTTTGTTGAAGGGATCCTTGCTTTTTGGGGCCGGCTACTGCCCCTTGTCTCTATTCTCACTTTTAGGGCCATTTTTGCATGATAGATTAGCCCTATTTGTGTTCATTTTTGAAGCATGTTGTAAACTGTAAAAAGTTTTGTTTTGAGGCCCTCTCCATGTTAGATTGAGGGCATTTTCTTATCTGAGGTCATACGTTATCTAGTATGCTTAGTTGCCTCTCGTTTTGAGCCTTAAGCCTAAGCTATTGTTGCATGCCTTGTTTGGCCTTCTAGCCACTGAAATCTAGTGGATTTTCAGTGGCTAAGACCCTGTTTTGAGCCTCCAAATCAGAGGGGGGGTGACCCCCTCTCACCTTGACTTGCTTGATGGCCATTTTGGTCTTCTAAAGGGCCCCCATCTTGCATGCTTTGTTGACTGATTTTGGGGCCAATTTTGTGAGTTTTAGGACTACCATATTTGATTTTCAGAGTTGTATATGTCATGCCACTTGTCTATCTTGTATGTGCCTAATAACTCCTTGCATGGCCCTCTAAAGCAACTCATCATTTTTGCATGCCATGGTTGCATATCAGTGGTTATTTGGGCCTATTTTCACATGTTTAGTTCACTGATTTTTGATGATTTGGTCAGATTCCATGTGCATCATGTACTTGCCATGTAAACCATGTTTGCTAGTCAAAATTGCGTGCTAATTTAGTCCATCTTGTTAGCACTTTTTGGCCTTGCCTTAAACTGGAAAAGTCCATGTTTTGGGGCTGCCTTGACTCTGTCTTCATACTTCATGTTCAAATAATGCATGCTTTGTATAACTGTAAGTCATTCCACGCGCCTAGTTTTGAGTTTCGGGTCTCACCTCATGCATCGGGTGCGATGTTTTCATGATTCGGGGCTGTTTAGCATCATATTTCAGTGTTGAAATTTGCTTGTTTGCATACCATGTTCCATGCCTTACCATGCTTTGATAGAGTGGCATTCGTGCCTTAGGTTCGGTCCTCGGTTTGCGTGCACGCGTGCACACATTTCGAGTGTCTCATTTTCATCTAATGGCCTCTTATGTGAGTGTGGCTGAGGTCCATTCATATTGGTGTAAGTCCATTATGCATTGTGTATGCCATTCCATTTCATAGCATTGTGTATGCTAGGTTATATGTTAGCGCATCGTGTATGCCATGTTACCTCGTGCATCGTATACGCCATTCCATAGCATTGTGCATGTTAGGTTGTATCTTAGTTGTATTCATGCATGTCATGCATATCGCATTGTGTTTGGGGTAGGAGTTAGCCCGAGCACGGGAAACGAGGGACGTTTCGTACTCCGAGTGACGGAACGTGCCTCAATTCCGGTCGCCGACACTTCGGATTATCCATGATGGAGTCTCGGTCTTGTTGTGTTTATACGTGCATTCATTTCATATTGAGTAGTGCAATTCGACTCTTCGGCCATCATGCATCGAGATGCGTGATTGGTGGCACGAGGATCGAGGACTACACTCCCTGAAGAGTAGTCATGCATACATATGTGAAAATACTTTGTCATGCCCCTTTGTTGCTCTCTGTTGCAGCAAATCAAGAATCAGCAGCCTTCCGAAGTCTGGCACGCATTCCAAGAACAATTGCAAACAGAGGCAAACCGGGGCATTGCGAGGGATTCTCCGCACAAAGCAACCCGAGCACGCATCATTCATCATCCGAATCAGAGTTGAGGTAGTCCCTGGCTTGCATGCCAATTCATTGCTTTCCTAGTTAAAATTTGTTAATTAATTAGGGTTTTGTATTTATTCGGGACTGTACTATTTATTCGGGACTGTATATTGTTTATTCGGACCCTCTGCGCGAGGGCAATGCTGTAATAAGTGTGCGTGCGTGTGATGTATGTCTTCCAACCCTACGTCTTTCTCCCTTTTATTTACCAGCTTATGATGGTTAGATTAGGGCATATTTCAATTAGCATACAGTATGATAGCATGTTTGCATTCATTCATCTGTTTTGCATGCACGGGGCTCGGCGCATCATACTAACTGCATTTGTATTTCAATTCTAAGTTGAATACATGTTAGCTATAGCATTCCATATGCCATGCTTAGAATAGCCGAGCCTATCGTAGTTGCATTATTGCATGTGTTGCATTAAGCATTTCTGTATAGTTAGGATCATGCATGATTTCTAATCAGCTTTTGTTTTGGCTCGGAGTACCCGGTAAGTTTTATGCTTTAGCATCCTTGCATGCGTGTGAGTTACTGCCATGATAGCATGCTTACCATGAGGCTATGTGCTTATGTGATATAACTGCCTGAATGCCTGTGGGTGAAGGTTGGGTTATTTGGATTGGAATAAATCATCGACTGTGAGTTTTAAGCCCACTAAATAGTGGCAAAATCATGTTTTCTTAAGCGCACCTGAGGGTAGCAAATCCACGTCTTAGCCTACTTGCGGGTAGCACCATCAAACCATTTTCAAACAAACAAGCAGGAAATGTTTTGTTCCAATTCAGGCGACCCGGTCTATACTTGTATGATGTGCGCATCACATAGTAAATCTAGGCTAATAACCGGAATAAGAACACACGATGTTTTCAAAATAAGATATCATGGTTAGTAGAGGCCGATCTTTGATTGGGCGAGAGGGGGTGCTCATAGCTGACCTTCCCCAATCATACCCAAGTTCCCGACCCGAGGCAACTTTGGTGATGACGGACACGTGGCCTTAGGCAACGAGTCAGGGTTTCCTAAATTTTCCAAAAATAAAATATTTAGGTGGCGACTCTGTATTTGGCAAAGCAGTCCATGTTTGGCACTTCTTTCTAAAAATCTGTTTTCTCAAAACGATTTGCCGGATTTGGACTCTTTGGTTCAAGATTAAGAACCGTGACACAAATCGAGTCCGAGCTGTAGCGAGTCCCCCGCGGGCTTGTTACAGTTTCTGGCGACTCTACTGGGGAGTTAGAGAACTTGACTCGAACTCATGATATCTTGTTTTGACTACACTCGTGTGTTTCTTTGCATTGCATTTGCATTGGTGCGCCTAGGACACCGTGTTTGCCATCTGCTATTCCTGAACGGTTTGCCGGAGGCTTGTCTTGTCAAGGCATGACCATAAGGCTGACCGGTTGTGGGCTCTGCCAGTATGGGAACACAAACCCCGGTTTTACCGGGGCACCCTTTTTGACCATTCGACCTAGTGCATATTCGGATCCATAGTGACCATTCCAAACTAGGACAGGTTGCTTAACCAATATAGGTTGTTTGAAACCGCTGCGTGCGTAGTGAAACCCTAGCTCCTGACAAAATAGGACAGGGAAACCCTACCCCAACATAGGGGTGTTTTGGCTCTCACTTATCTGTTGTGTGCTGTTAGAGTGCGTCTCTACAGGGAAATGCATGTATCAGTTTATAAGTTTGGGCATCAGGCCTGCGGGCATCAGTCAGTGTTTGAGAATCAGTTATCTGCGGGTATCAGAGATTCAGTTTTCGAGGACAGTGATTCAGGGATAATGATCAGTGTTTGAGGACAGTGTGTATTCAGCTTATCAACCGTGTGTTGTTATGCCTGACTGTGTGTTGTGCATTTTAAGCTGTTATGTTGTTCGTTTATCTGGTTATTTATTTTCTTTTTGCTTTATTTATCTTTTTGCTAGGGACAAGTTTTAGCACAATTGCTTCCGACCCAGTAGATATTCCCTAAGCACTTTGGACAAGAGGTCGTCGGCTCAATCGATCCGAGGATCTGATTGACGGGCAGCCAGTGTTTCATTCTCTACCCCCGGTTGTTAGAAGAAGGCCAAGAAAGCGCAGTGTGTCTGAACAGAGGTTACCAGAACAGTGGTCTACCCTAACAGTGACCAGTCGGGTGGAGGTCTCAGTTTCTGCTATAGAGATACACTTACCAGTCAGTCAGCAGGATCAGCAGAGCATAGCTGAAATGGAAGAAATGATGCGACAGATGCAAGAGAGCATGAAGCAAATGCACGATGACGCTGTCCGCCAAGCGGAGTTCTCCAAACAGCAGGCCACAATCATGGCCCAGCAGGCCGAGCTCATCACTAGACTGCAGCAGCAGACCGGAACATCAACCTCACACCCAATTCCTCCTCCACCAGGGGTCCCGTTACCCGAGCAAACACCAACTGTCCAGAATACCCTACCAAACATCCAAAACACCTTGCCAAATGTCCAGAACATCCAGGAGGACACAGACATTCCAATGGGGCCAGCTCGCCCCCACTTCCGCCTCAACTGTCCAAGACACATACACCCGTCAACCACCCGGACTCTCCCTTTGAGTTCGAAGTAGACCCCACAGCACTGAAATTGAGCAAGCTTGAGAAGTTATTCAAAAAATCCCAGGGGGTAAAGGCTATTCTGGATATCGAGAACGGATATACCGATGTGGCCGTGACATTGCCGAACAGATTCAAGATGCCGCAGATCGATCGCTTCGATGGATCCGGGGACCCCATGGTCCACCTCCGGCTATTTTCAGATATACTGCGGCCAATGGGCCTAACCAAACCACAGAAGCTTTCGCTATTCGGCCGGACCCTGTTGGGTGTCGCCGCTATCTGGTATGCGAAGTTGGAGGATGATGTCAAAAGAAGTTGGGATGAAATGGCCGAGACCTTTGTTGCACAATACTCGTACAACACCCAAATCGAGATTACAACCCGGGATCTCGGAACAAGGCAGGAGCCTAAAGAGAGCTTCTCTGAATTCGTAACCCGATGGAGGGCAAAGGCTTCGATGATGACCCTGAGGCCTACCGACAAAGATCAAATCAGGATGATTGTGCGCAATCTCCAGCCAAAACTCATGCAAAAAATGATTGTACTCCCCTTCCCCACTTTTTCAGATCTGCATGAAATGGGGGTACAGATCGAAGATGCAATGAAACAGGGTCTGATTGACTAGGATAAGGAACAGCCTCGAAGGACTTTCAACTGCAACAACAACACAGGCACGAGCAGTGCTGCGAATACAAGGGCTTCGGAAGTCAGTATGGTCACCACCATCCCCCCTCCCCTTCCAAGACCCATGGCAACCACACCCTTCTCCGGTGCATCCGGAAGTAACACCCAGACAGCCAGATTCCAACCCCGGGGCCAAAGAACCTTCACCCCATTATACATGCCCTTGTCCAAGGCTCTAGGGGTCTTAATCAGAAAAGGGTATCTAAAGCCCCTGGAGCCGAGGCCATTGCCAGAAAAACTCCCCCCCACTCACAACCCAGCCAAGTACTGTGCATATCACCAACAGCATGGTCATGATACCGACCAATGTTTCAGACTGCGTCACGAGATTCAAGACCTCGTTGACAAAAATGTGATTATGCCACCAGAAAGACCTAACGTCACAACCAACCCACTCCCTACTCACAACCAAGCTCCACCTCCCAAAAGAGTTAATCTTATCCAGACTGGGGTCGTGTCTTACGATCCTAGCATCTATATCACTCCCTCCCATCTACCTAAGCCGGAGGTGCTCCTTCCCGACTGCACCGACTATTTGTGCATGATGGACATCTCCACAACCCGACCTGAGCCAATGGTGGTGGCTGTTGAGGAAACTACAGAGGAGGTTGCAGAGGAGGATAGAATGGTTGAATCAGGGTTTGAGCAGTCTGAGGATTTTGCTGGGGAAGCCTATGATCCGAGTGGTTACATTTTGTCAGCAGGCCAGTTTAAGCCAAGTGCAGAATTGCCAGAGAGGGCAGAACTGTGTGTGATCCAGGGGGATGGATTTGAGCAGAGGACAGAGGATTTAACGGCCGTAGAGGAGGACTTTGCCAACCTACAGTTTTTCAATGACCAAGAATCAGGGGACGCAGCAGTCAACTGGTCTAAGTATGAGGAATTGGCAGAGGCTACCGGATGGCTGGATGATCAACCGGATGTTGTAGAGTTCCAACAGAGCCCGGCAGGGGCGAGGGTGTCAATTGTGGCCGGAAGGGTCGGAAGTTAGAGTACGTTACCGGAGAGCGCCGGTACAAAGAATTTCGCTCAGGACAGAAGCATTGTGAATATAGAGAAAGTTGAACAACAAACTGCGTTGACGCAGGTAGAACAACGGGGTTCTGAGAGAACCGGGAAGGCTAAAATCCATTAGGGGATTGAAAGTGCTGTGGGCGCGAGAACAGAGGGTGCTGTGAGTATGCAGGTTGAAAGTGATGCGAGTACAAACATACCCGAGCCAGACAAGTGCTTTTTAAATGCCAACGGAATGTGGTAGGAAGATGATGATTTATGTCTTGCCCACACAGACGAGGACTGGGGAAGCAATCAACCAGACGACACCTGGTACCTCGATGAGGTTGACCACATGACAAGAAGTGGGCGGTACTTCAAACCCCCACACCTAGACCAGCCAGAGGCATCTGGGAAGGATAAAGAAGCTGAGAAACAGAAGGAGAAGCAGCTCGAAGAGGAAGCTGTGCTGAAGCAGTTAAAGAAGATACAAGCAGACATCTCCATCTGGGGACTGCTTATGGCGTCACGAGTACACAGGCAGGCCGTCCTATCTACTATGGACAAGGCTAAACTCTCTATAGATACCACACCAGAGCAGCTGGTTGGACTGGTCTTTCCGGGAGAAGGATCCCCGACGATAACCTTTTCAGACAAAGAATTACCGCCTGAGGACGCAAATCATAACAAACCCCTCTACATCTCTGTGGAATGTAGAGACAAGTGGGTGCCAGTGGTTCTTGTTAACACGGGATCCGCCATCAATGTATGCCCGTCGAGGACGGCATATGCAATCGGGTTGAAGCCCGCGGACTTCGTGCCAACTACTCAAGTGATCAAAGCCTATGATAACACCAGCAGGGAGGTGATGGGGACTGTCAAAATTCAGACCCAGGTTGGTCCAGGACAACACAACATTGAATTCCATGTCTTGGACGTTCCTGCAACCTTTAACCTACTCTTGGGGCGGCCGTGGTTGCACCAAGTGAGGGCAGTCTCTTCCACTCTACATCAGATGGTGAAATACCCCTATGGAAAGGGAGTAGCCATTGTTTTCAGGAATTCATCAATCCATCCACCTCTGGAGGTATCTACACCAGTCCTAGAAATCGAGCACGGCACGGAAGATGTGTTCTTATCAGGGTTTACTCTGGCTGAGGCTCGGGTTGTGCAGAATATCATGGCTGTTAATGAGGGAGTGTACGTTAGTGCTCAATCTGTATACCTCATGAACAAGCTACAACACATCCCCGGGATGGGATTGGGAAGGAGCGGCTGGAAAGGCGTCGCAGCATTGGCCGAAGTGCCACACAACCCTCATACCTTTGGCTTGGGATATCTACCCACCAAAGAGGATTGGATGCGAAAGGGGAAGGAAATGGCTGGGAGAGCCAAAGCGAAGAAAGCGGGGAAACCTTTTGACTTAATGCACAGGCCCATTCAGGGTACCCTGAACGGACGCTTCGTCCGGGAGGAGGAGGACTTTCCGTTTTGTGGCTTCCCCGAGCCGTGGCTGAACGCGGAGAGGAAGCGCGTCCCAGGCTTCGAGATTTTCTTCGACCTGCAATTACCCGGGGATGACGTTGCCGAAGAGCAGACAGACCCATCAGCTGAGATTGAGCAGTGTAAGGCAGTGGACTCCGAGGGCACTGAAATTGAAATGGGGGTAGCACTGGCATGTCTATTTTCAGATCCTCCGATCGACCAAAAGTGCTTGGGGGATAACTTCTCGGTTTCCATGATTGGGGATGAAACGGCTGCGAGCCTACCAGCAACTATTTTGGATGCATCTATTGCACCCTCTCTCACTTGGCAATATGAAGAGGGATTTTTGTCCAGCAGCACCTGGTCAGGTAGTGAGCCGGAATCTGATTCCACCGAATCTTGTGAGTCGGAATTAGGTTCCAGCTCGACTGAGTCTGAGTCCGGCATTCTTGGGGGTGATAACCCGGATGCCACAGTCCTGTCCAGGTCGTCTTTTTTTTTTCTCCTTTGAGTCTGTTGTAACAGAAGAATTGGACGGTTTGGAAGCACTTAATGAGAATGAGGTGAATGTGGTTTCTGAGTACTTTTCTGTGCCTTTGATTTATTGCTTGAATCAGGACTTTCAAAATTTTGATAAAAACGACGAGGAAGAATTTCCTCCGGTTTTACAACGTTTAATTGATCAAGAGCAGGAGAGATTTGTTAAACCTTTAATGGATGAAATCACTACCGTGAATGTTGGCACTGAGAAGGACCCGCGGCTGGTCCAGATCGGGTCCACGTTGTCTTCGGAGGAACACGAGCGCTTAGTCGCTTTATTAAAAGATTTCAAAGATGTTTTCGCGTGGTCCTACGAAGACATGCCTGGAATTGATCCTGAGATTGTACAGCATCGGATCCCTCTAGACCCCGAGGCTCGACCCGTCAAGCAGAAACTCAGGAGGATCCGCCCAGACTGGACTCTCAAGATTAAAGAAGAGGTCACCAAGCAAATCGATGCAGGTTTCCTGCTGGTATCCGAATACCCGACTTGGTTGGCCAACATCGTTCCAGTGCCGAAGAAGGATGGCAGGATCCGAGTATGCGTGGATTTCAGGGATTTGAACAGAGCTAGTCCGAAGGACGATTTTCCCTTGCCGCATATTGATGAGTTAGTAGACTTCACAGCAGGGCACGCATTGCTTTCATTTATGGATGGCTTCTCAGGCTATAATCAGATAGTGATGGCACCCGAAGACCGGGAAAAGACTGCATTCACCACCCCGTGGGGGACATACTGCTATAGAGTTATGCCGTTTGGGTTGAAGAACGCTGGAGCTACTTATCAACGGGCCGCGACCACAATATTGCATGATATGATCCACAAGGAGGTTGAGGTGTACGTGGACGACATGATTGTCAAGTCCAAAGATAGAGAGGGCCACTACACCGCCTTATAAAAGTTCTTTCAAAGGATCAGAGAGTTCCGGTTGCGGCTGAATCCTCAAAAATGTACGTTCGGCGTTACAGCGGGAAAAATGCTGGGGTTTCTGATTACACAAAGGGGCATCGAAGTCGACCCTTCCAAAATTAAGGCCATCCTAGAAATGCCCCCACCAAGGACTGAAAAGGAGGTGCGAGGCTTTCTGGGTAAAGTGCAATTCATAAGACGATTTATCTCAAAATTAACCTTGACTTGTGAACCACTTTTTGGTCTCCTGAAAAAAGGCAAGAAATTCCAATGGGACGGCCGATGCCAAGCTGCGTTTGAACAGATCAAGGAATATCTACAGAACCCGCCCGTGTTGTCGCCACCAGAGCCGGGAAAACCGTTGATATTGTACCTTTCAGTGACTGAGACCACAATGGGCTGTATGCTCGCACAAGAATCTGAAGACAAAGTAGAGAAAGCCATCTACTATCTTAGCAAGAAGATGCTAGAGTATCAAAACTCGCTATACACCGCTGGAGAAGGCTTGCTAAGCTTTGGTATGGGCTACCAGGAAGCTGCGGCACTACCTGTTAGTTCACTCCGTAATGTTGGTTTCACGGCTCGATCCCATCAAGTATCTTTTCGAGAAACCAGTACGGGTAGGCTAGCTCGTTGGTTTCTGTTGCTCTCCGAATTTGATCTGAAATATGTGACACGCAAGTCGGTCAAAGGAAGAGCAGTGGCAGAATTCTTAGCCAACCACCCAGTGGAATGGGGCGGAGCAGTCGAGTACTCATTCCCAGATGAAGCCATTTTGCACATCGACGATGAAACTTGGACGATGTACTTTGACGGAGCGTCAAATCAACACGGGTATGTGATAGGGGTGTTGCTGATAGCACCCGACGATTCCCGTATCCCCCTAGCCTTCAAACTCCGGTTCAAAGTCTCGAACAATGAAGCAGAATATGAAGCATGCATTGCCGGTCTGGAAGCAGTCCTGGAACTAGGGGCAAGACGGTTGGACGTCATCGGGGACTCGAACCTTGTTGTGTCTCAAGCAAAAGGGGACTGGAAAGTCAAAGAGGAAAAGATGATGATGTATCACCAGACCTTGGATTTGTTAATTCCTCGGTTTGAGAAGCTAAGTTTTACTCATCTACTAAGAGAGAACAACAGGTTCGCAGATTCTTTAGCAACTCTATCTTCCATGATAGACATCTCATACGGAGTCCGGATGCGTCCAGTCATCATTGACCAGAAGTTTGCGCTAGCCTACGAGTCGATTGCTGCTATAGATGAGGTTCAGGATGAAAATCCCTGGTATTATGACATTTGGAATTTCCTGGAGAAGGAAGCATACCCGCCAGGGGTAAATGCCAAGGATAAAAGGGCAATCAGAAGAATGGCCGTTCAATTCATCATCTGTGGGGGTAAGCTGTATAAGAGAGGTCACCTGGGAATGCATAAACTGTGTGTCGATGCTGAAGAATCAAAGCGTCTAATGGAAGCCATCCATGGAGAGGAATACGGTGCGCATATGAACGGAGTAATGCTAGCACGAAAGATCCTCAGACAGGGTTACTACTGGTCCACCATGGAGGAGGACTGTATCGGTTTTGTTCGACGATGCCACAAGTGTCAAATCCATACAAATCGCATGAACATTCCGCCGTCAAAGCTGTACAATATGACTTCACCATGGCCATTTTCAGTCTGGGGAATTGATGTGATCAGGGCTGTCACTCCGAAGGGGTCGAATGGGCATGAGTTCATCCTGGTCGCGATAGATTATTTTACAAAGTGGGTCGAGGCCCAATCTTATGCGGTGTTGAAAGCTTCGCATGTTGCAAAGTTTATCAGAAACAACATCATCTGTCGCTACGAGGTCCCAAACGAGATAATTTCAGATAACGGTTCCCACTTCAAGAAGGAAGTGATTTACTTGTTAGAAAAGTACAACGTGGCTTTTCATAAGTCATCTACCTATCGACCGCAAACCAATGGAGCGGTTGAGGCCGCCAACAAGAACATCAAGCACATATTGCAGAAGATGGTGGAAACCTACCGGGACTGGCCAGATAAGTTACCGTTTGCTCTGTGGGGCTACCGAACTTCAATCAGAACTTCTACTGGGGCGACTCCGTATTCATTGGTTTATAGGATGGAGGTCGTTCTACCTATTGAGATTGAGGTTCCGTCATTGCGAGTATTGGCTGAGTGTCAAATAGACGAGGCAGATTGGCAGCAGAGCAGATTCGAGGAACTCATGCTCTTTGATGAGAGAAGACTGAAGGCATTGTACCATGTCCAAGGTTATCAGCGCAGAATTGCTCGGGCTTTCAACAAGAAAGTTAAGTCCAGGAATTTAAAGGAAGGAGATTTGGTGCTCAAGGACAACCGAGCTCCCATCCATGACCCAAGGGGCAAGTTCAGACCCAATTGGATTGGTCCCTATATTATCAAGTCTATCTGGTCAGGTGGAGCTGTGGTTCTGATGGACCTAGATGGCCTAGAGTTCTCCCAACCGATCAACATGGACAAGTTGAAGAAATATCACCCTTGAGAGGCTCGCTAGGCCGAAAACCCGAAAGGGCGACCTAGGCAAAACTCAGAGCACAAAAAATTTGAAATTATAAAAATTGAGCTCGCAAGGTTGAAAACCCGCAAAGGGCGACCTTGGCAAAAGTTAGAGCGTAAAAGGAGAGTGAAAATACCCGAGCGAACCTGAGCCTGAACTACGTAAGGCTTGATTCCCATCCTTGGGATACGTAGGCAACTTCATCCCGAAGTTCAGCCATAACCTTTCCCCGATCAACTTTGTCCATCTTGATCATCTCAGTCATCTTTGTCTATCAGCATTCATCGTAATCTCCGATGCAGTGCTTCTCGGACTAGGGGCAACTTTCCGTTGCTGTATAGTGCTGCTGTACTATTCAGACTAGGGGCAACTTTCTAGTTGCTAGGATCCGGGGTTGTGCATCTCAGTGACAGATCTCAGGCATGTCCAGTTCTGATCCATATCGAAAATAGTTTTGAAAAGTTTTAATAAAAGTTGACTTTGTTCAAATTAATCTTTTTACAACTAAGACCATTTCTCGACCAAAGCGGAAAATTTTCAGTACCACAACCTTCGATTTCATTGATTTCAATACAGAGTTCTCCTGCTCTTGCATACAATTGAAGTTGCTTTTTATTACATTCATAACGAAAACTTGAAAGTACTAATAAAGCAATAAATTCGGGGCATAGTCAAGTCAGGTGTCCCTACGCCCCCTCCCAGAGCTGGTCGAAGCCTCTGATGCCAAGCTAGGCTCAATCTGTGCCTCTTCATTGAGCCAATCCCAGCACTCATCAGACAAAGTGCAACTGAAAGTGGGAGCGGGGGCCAGGAGTTCTCTCGTCCTCTATGCTGCAGCATATCGGGCAAGCTGTGCGCCTCGGACCGGGAATGCAGCCGGGTACTCTATCCCCTCTGGCGGGCAAGTCTGATCATGGCCGAACTGGCACCGGATACGGAATGGGAAGTAGAAGACACAGCGGGTTAGGCCAATCAACTGGATCCCAGTCTGCTGGGACATACTATAGCTCATTGCCGGAAGATTGAGCCAAGGACAGTGCCAAGCAATGCGATCTGCGGACAAATTGCACATCCAGTTGAACCACCATCCCTCATCAAGGGCATCGACCAGGCGTTGCCTGAAGAAGTAGCCGCGGGCTGAGTAGGTTGGGCAAGAGTCCACAATCTGCAACTTATCCATCAACCATATCTGGGGAGGGATGAAAAATGAGAGAATAAAGAATAGAGAGATGTATGATGAGAGAAAAGTGAGAAAAGCGTTTTGTGAGAAAAACCGAGCCTGAGGGCCGAGTGATGTGAGCAATCTATCTGTGAGATTGGGTGGGAAACATTACCTGCAGTAGTAGTGGACTCCCCGCAAATCTGGTCGTCTCCTGACGATAGAAAGCGTCCAAGCCCATCAGCGTCTCGGCCAATGTCATGGCGATGCAACTCTTTCCTTCTTTCAAGCCTTGAGCAACTTCAATCAGACGAATGCTAGATCCACTAAAGCCTGGGGCAAGCAAAAAGTGAGATAGCATGCACAAACAAAGGGCGTGTTGCCGAAAACCTTGCCAGTAATGGTTGCCACGGTCACCAGGATCAGAAAAGCGATGAATCAAGCCGAGGATATCTAGTTCCCCGTTGTAGATCAGAGACCGAGCGTCATGCGTGGTAAACCCACACATCTCTCCTAAAGCTTGGGTGTGCCCAAAGCGAAACTGAGGCAAGATCTCTTCATAACGTTCAGATTCCATCAAAACTTGAAAATCTTCGAAAGTTGGACATACCTCTTGCCCGCCGAAGCTAAAGACGTGCGTTACCGGGTTCCAAAACCTCGCCGCGGCATGGAGGAAAGAAAAGTGCAGCGGAGTGCGACTCAGCGTAAACAGTGCATTCAAGCCGAAGCCCCGAAAGTTCAGCTTTTCCGAGCCATCCAAGTTGGCAATCCAATTTATGAGGTTTTGAGCAAGGAATGCTTCCATTTGGTGCAAATTTGAGCTGAAATGAAGAAAATCCCGAAGCTGGAACTCATATAGAAGATAAGGTAGTGAGTGGAGGACACGTGTCATCATTTCGGAGAGTCTGCCATCGATGGCCGGCGGTGGCACATCGATGGCCGGCAGTGTGCTGTCGATGGCCGGCGGTTGATAGAGATGGCCGGCGGTGGCCGGCAGTGCTTCCCCCTGCCCCTTGTCTCCCTCACTGAAGACCCAGTTATTTACTTGAGTCCTTTTCTTTGTGTCTTTCAAGGTCTTGTTTTTTTTGTCCTGTCGGACTCTGTCGTGTCTTGTTTAAGATGTATTAGTTTCCTTTTCTATGTCAGGTTGTAATTATCTCCCTTTCATGTATCGAGTTGTTGCAATTTGTTTATCGAGTTGTTTTGTTATTAGTCAGTTCACTACCTGATTAGTGCTTTTGAGCGTTTGGTTTTCAAAATAAAACTGTGATTTCGTTTACATTGTTGTGTAAGGCGAAAGTTATGCGATGCGATACGATACGATGCATGGAATGCACAAATGAAACACTTTTTCAAACAAAAGGGCCGTTTTCATTCCGTCATAGTTTTCCTTTTACAAAAGTAATTGGTTCCAAAATAAACCAGCAATGTGCAAAACTACTAGTAAAAAGAAAAATAAAACAAAAGGAGATCAGTGTCTCTCAGGTAGCAAATGTCTGGACCAGTGCTAGCAGTCTCAAGTGCGGGAATCCGTCCTGGCCCTCTTCCTGGACGAAGGTCCAGGAGCTCCACCGTCAGTATCTGACTCTGACTCTGAATGTGGACTCATCGCCTCTTCATCAGACTCGTCATCATCAGAGATAGGTCCCTGTGAACTAGTCCCTCGTCCTGCTCCCTCTGCTGCTTGAGGAGGTACAGAAGGGCCCATCCCTGCTCCTGCTGGAATACCCGATGGGCCTGGCGGCAAGAAACGGATCTGAAAGAGGGCAAACCACCAAAATGTATTAGTAATCGAAATGTATCAGATGCAGGAAATGTGATGTACTATGAATGGTGAATGACTTGCAGTGAACACGCACTATGAATGGTGTATGGGAACAAAGTATCAGATCAATGCAGTGTGTAAGCTGTAGTGGTGAGTTAAGAAAGGACTTCATGACACGAAGTGCAGTTTGAATGGACTTACCGGAATGCCATAAATACTGAGTAGGTCCATGCTCGTCTGCAGCATCCCTATCGCCGAAGCCGTCATCGTCAGAGACTGACGAGTGTACTCAATGGGAGCCTACAAAATGGTCAAAATCATTAGTACTCTATATAATATCAAGGGAAATCAAGTGACAGTACAAAGGGGGGATAGTGTAGCACATACCGGAGTCGAGCCGTAACTTCCGATAAGCTCGTGGTCAGCTGGAGGAGGGGCAAAAGGAACCTGATAAATCTCTCCTGCTCGCCCTCGAAGTGTCATAGTAGCAGGCAACGCTGGCCACCCAGACTCCTGTCTCTCCTCGGGACCTCGCCTCCTACGAGACCGGGCTGATCCGCCTCTACCTCTCATAGCTGGAGCCCTCGCTCCCTCTCATCCTCGGACACCAGTCAAAGGCGGCATCAAATGTGTCTGAATAAAGGTCGCGTAATCGCCCTCGGCACGGAAGTAATCTATCTCTAGCCCTACCATGAACTGGATCACTTGGTCAGCAGATAACCTGTGTGTCTCCCTCATCGATGGTGGAGGCGCCATCGGTACAAATGGAACAGGTAACCTCAGAGTCTGACGCACAAAGCGCTCACTCAAAAACCACACCCGATAGATCGGCCCCTCGAAGAGGATGCGGTACTGAGACATAATCTGGGCAGTGTGATACTGATCCCAGAGTCCTGATGGAATCACCTCCCATGGTCGCCATGTAATCTGAGAAAGGGAACCAACAAGATGATTAGTCGTCAAATTAACCAAGGCAGGTGCATTGGGCTAATTGAAATGGTCTTATTGCAGACTTGCCTCACGCGCCGCAACTGTGTCAAAATACTGCCGGAAGAACATAAAGCTCTCCCGGGTCCTACGACGGAGCGAACGGTCATACACCTCAGAAAATGGGACCGTCACTACTATCTCCTCCACCGGATCTGGAGATAACCTCGGGAAGTATGCATATACCCAGAGCTATTGAACAGATGTGATCAGTACAGAGCATGAGCAAAAATACAGAAAACAGAATACAGAATGCAGTATTGTACATAACAGATGCAGGCCTAGACGGGCGGACATTACATCCTGTGCATGTAGTGTATCATGAGCGGTGTGCAGTGTATGGTGTGTAGAGTGCAGCATGTATGGTGCACAAAAAAATGCAAAGCAGAAAGCATATGCTATGACAGCGGGTACAAAGAATACAAATGATTGAACCAAGCAAAACGTATGAAGGCTAAGCAAAGTAATGAAATGGGGAACCGGGTAATGTACCTCCCAAGCTCGCCAATAGCCTCCGATCAATCTCCCACGCAACCGAGAAGTAGAGCTCATGTACCCATACATAGTAGTAAGACCGGCCGCGCCCCAGTTGTAGGAGCGGACCCGCGGAAGCACTACCAGGGCGCTCAAGAAGTACAAACCCACGGTATTCCACCTATTCGAAAACAAGGTGGTACCAAAAAGGAATAGGAGGAAACCCCTGGCATACTGCTCCACTCCCTCATCAGTCTGAGGATCCTCCCCGCGGAACTGCTCCTCGAACCAAGAGTATCTAACCATGCCCGCTCGCGCAAGGGGTGGACGAGCCCCAAGTAATACCTCCTATGCAGCCATCCACTCCCCCATGTCGGGATCTAAGGGGATCGGATCACCTCCCACTCCCAGACCGGTGATCATAGTAAAATCGAAAGGAGTCATGGTCAACTCCCCTGCCGTGGAAAAGTGGAAGGAATTGGTGGTGTCCCACCACCTCTCCACTAGAGCCCCCAAGAGAGGGTGACTCGCTGTAATTCGCATCAGCCCGCGACAAAATATGCCGAAGCCAGTCTCGTCGATAATCTGGCGGACCCCCGTGGGGAGTACATCGTACCAGTCGCGAGCGGTCGTAGCGCCGTAGCCTCGGAAGGAGCGAGATCCCTCCTGTTGAAAATACAAGTTCAAATCAGATCAACAGTGTATTGAAAATACAAGTTCAAATCAGATCAACAGTATATTGAAAATACAAGTTCGAATCAGATCAGCAGCGTGCTGAAAATACAATTCAGCTCAGAGTGGTAGTGCATTGAAGATACAGTCGCAGCCGGAGCAATGATGTGTCAAAGATGCATTCAGATTCAGAACGGTGACGCATGAGATGCGGTTATGTGCAGTATATGCAGGGTAGTAATGTGTAAAGTGCAGTCAAGTGCAGATCAGCAAAGTATGAAATATAGTCAGATCAAAGCATGCGATGTAATCAGATCAAAATAGCGCAAGAAATGCAGGCGGTCGAAAGTAATATTACAGAAAAACAGAGATGGTACCTCCACAGCAATGGCCGACAAGTGTGACATCGGCTCCTTCAATAAGAGGTCGTCTGGCACGTCCTCATCAAAATCGGTAAAAATATGAATGCCTCCCGCCACTGGAATGATGTGAGTCTCCGGATGGTATACCGCAGGGTCGAAGGGACGTACGTCCAATGGTAACGGCTGAGGCTCGACCTCTGGCTTAACCGCAAACTCCGCCGCTAACTCTACTGGAGGGGGTGCCGGGAAGCCCTCGTCATGAGGTACATCGTCAGCCATCTGAGATGAATGCACAGGAATGACAAAAAAAAAAACATGAGCAAAAATGGGCAAAGTGGTGCAATTTGGAATAAATTCAAACCCTAAGAGAGAGAAAATTCAAGAAAAATTGAAAAATCAGAAAAGTGAACTAACCTCGAGAGAAGATCGGGGGAAATGATCCTTGAATGCGGAAAATGGTGAAAGAAGCCTCGGATGCAATTTCTGATCGGTTCAAACCAAAAGAAATAAAAAATCCTTCGCGATGTAAAGTTGAATAGGGTGTTGGGAAATGCGTAGAATGTGCGAATCTAGAGAGAAGGCGCACCTAGGAAGGAAGAAAAGTGATTTCTATGGAAGGATTTGTGAGGAAATGGAGTAATTTGGAGCCAATTTAAAGACCCACGGCTTGCGAGCCAAGTTTGCCCCAATCTGCCACCGATGGCCGGCGGTGGCACATCGATGGCCGGCAGTGTCCTGTCGATGGCCGGCGGCTGATGCTGATGGCCGGCGGTGACCGGCGGTTGTCCCTGGTGACCAGAGAGTCTTTTCCAGCTTTCCTGCATATTTGATCTTGGGAATCTGTTTCTGGGTCTCAATAATCCTGTGGAATGCTCAAAACTTGATTTGAAACGCTTCCGTGGGAGCTCAGGAGTCATGTCTCCAATATGCGATGGTCTACAATCATCAACGCGCACGAGGTGTATCCTTTTGACGCAGCCCAAACCCTTCGGGAAGTAAACCGGAGGAGATGTCTTTATTAGGCATCTTTCTCTTTTGTTAATATCAATTAGCATTCATTTGTTATAGTAAGCAACAATCTAGTTCACGTGCATTGTTTTGCATATCTCCAACATGTATTGTCATACATCTTTCTTACCGCGCATCGTCATGCGCAGCCATTATGCATTGTTTTGCATATCCTTAACATGCATTGCCATGCATTCCCCTTATCGCGCATTGTCATGCGTACTTTATGCATTGTCATGCATTCTCTTTAGCAAACATCGTTATGCGCTCCCACAGGAGGATACACATTGCTTGCATTACTGCATGCTTTACTTACATGTGTATAATGTATCTTTCAGGTGGTTACACATTGTACACGTTTCGGCGTGTGCTTTACTGACATGTGTTCATTCCTGCTATACACATTGCTTGCATTACTGCATGCTTTACTTACATGTGTATAATGTATCTTTCAGGTGGTTACACATTGTATACGTTTCGGCGTGTGCTTTACTTACATGTGTTCATCCCTTGCTTGCTTTACACATTGCTCACGTTTCGGCGTGTGCTTTACTGACATGTGTTCATTCCTGCTATACACATTGCTTGCATTACTGCATGCTTTACTTACATGTGTATAATGTATATTTCAGGTGGTTACACATTGTACACGTTTCGGCGTGTACTTTACTTACATGTGTTCATCCCTTGCTTGCTTTACACATTGCCTACGTTTCGGCGTGTGCTTTACTGACATGTGTTCATTCCTGCTATGCACATTGCTTGCATTACTGCATGCTTTACTTACATGTGTATAATGTATCTTTCAGGTGGTTACACATTGTACACGTTTCGGCGTGTGCTTTACTTACATGTGTTCATCCCTTGCTTGCTTTACACATTGCTTACGTTTCGGCGTGTGCTTTACTGACATGTGTTCATTCCTGCTATACACATTGCTTGCATTACTGCATGCTTTACTTACATGTGTATAATGTATCTTTCAGGTGGTTACACATTGTACACGTTTCGGCGTGTGCTTTACTTACATGTGTTCATCCCTTGCTTGCTTTACACATTGCTTACGTTTCGGCGTGTGCTTTACTGACATGTGTTCATTCCTGCTATACACATTGCTTGCATTACTGCATGCTTTACTTACATGTGTATAATGTATCTTTCAGGTGGTTACACATTGTACACGTTTCAGGGTGTGCTTTCCTTACATGTGTTCATCCCTTGCTTGCTTTACACATTGCTTACGTTTCGGCGTATGCTTTACTGACATGTGTTCATTCCTGCTATACACATTGCTTGCATTACTGCATGCTTTACTTACATGTGTATAATGTATCTTTCAGGTGGTTACACATTGTACACATTTCGGCGTGTGCTTTACTTACATGTGTTCATCCCTTGCTTGCTTTACACATTGCTTGCGTTAATCACGTATGCTTTACTTACATGTGTTTATGCATCCCACAGGAGGTTACACATTGCTCGTGCTGACCACTTGCTTTACTTACATGTGTATTTTCCAGTTTCGTTACACATTGCTCGTGTTGACCACTTGCTTTACTTACATGTGTATTTTCCAGTTTCGTTACACATTGCTCGTGTTGACCACTTGCTTTACTTACATGTGTATTCTCAAGTTTCGTTACACATTGCCGGCGTGACCGCTTGCTTTACTTACATGTGTTCAAATTCAACTCCTATTTCACACATTGCACGTGTTGTCGCGCACGCTTTACTTACATGTGTTAATGCATCTTCACTTTGTATGCGTTGTCACACATTCTTCAAATGCATTGTTATGCATCTTCCTAACCATATTGTACCTGTTAAGTTCATTTCTTGTATGTACGGCTCATTTGAAATTGGTGCAACCCGACGAGCCGCACAGGTATTGTGTTCACTCCGTGTGAAACGGGGTAAGAATTGCATAATTCTTTTACATCCTTTCTGCATTGTAGTGTAGTTGGATTCGTGTTCATCTGCTTAAAACTGTCGCATGTTTGCTTCATTACAGCATCCGTGACATGATTGTTAATCATGCCCTTGCATCTTGTATATCATTTGCATTTTGCCCCAGCCTTCGGGCGCATCCCTGCATGCTTTTACTAATTGATTGTCTGAGTCTTCGGCCTTGTCAAAAATGGGTCGTCTCTGGGCTTTGACATTTACTCCCGTCACTTTGTGACTTCCGAGTTCTATCAAAGAGGGGCAACTGTAGACACCCCATTTTTGACCGTCCTCAAGACTTGGTTGTGCTTGTAGGTACACCCAACAACTGGTTTGATTGCTCGCCCAGCTTTCGACTGTCGCGGCGGAACGTCACCGGTTCGAGTTTTTGGACCCTGTATCCTTTCTGCCTCATTTTTGGACCCTGGCTAGGTCCTGTCAGAGTGGCCCTCCTAGTGCACTGTCGGCTTTGCCCCTGCCGGCCAGTGGTGAACACCTGCCGGCCATCAGTGTGGCACTGCCGGCCATTACTGATGGCCGGCACCCCCCATTTCTCAGCTAGTTTCCGGGCAGATATTTTGTACCAGCTGGATTCCTCATATCTGCCCTCCATACACGTGTATGGAGGGATCAAAGCCTTTGGAAGCTTGTTCAAGAAGCTTTAGCCTTGCATTGCTCTATATAAGCAAGGGGCTTCTTCTTTACACCAGGTTCTGAGATTTTGGAGGGCAAAAATCCATCTCTCTCTCTATATTGCTTGTGGTTAGAGCTTGGAAGTTGGATTTCTTTGCAATTTTGCACTACACCTCATAGCACAAGACCTCCATCCTCCATTCAAATACCTTGAGGCTGATCTTCAGAGGCTAGAAGCTCAGATTTTTGGACCAAAAGGCTGCTAAAGACTTGTTCTTCAAGGGTAAGTACACTTTTCCCCTAAACTAGCCTTTTTTTGTTTCATTTATAAGCCTTGCTTGCAAGCATTTTTGGGCTCCGACCCTAACTGAAAATAATCATATTTTGAGTCCCTTTCATGTTTGATCAAGGGTCTTTCTCTGTTTGAGACCTCCTTCCATCACTTGCCTTTTTAACTTTCTTTTAGGCCTATTTTTGCATAGTATTTTAGGCTTATTTGTGAACTGTTTTGAGCTTTGATGTAAACTGTAAAGTAGCTTTTTTTGAGCCCTTCTTCAACTTTGTTGAAGGGCTCTCCTCTGTTTGAGGTCATTTACTACCACTTGCCTCTTTACCCCTCTTTTAGGCCCTTTTCTTGCATGCTAGTTTAGGCCTACTTGTGTTTATTGTAGTGGTTTGTTGTAAACTGTGAAGTGCCTTATTTTGAGCCCCTCTTCAACTTTGTTGAAGGTCTCCTTGCTGTTTGGGGCCGGCTACTGCCCCTTGTCTCTATTCTCACTTTTAGGGCCATTTTTGCATGATAGATTAGCCCTATTTGTGTTCATTTTTGAAGCATGTTGTAAACTGTAAAATTTTTTTTTTTGAGGCCCTCTCCATGTTAGATTAAGGGCATTTTCTTATCTGAGGTCATACGTTATCTAGTATGCTTAGTTGCCTCTCGTTTTGAGCCTTAAGCCTAAGCTATTGTTGCATGCCTTGTTTGGCCTTCTAGCCACTGAAATCCAGTGGATTTTTAGTGGCTAAGACCCTGTTTTGAGCCTCCAAATCAGACGGGGGTGACCCCCTCTCACCTTGACTTGCTTGATGGCCATTTTGGTCTTCTAAAGGGCCCCCATCTTGCATGCTTTGTTGACTGATTTTGGGGCCAATTTTGTGAGTTTTAGGACTACCATATTTGATTTTCAGAGTTGTATATGTCATGCCACTTGTCTATCTTGTATGTGCCTAATAACTCCTTGCATGGCCCTCTAAAGCAACTCATCATTTTTGCATGCCATGGTTGCATATCAGTGGTTATTTGGGCCTATTTTCACATGTTTAGTTCACTGATTTTTGATGATTTGGTCAGATTCCATGTGCATCATGTACTTGCCATGTAAACCATGTTTGCTAGTCAAAATTGCGTGCTAATTTAGTCCATCTTGTTAGCACTTTTTGGCCTTGCCTTAAACTGGAAAAGTCCATGTTTTGGGACTGCCTTGACTCTGTCTTCATACTTCATGTTCAAATAATGCATGCTTTGTATAGCTGTAAGTCATTCCACGCGCCTAGTTTTGAGTTTCGGGTCTCACCTCATGCATCGGGTGCCATGTTTTCATGATTCGGGGCTGTTTAGCATCATATTTCAGTGTTGAAATTTTCTTGTTTGCATACCATGTTCCATGCCTTACCATGCTTTGATAGAGTGGCATTCGTGCCTTAGGTTCGGTCCTCGGTTTGCGTGCACGCGTGCACACATTTCGAGTGTCTCATTTTCATCCAATGGCCTCTTATGTGAGTGTGGCTGAGGTCCACTCATATTGGTGTAAGTCCATTATGCATTGTGTATGCCATTCCATTTCATAGCATTGTGTATGCTAGGTTATATGTTAGCGCATCGTGTATGCCATGTTACCTCGTGCATCGTATACGCCATTCCGTAGCATTGTGCATGTTAGGTTGTATCTTAGTTGTATTCATGCATGTCATGCATATCGCATTGTGTTTGGGGTAGGAGTTAGCCCGAGCACGGGAAACGAGGGACGTTTCGTACTCTGAGTGACGGAACGTGCCTCAATTCCCGGTCGCCGACACTCCGGATTATCCATGATGGAGTTTTGGTCTTGTTGTGTTTATGCGTGCATTCATTTCATATTGAGTAGTGCAATTCGACTCTTCGGCCATCATGCATCGAGATGCGTGATTGGTGGCACGAGAATCGAGGACTACACTCCCTGAAGAGTAGTCATGCATACATATGTGAAAATACTTTGCCATGCCCCTTTGTTGCTCTCTGTTGCAGCAAATCAAGAATCAGCGGCCTTCCGAAGTCTGGCACACATTCCAAGAACAATTGCAAACCGAGGCAAACCGAGGCATTGCAAGGGATTCTCCGTACAAAGCAACCCGAGCATGCATCATTCATATCCGGATCAGAGTTGAGGCAGTCCCTGGCTTGCATGCCAATTCATTGCTTTCCTAGTTAAAATTTGTTAATTAATTAGGGTTTTGTATTTATTCGGGACTGTACTATTTATTCGGGACTGTATATTGTTTATTCGGACCCTCTGCGTGAGGGCAATGCTGTAATAAGTGTGCGTGCGTGTGATGTATGTCTTCCAACCCTACGTCTTTCTCCCTTTTATTTACCAGCTTATGATGGTTAGATTAGGGCATATTTCAATTAGCATATAGTATGATAGCATGTTTGCATTCATTCATCTGTTTTGCATGCACGGGGCTCGGCGCATCATACTAACTGCATTTGTATTTCAATTCTAAGTTGAATACATGTTAGCTGTAGCATTCCATATGCCATGCTCAGAATAGCCGAGCCTATCGTAGTTGCATTATTGCATGCGTTGCATTAAGCATTTCAGTATAGTTAGGATCATGCATGATTTCTAATTAGCTTCTGTTTTGGCTCGGAGTACCCGGTAAGTTTTATGCTTTAGCATCCTTGCATGCGTGTGAGTGACTGCCATGATAGCATGCTTACCATGAGACTATGTGCTTATGTGATATAACTGCCTGAATGCCCGTGGGTGAAGGTTGGGTTATTTGGATTGGAACAAATCATCGACTGTGAGTTTTAAGCCCACTAAATAGTGGTAAAATCATGTTTTCTTAAGCCCACCTGAGGGTGGCAAATCCACGTCTTAGCCTACTTGCGGGTAGCACCATCAAACCATTTTCAAACAAACAAGCAGGAAATGTTTTGTTCCAATTCAGGCGACCCGGTCTATACTTGTATGCTGTGCGCATCACATAGTAAATCTAGGCTAATAACTGGAATAAGAACACACAATGTTTTCAAAATAAGATATCATGGTTAGTAGAGGCCGATCTTTGATCGGGCGAGAGGGGGTGCTCATAGCTGACCTTCCCCAATCGTACCCAAGTTCCTGAGCCGAGGCAACATTGGTGATGACGGACACGTGGCCTTAGGCAACGAGTCAGGGTTTCCTAAATTTCCCAAAAATAAAATATTTAGGTGGCGACTCTGTATCTGGCAAAGCAGTCCATGTTTGGCACTTCTTTCTAAAAATCTGTTTTCTCAAAACGATTTGCCGGATTTGGACTCTTTGGTTCAAGATTAAGAACCGTAACACAAATCGAGTCTGAGCTGTAGCGAGGTCCCCTGCGGGCTTGTTACACTCGAGTGGATTGCATTTTCTGTAAAAATACTAGAAGCTCGTAATGTTCGCTCGAGCCACCAATTGGTCGCTCAAGCGGTCTCTAAATTTTCTGAGTTCCAAAACTGAAGATTTAGCTTCCAAATTTTATTTCAAATTTAGATTCATGCATGACTCAATTTAAACATGTAATGTCATTAATAAAAATGAACACATGACTAATTTCCAAATCTCCATACAAAAACCTTCTTAATTTGTCCAAATTTGAATGAATCATTTCATCTATATCAAACCCAACTTCAAACTCATAAGTTCTAAAATATGAATTAAGCTTTCAAAATATAATTCCAAAACTTAGGTTTAAACATGGCTTGTCTAAAAATATACAAACTCTTAAATAATTAAGAAAACTTGATCAATTTTAAACCATTGACATCAAAACTCCTTTAATATAAAATCAAAACTCATACTTTTTAACCCAAACTTAATTACAAATGTTTCAAAATATGTTCAATTTGAATAAAACTTTTACATTGAATTACATGCATGCATTCAAAATTAAAATTAAACCAATTCCTATCTTTCATAATAAAATCAAAACCTTTTCTAACTTTAGGATTAACTCCAAATTTTCATAAACTTGATTTTTATAAAATTTCTTCATTCTTCTCTTCAAAACATGAAATTGATTATCTTAAATTCTTCAAAATCCATGATGCATGTATAAAACACTTATCAAAATCCAACCAATTCTACATTATCAGGCTCAAACTATAATTTGACTTCTTAATTTATTTCACAACGCAATCCCAAACTCATAAACTTTAAAATATGAATTGAATTTTAAAATCTTGAAAATCCACAATGCATGTAAGGATAACCTTTAAATTTATGAAGGATGACCAAGATCAAACTAAAATATTAAATTACAACATCAATTTCTTAATTATCAAACCTAACTCAAATTTGCTTCATTTTTTCCCTAATTCTTTCTATTTCCATGAAATTAAACCCATTTAGTTTTTGATTTTAGTTGTTAAGTAATTAATCTATAAGGATTAAGCTTGAATTTCTTACCTAAACTCTTGAATTTGGTGAAGCCCTTCAAAATTTCCATAGTCTCTCTCCATAATTTTTAGTTGTTAAGTAATTTCCTTTACTTTCTTAGTTGTTTATCTTGAGTTCTTCTCCCTTTCACTTCTTTGTCTCAGAATGTTTGATTGAACTCTCTCTCTCTCTCTCTCTCTCTCTCTCTCTCTTGGTTTTCTTCTCTCTCCTTTCCTTTTTCTTTTTTTCCTTCCAGCAAAGGAGTTGAAACCATCCCTCAAAATATTACACATATATACACACACCTCATCTCTTGACCTAGACAAGGACACGTGCACACACACTTGTCAACACACACAAAATTGCTCCGTACGCCCACACCCACATACATTAGAAGTGATTGAGACCCCCTCCAATCACCACCCTTACACACACGTGGGGGCTGGTGATTGGAGGAGAAGAAAAAAAAAAAGAAAACTGGCCAATCACAGCCAGAGGGGGTTGTGGGTGTGCCTCCCCTGTGGGGGTCCAAATCATTTTTCCACATACACTCTCAATTCTAGTTTCTTGCATAATTCAATTTATGTTTAGGATTAATTTAATTAAGCAACACTTAGTCTTAATAAATCTTGATTAATATATAATTAAATTAATCATAAGTAATCACAAATCCCACATAATTTAATCAGTATTTGACTTCTATTAGAGCCCAAGTAATTATATTTAAATTTATTAGTCTGAATCAAATTTTTAATCAAATTTCCAAAAGGCTCCAAACATCAAATTAAACTTATTTCCATTATCAATTTTGGTTCCTCAAATCATTTATGCCTTCAATTTCAGATCAAACTCAAAATCTCTGTCAATAAATTACATGTTCAAATTGGACCCTCATAAGTAAATTTAATTCATAATAATCTTGATTCCCAATTCGTATAACTTAATTAACTCCAATTCGGACCCAATTAATCAAATCTCAATTTTACAAATCTGAATCGAATATTTAATTAAACTCCCATATGGTCTAATTCTTGAAATTAAAATAATTCAGTTCACCGATTATACTCTTTTGAGCCATTTAGGCTTTCAATTTCGAATTCCAAAATAAATCCTTAATAGAATCATGTACGAATCAGTCTCCATAATTTTCATAAATCCAAATTAAATTAGAATAATGGGTAGTTAAAATTCAAATCTCTTTAATTAATTAAATGCTAATTATGGGGTCGTCACAGTCTCTTTTCCTTAGAAAGTTTGGTCTTCCAAACTTAAGATACTTATACCGAAAATCAGTCATATAACTTGGTCTCATTTCATTTTCTTTCCTACGTAACTTCCTTTTCACTTAATTCTCTTCACAGAAATTGAACTTATTTCTTAATCACTTAACAATTAATAACCCAAAATGGTGATTCATTACCGTTTCTATTGTCATTAATGACATAACTCATATATTTTAATTCATCAATTTATAATTCACATACGCCGAATAGAAGAAGATTTATTTCGAGGGATGTTCATGATTCTCCTTACTTTTTTGATAAATCAAAACATTCCTCTATTGATATGTTAGATTCTTCAAATTGAATTTACTAGTCAATGCATTACTAGTAGCAAATACAAGTTCTTGGTCTTTCAAGTCTATCGACAATAATAGTTCTGACGTTATTCCTACGCAATTTGTAATTCATTATTTCCCAAAAGAATGGTCATTTAACTTTTATTGACCATGTTCGTAAGTTATGCATATAATGTAGTATCCCCAAATAAGGTTTCACATGCTAATCTATAACAGAAATTTCTGAATTATATAGAAATGTAATCACATATTAATGGTCTGAGTTTCACACAGACATCTTGGATACCAATTATGATGGTAATTTTGAAACAGAGGGGCACATTGGATTCAAAATAGAAGCGTATCCGAGTTAGAATAGAAGTATATCTTGCATAAATTCATTAGCCCTTTTTGAAAGTGACAGATGTTGGGTTGCATTCAAATAGCATTAGACAGACATACAGATCAGAGCAGAACTTTACATACTTCTGTTAAATTAAGATTGCCGTTTTTGACAATCTTTCTCATACTATTATGTCAATGTGGTGATTCGATTTCACAACAAATCTACGTTTTATGCGGTCTTATTAGCTTCCTTATTTACTTTTGGTAACTAAGATTATACTCATATAAGTAATTCAAATTACATCATCTTCATACTTATTCCAAATCTTAGACCTGTATAGATATATTCATTGACTTTGATAAATTGTCACATGGTAACTTAGGGATAAATTTTAAACTTTTTCAAACCATTACAATTAGTCAACTAAAATTCTTATGTTCCCGAAGGTTCTTTAAGAAGTATTCATTTATCATTCTTACGAAATTCATTTTCTTATTTCCCATTACTCCTTTCTTCCGTTTAACACTAACGTTGAATTTGTTTGCAATAAGTTAGGCCATCTAAGTTAGGACTTAAGATCTAAATTCAATTATGTGTCTATAAGATCATAATATCATTCTTTTCTAACCACTATTCAGATATGAAATTTCCATATATATATATATATATATTTTGATTTTATAACTTAAGTAAACGACAAGTGTTTCTCTTCTAACGTTATCAATGTGATCTTATTTGACCTGTTTTCCAAATCATTTTAAGTCTTGATCTCATTCTTCTAAGTCTGACAATTTCGGGTCAAGTTTCAATATCCAAGTAATGGATCCTAACTTTATCAATCATTCATGTATGAATATTACTATGTTGGAGTAACATAAATATTATCTCTTTTAATGTTATCAGAAGGTTCAATAATGATATGATTTTAGTGAATTGAGTCATACATATTCGAGTACTGAGTAGGAAAATTTGCATTACCTTAAATTGTTTAATCTTTTATTTAGCTTAAGTCAATAATCCTTAGCAATCTTAGGTTGAGTTTCAAATAGTCAATAAATGGGTTCTAACTTCATCAAATATTGAATAGAACCAATTCAAATAAAGTCGCATATATAAAATTTTAATTTCAGACTTCTATCTGCGTATTTAAAACATTCCTACTAATTTCCTAATTGGAGGTAGGTACTAACCTTTAACCAATTAAATTATTTGAGCTTTCCCCTGGACTTTGGAACAGTCTTTTATTTGATGCCCCATCTTCCCACACTTGAAACAAGCTCCGGCAATTCGATGACCCAATCCCTGATGAATCTCCTGACATGTTGAACATACTAGGATAGACTTACTACCTTTACAACCTTGCTTAGCATTACTCGTCTCTCCTACCACAAAATTCTTAGTCTTCCTCTTTGGTCTACTTTTTGATTCCATGCCTAATTTTTTCTTTTGATCTTGCCAAGTATTTTGGCATTGCACAACTTTTACCATATTCTTTAGCACTTTTACTTTATCTAATCATTCTGATAAGGACTTAACCTCCACTTCATTCACACTTTTCACCATCTTTTCGTAATGGCCGGAGAGAAGAGTTAAACACAAGAAGATGGTTACTAACACAAGAAAATGGTCACCATCTTTATTAAGCCAACACATGTACTTCTAAAAGATGATTACACGTATGAAGAACGACCAATCTAGATTGTGAATCGCCAGATCAAAAGATTGAGAAACAAAGAAATTCCATTGGTGAAAGTAGATTGGCAAAATCATGGAGGGACGTATGCGACTTGGGAGACCAAAGAGGATACGATGAAGATACCCTGATTTGCTCTCTCTGGATCTGACATTCTTCCAAAATAAAGATAATTCGAGTTTGGAGGACTAAACTCTTTCTAGGGGGAAGACTGTAACAACCCTGACCTATGATTAGCTAATAAACCTTACTTAAGAATGCTTAACCACTAATTAAGATGAAATTCTAAGTTAATTGCATGTGCTATGTGTTAATTGTGTTTATATCTATCAATGATAGAAATATCTGTCCTTATTGGCATCTGAACATGAAATTGACTACGTTTTTGTGTTATTTAGAATTTTTAGAATATTGTGGTAGGTTTAATTAGAATTCGATTTAGAACCAAATAATTAGAATAAAATAAGTGTAATTGATTAGCTTAATCAAGGCTTCATGAAACTCCACTAACAAGCCTATATCAGGCTAATTGATCCTAGACTATGCCATTCAAACACTTCATCTTCATTCTTGAGTAAGGAAAACGAGAGAGAGAGAGAGAGAGAGAGAGAGAGAGAGAGCGAGAGAGAGAAGCTTAGGAAAATTGAGTTCAAGCTTGAAGATTGTTGAGAATTAAAGGATTTGACTTGGAAACTCAGTCAATTGAACATATAGAACACAGTTGAGCATCTAAGTAAGAATTAACCTTGAATTTGAGACATCAAGTTAATTTCCATGAGAATTCAAGAGAATTAAGATAATGAATGCAAGAATTAAGCTAGGGAAGTAGAAAAGAAGATCATATCATGCATGCATGCATATCTCCTTACATTTTTTAGCTTAATCACCAAGGATTGTCGCATACACATGGTAATTCTAGTTTGGTTTTAAGAATTCCTCACATTTCATACCATTTGACCTCAATTGATCTTGCTTTGGAAGGTTTGAGTTTACAACATTGCATGCATGCTATATATACATACAATTCAAGTTTGCTTTTGAACAATTAGCTTGCTTATGGGCCTTGATTTTACCAAATGATCTTTAATTTATGATGTTTTATAAGTTTACAAGTGTTTTCTCAAGTTTTGGCCCAAAAGAATGAGTTTTGATGCATTGGAATTGAGTTTTGGAGCTTTGAGAGCAATCTGGAAATTCCAGAAGTCATATTCTTCGCTCGAGTAGTGAAAGTTGCACATGAGCGATGAATGTAAACTCCCAGAATTTTTGCAGAGTTTGGGGGTTGGCTCGAGCGGAAAAAGTTGCACTAGAGCGACCACCCTTTATTTTGAACCTTGGCTCGAGTGACCAGAAGTTGCGCTCGAGCATAAAATGAGTGCTTTCAGAAGTTTTGCAGACCAAGGGGTACGCTCAAGCGAAGGAAGTTGCGCTCGAGCAAATTGCCTTGCTTTGGAAACTTTGACTAAGTGTTTCAAATTATATTTTGACATCCCCATTGCATCTTAGGCATTCCTAAGCCTTAATTAAGACATAATGATGAAGATAATGATTAGAAACACACCAAGACAGCAAAGAAATAAGTTATGTGTTTTCTGAACGTGTGTTTTAATGTGTATCCGTTATGTGTTTGTGTAGGTCATGCGCCATAGACTATCTAATCTGTATGCTCTGTGTGTTCTGTTATTAGAGCTATATGTGAGTAATAACTCTGTAAAGTTATGTTCATCTTTAAATATTTTCTAAATGATATGATATGATCAGTTTTCTGGTATGGTATATTCTGTATGAATGAAGAATTATCCGAATTTCTGAAATATAATCGTGGCATCTTTAGCATCATGTGATATCTGTTATCTATTACCTGGAACTGGTTAAGCATAGCCATTATCTGCTCTGTATCTGTTTTATATCTGACCATTCCATGTGATCATGGGTCATCTATACGTCCCATATAATTATGGGTCATCTGTTTCGTTAGCGCTAATGGATATACCACGTATGACTATATGTGAATTCTAAATTCTGAATATGCATATGAATCTATTTCTGGCTGTGAACTCTGATTTCTAAATCTGTTACGGACATCATTCATTAAAACCTTTACTTTGTTATTATTCAGTGTGCTCTAGCTCACTGTATTACTATGTATGTAGGTGATCAGGCGTGTGACCAGGCTTAGTGATGATTGCCTGGAGATCTGTTTTGTCAGCTAACCATTGTGCCTCTCGAGGAGGTTCCCGTTTTGAGAAGTGGTCAAGTTTTGTGAACTATGTTTAAGACCTATGTTTTTTTTTGTTTAAGTTTGAACATGTCTTTTTGTATATCTGTATGTGTGTGGTGACGCGAGAATGACGTCATAATGATGTAAATTAAGTTTTAAATTTTCTAGTCCCATGTATGTCTACACAGCTCTATCGACATTATATTATGATATTTGCTTCCGCTAGCCCCTTAATTTTGTTTAATCTGTTTAGAGGCCTTCGGTAATCCTAGGGTTACTGGCCGATTACGACGCTAAACCTATAGGGGCTGGTTTGGGTCGTGACAGATACAATGTTAAGGAGTCAGTAAGTTAGATTATAACGAAAAAGTTGTTGTTACTCCATCAACTCAAACTTTAAACCTCTGACCTTTTCACTAGTCTAAAGAATAGTTATATAGACCACTAGGCCAATTACCCTGTCTCAAATACAAATATATAGTACAACCCCTTTATAGGAGTCTTTACTATAAAATTTTCTAAAATGGTTTGAAATCTCTCTATCAAATATATCCTTACCTCGATGGAAAGAGTATTGCGCATAACTGTTGTGTGGTTAGGTTTTATTTGATAATCTAAATTCTTCAAATTTTTAAAAAATATCAAGTATTACGTATCTTCAAAAACATTAAATTGATCGGATGTTTGTAAATTTTTGATTTGGGGTTGATCGATAAGAACCAATTGACAGATAAAAAAAAAAACTCACAAAAATAGAGTAAAAGTCAGGTTCTATGGTTGAGTTCTATGCCTTAATTGATTTAAGAATTTCTTTGGAGGTAATGAACAAATGAGATTGCAAAGAAACCAAACAAAACTGATATTATATAAATGAAATTGTCACTTGTTAAAATAGCAAGAGCAAGAACAAAAACACTTGACAAACACTAATTGACAAAAACAAGCTATAGCTTGAACTACTTGTAACAATGGTTAACTGCTATGGCTATTCCTAACTATGGTAGAGCTACTCCTTGAATATCATGATTTGTGAATGAGGTTAAAGGTCCTTTCCTGTCCGAAGTCCTAGCTTTATACTCCTTTGTTGGCCACTTTCTCTTCCTTTTGCAACTACACGTGTCAATTTCTGTTTGTTCCATGTCTTCCTTGATTTCGGCTCCACTCAACTATAATCCCTTGATGTTAGGAACTCCTTTGCAAGTCATGTGCCCATGACTTCACTTGATCTTCAATTTTAGCATTTGCTTCTAGTTACATAACAACTATATCTCTTGGCCTATATTTTATCAATCCAGGCCACGTTAGTATCTCTGTTGACAAGTCATATTACAAATTTTAGCGCCACCAAATATCAATAATTTTTTTACCAAATCATATTTGCACTCATTTTGATACATATTTGTTTTTTATATACAAATATAATTCAATGAAAGAATTATCAATATTCGATAAACTTAATATTTTTCAAAATATGTTTTAGTTTTATTATCAAAATAATATGTGAAACAAGTCCAATGTACAACCATCTCATCCATTCATTTTTATACCATCTTCAGTCATCATTAATATTTTTTTTAAATCTAATTTGATTTTAAATGTAAGTAAAAATTTTGATATGATATCAACTACTCTAATTCTTTCATTAAATTTTCATCAAAATCTTTTAAAAAATTGTTTTCTCATCTCAAATTTCATTTTTCATCAATTTTGGTGAAAAAAAACCCAACTCCAATGCTTCCTCTTTTAACAATTTTATCAAAGTTAAGTGAAATTTTTATAAACGTTTTGATGAAAATTTGACCAAAGGAATGAAGTAGGTCATATTAAAGAATTTAGATAACTAATAATAAAATCAACTAATAAAGAATTTAATATCATAATATGTATATTGCTTAAGTGATAAGTATGTTCTTAATAAAACATAAGATCTAGGGCTTGAAACTTAGTTATGCTGTGTATATTAAATTTTTTTATTTGGGTCAATTACACTTTTACCTCGTAAACTATCACCATTTTGTTTATGTAGTCCTTAAACTATTAATTTTGTCTTATTGGTCCCTAACTATCATATTTTGGTCATGTTTAGTCCAAATGGTAGATGACATCCAAATTGTTAATGGCAAAGATGAAAACATGGTCTGAGATTCAAAACTTGTAAAGGGGTAAAACAGACTTTTCACCTATATCTCCATTAAAAAAAAGAAAAAAAGCATTAGGAGGAAACTTATACATCATACGTATTTAATATAATTAGGAGAGAACAATTGGGATTTGTCTAGGGTTTCAAAATTTCACCCAAATCAACTCGATTTAGGTTTGGATTTGTGTGAATCAACAACATTGGAAGGGTTTTGCACCAGTGTTTGTATTTATTGAGTTTGGTTTCGGATGGATCAACACGATGAAGATGAACACGAACATGAACTCCAAACCTATAAGTATACTTCTCTCTCTCTCTCTCTATACATATATATATATATATATATCAGTTTGTGTTTGTATGGTTGATTGTGCATTTTTTTTTCCAACTTGCGCATTTGGTGTTTCTGTAACTACAAGTAAAATCATTGTTTAAGCATTCTATGTTTTTTTAAGCATTATTTTTTGTTTGTTTTTGGAACAAAAATTAAGAAAGTGCTGTATTATATAAAATAGTGTTCTATTGTATCAAAGTCTTCAAAGTGATGTTTTTAAGAATTTTTTTGCTTGTTTTTGTCAAATACTTAACAGAAAAGTGCTTTAGTTTTATATAAAAAATATAAAAAAGTGTATTTTGATGTCGCATGACTTTTTATGTATTTTCTCTTGTTTGTTTTTGGAATAGAAGCAATGAAAGTTCTGTTTTGGAATAGATTATTCTGTTAGTGGAATCGTTAAAAGACATTGTATTTTTTTATTCCATTGTGGTCCCCATGCATTTATGTAATGTCTCTGTTAATTTGATATTTTTTATCCCTTGCATTTATAGATTGTGGGTAGTAACTTTGATGCTTTTGTGGTCCCATACATGTGTAAATTGTCTCTGTTTTTTGGTATCATGCAGGCACCAATGTTGAGGTTGTTAACTCTGTAGAACATAGGTTTGAAAATTATTTCCATGATGTAAATGTTCATGTTTGGGAATGGGACTGCAACACTAATAAATAAGGCAATACTTTTGAAGTTAATTGACAGGGATAGGCCCACAAGGACCACGGCCCACCATGGATAAACCCAAGCCCACCGTCTAGACCCCATTACGCAACCCGGTCACTGAAACCCGGTACAACTGGAAGCCAACTGAGCAGGGAAGGCCAATGATACCCGGACACGTGGCAGGCGCGGAACAGGCCATGTCAGCAGACAAAGATCTGCAAAGTTATTGCCACAAGCACATCACCATTAATGCAACCCATCACCGCATTTATTGCGACAACACCACTCAGCCGGGATGGCGCCCCCTCACCCTGAACAAGACGAACCACGGCGCAAGCTTTCGGCGGGAAGGTCAGAACGGCTGAGACAACGAAATGATTACCAGAGGATATAAGCAAAGCTCGAAGACAAGAAGAAGGTTAAGTTTTTCTATCTCCCTCTCTCTCTCTCTCTCCCTCTCTACGTCTTGCCTATCACCCTTACTAATTCACACACCGGAGGGTTCGCCGGGGGACTACCCCGTCTCCCGATTGAACTTGTTTGCAGGTTTTCCAGTGGGCCTGAGGAGCTTGGATCGGTCCAGCCTATACACGACGACACTCCGTATTATCATTAATGTTGATGGGTAAGGTGGTAGAACTCATGAAGGCAGTGTTGAGGGACAGGGAGGTACTAGTCATGAAGTCAATATGGATAGGCAATGGGGTATCACTTATGAAGGTAATGTTGGTGAGCAAAGGGGTAGTAGTTCTGATTCTGAGGCTCAATATGAGGTGTTTGTTGATAGTGATTATAGTTTGAATGAGGAACCAATGCTAGGGATGAACCAACACACTGGTAAGCCATCACAAATCACTCAACCATGGGGTCCCCTGGTCCATCAAATCTATCTACATGTGGTATCTTGAATCTTTCTAGTAGTCTTACAGCAGTTTCGATCACCCATCTTCGATATCGAGGATAGAATTGATTCCCTGGGATTTCTTGAACAATTTCTCCAACTTGGCTATCTTTAGCATAGCTGGATCAAACTCAGCGAAATCAAGGGGAAAGAGCCCCTCGATAAGATGTGTTGGAGCTTTGAAAGCTTAAGCCTGGGCTGACTCTTCTTAGTAGACAGGAACCTAAATATTCTCAACTGGGGGAGGTAAATCTGGAATTGGATGGTCGGCCGGAGGTGGGTGAGTGGTGGACGCCCTAGATGGCTACTGCATCCCAATAATTTGCTTCAGCCTGAGCAATAATTGTGTGGTTTAGTGCATCTACAGTCCGCTAGAGATTAGTGAACATGTCTACCAGATCTTATGGGTTCTGAGCCATTACGAAATTAGGTGAACTGACAACCGGGGAGTTGAACAGGGGAGATTTGAGAGGTGATTGTTGCAAATTCTTATCCAACTAAACTAGTCTGACCCTTCGTCTTCTAACTGATGGAAGAGACACAAACACTAGCTGATCTTAAACTAGATCTGTAGTATTGTAGAGCTTACCAGCACAAGTCCACAGAGTTTGAGGGATGTTAGAATTTTCTGAAGCTGTAGTGAACTAACCACCTAGCAAAAGAAAAGAAAACAAAGAAACAAAACATCAATCAGCCAGCATTTTGACAACACTTCGGCTCAATCACCACATTTGTACAACTGATCACTAGATACCCCACTAAAACTACACTAATCTCAATTTGACAACTGATATATCAAAACCACTAATGTGAACAGAGAACCCTGTATAGATACCACACAAAGCATATAACAGTTAAGGAGAACAAACACCCTTATGGGGGGTGTAGACGCGCCCGTGGGCCTCACTCTACAGTTCGGACTCCCTTTTGTTTGTTGCGGTTCTAAATCTGAACCAAAGAGTCCAACTCTGGCAAATCGTTTTGAAGAAAAACAGATTTTTTGAAAAGTAGTGCCAAACATGGACTGCTTTGCCAGATTACAGAGTCGCCACCTAAATATTTTAAAATGGGGAATTTAGGAAACCCTGACTCGGTGCCGAAGGCCACATGTCCGTCATAACCAAAGTGGTCTTGGCTCGGGAGCTTGGGTACGATCGGGGAAGGTCAGCTATGAGCACCCCCTTTCGCCCGGTCCGAAGACCGGCCTCTACTAACCATGATATCCGTTTTTGAAAACTTTATGCGTTCTTATTCCGGTTATTAACCTAGAATTACTATGTGATGCGCACAACACAAAAGTATAGACTAGATTGCCTAACTTGGAAATAAACATTGCATATCCGTTTTGTCTTGAAAAACGTGTTGGTTTTTTGCTACTCGCGAGTAGGCTAAAATACGGATTTCAACGAGTTTTTCCAACTCAAGCAATCCAACCTCCACCCACAGGCATTCAAACAGTTTATCATGTAAGCACTTAGCCGCATGGCAAGCATACTGTCATGTTAACATTCACACGCATTCGAGATGCTAAAGCATAAATACTTACATCGTACTCCGTGCCAAAAACAATAACCCGGTTAGCAAACATGCATGACCTAGTTCATGTTAAGTGGCTAATGCAACACAGGCATGGATGCAATCTATAGTAGGCTCGGCTAACCCTAAACATGGCATGTGAAATGCGCGAATAACACGTATTCAATTTGGAATTGAAAATTGCAATGCAGTTTGTATGATGTACCGAGCCCAATGCATGTAAACGAATGCATAAATGCACGCATGCATTGCATAAGGTATGCTAAAATAAACGTGCCCTAATCTACCAACAAAGCAGGTAAATAAAAGGGAGAAAGAAATGGGGGGGGGTGGAAGACATACACCCACTCACACACACTTATTACAACTTTTGCCCTCGCTCGGAGGGACCGAAAGAATAATACGAATTAACTACGCAAGCTAATTAAATATTACAAATTCACTAAATTAATTAAATAGATTAATTAATCTAATTAAACAGTAAATCGCCTCGGGATGAGGGCCAAATGCAGCGCGCGCTCAGAACCGGCTCGGAATCGCACTGCCATGCATGGATTGCCTCTGTTTTCCCTGCTATTCTCCTCAGAAAATTGCCAAAGTCCCAGGAGTGCCTCTCAGGGAACTGGAGATCACCACCGGCTGGAGCAGAGCACCACCGGTTGAAGGAGGAGACCACCGGCACAAAATAAAGCTATCGGCTGCTGGATGACTGCCGGTCGGCACTAAATACTGCCGGCCGGCACTTAATACCTGCAGAACCTGCAACTCACAGCAGCAGAGAGGAACAAATTGCATGGCAATGTGATTCAAGCCATTTATGCACCAAACACACTCCCTATCATATTTGTGACTCAAGGGGGCATGTGCCTCGATTCCCGGACCACCAATCACGCATTTCCATGCATGATGGCCTTAAAAACCAAGAATGCAACTTTGATTTCAAATGCATGCGATGCAAACAAACAAACAAGGGTGCTCAACCTCCATCATATTTCACTTCAAGAGGCCAAACATGCACAATACAAATGCAACCCTAAACATGTCAACTAGGCATGCAACATGGACTATGCAATACGTTCATGCAAAGGGTTCAAGCAAGCATGCAAGGTAAGCATGCAAACCAATGGGAGGATGGTCTTATACATGAATTAGGCAACTCAAATAGGCCTAAAATCAGTGGCCAAAATGTCTAGACATGAAGACTAAACACACCCACACACATGCAAGTGTTATGGTCTAAACCTAAGGCATAAGCAAGGCAACTCTTAAGCACACTTGAAAAGACCAAACATGGACAATTAGCATGCAAGTTAAGCTCTAAAATCATGCTATAAAATGATGCCAAATCATGTTAAACAAGATGAGCAAATGCATGCAAAAGGGGACAAGTGCTTGGGGCAAGCCATGTAGGCTTGAACCAAGGCCAAGTCCACCAGCCTCACAAGGCTAAGGGGGCTCAAAACAGGTCAAGGGCAGACCTAAGCAAGCCCAAGGGTGTACCCAGATGGTATCTAAGAGGCTTAAACCCTAAGGCATGCAAAGTGGCCAAAACATGGAGCATTCAACACATGCTTTTAAAGCATTAAAGAGACAACTAAGGCAAGCATACAAGCACACCAAAGGGACTGAAATAGCATGCTAGGGGGGTTCCAAACCACCAAAACAATGCAAGCAAGACATGCTTCACTCTCATGCTCTCAAGGCCAACAAGCCAAATACAAAGGAGCTATGTAATGCAAGTCATGACTGACCAAAACAAGCATGGACAGACCTCATTCATAGTAAAATAAGCATACAAGCTTCATGGATCTAAGCCTAAAACATGCTAGAAACAAAGGCACACAACCTAGACATGTTAAGGGACTATTATGGCATTACAAAGCAACCATGCAAGGCATGCAAAGAGTGCTAAAACCAACACCTAGCAATGTCATATTAGGGCATAATAAACATAAAATGCAGCCAAGACATGCTCAAAACACAACCAAACACGGTGCTCCTTTGGAGACCAAATCTTGCCCTTTTCAAGGACATCAAGGAGAGGGGATGGCCCTCTCCTTCTTGAGACTCTAAGGCATCATCTCCGCCACTGAAATCCCTCAAGATTTCAGTGGTGAAGAGATCCTAACACCAAAGTCTCGGATCTCTCACAAAATGGCCTAAAATGGGCCCTTTTCAAGGCCTAAAGGGGGTCAAACTTCCCCAAACCACAAAACACTCTTAATAAACAATAAAGAGGGTTAAAAATCAGAACTTTTATGTGTTAATCACTAAGCACAAAAACAGTTCTAAACTAGGTAAAAATGGAATGCAAGAATGGGGAAAAAGAGGACTAGTGTCTCACCCTTGTAGACCTCTTCACCAAAGATGATGTTGTTGCCTCCTTGAGCTCCAAATCAGTCAAGAACCTCAAGAACAACCTCTTGGAACCTCAGAAACCTAGAGAAGGTGAAACACTAGGTGTTGATGTGCAATAGTAAGGCACAAACACCTAGTTGTACAAACAAGAGGGAAGAAGAGAGATAGGATAGATATAGAACTTCTAACCTAAAACCAGAGCTTCCTCTCACCTCTCTCACCAAAAAAACTTCTAACCCTTGAGCCAAGAGAGAAGGCCATCTCTTATAGGCATCAATCTTGTAAAGCTTGTCAAACAAGCTTACAAGGAGGGCATCCCTCCATACACGTGTATGGAGGGGAGGCTAAGGCCATACAGCTGTCTAAAAATATCTCATAAAGCAGCTGTACAGTGGTCGGCAGGGCAAAATGGTCATTTTGCCAAAACAAGTGCCGACCGGCACAAAAGAATGCCGACCGGCACAATATAGTGCCGGTGGCAACACCAGCCAGCCGGTGGCCTCTAGCCAGTGCCGGTGGTGTGTGGGGATGCCTCACAAAGCATTCCCTGCCCTTCCAAGGCAAAACACAAGTGTTTGGTGCAGAACCAGACACAAAACGGTCGAGTTCGGAGATCCTGAGGCAAGGCGTGCGAGCCGAGAACTCCGGGAACTCCAAACGAACACAAGCATGGATAATCACCGAGTGTTCCAACGGTGACGTCCAAGTCTTGAGGACGGTCAAAAATGGGGTGTCTACAGTTGCCCCTCTTTGACAGAACTCGGAAGTCATAACAATGACGGGAGTGAATGTCAAAGCCCAGAGACGACCCATTTTTGACAAGGCCGAAGACTTGGACAAACATACAAAGCGCAAAAAAGGTATGCGCCCGAAGGCAGGGGCAAAATGCAAGACAATGCAAACGGCCGAGCATAACTTATGATCATGCAAAGAAAGCTGTAACGAAGCACACATGCGACAGTTTTAAGCTAACATGCACCAAACTACACTACAATGCAGAAAGGATGTAAGAGAATTATACAATTCTCGATACGTCTCACTCGGGAGATACAATACCTGTCCGGTTCGTCTGGTCACGCCAGCTTCGGATGAACCGTACATACAATATCGTGCCTGCAAAGAAAGCAAACTTAACAGGTACAATATTGTTAGCAATATGCATGTCATGCAAAATGATATGCAATGCAATTGAAACCATGCAAACTACATGCAAAGCAATTGAATCATGATTCAATCATGAGCGGTTCGAAACCACACAAATGTCAAATAGATTGATGGAGGTAACAAGTCTGTCTACCATAGAAAAGGTGTCGAAGCACTCAAGGCGCGAGCGCACGCAGAACTATGAGTAATGTAGACAGACACAAGAACAAGTATTGGGTGGATTGACATAAGTGGGGTGACGACCCGCTGAGGAAAGAATAACGATCCTAATGCCGGATGCAACAATTACATTACAATGTAATATGATGGATAGATGATACAATGGATATGGCACGCAGGCCAAACCGTATCTCACCTAGGAAGGGCATGTACACGTACAAGCCATGTCTAACATAGAAAAGGTGTCGAAGCCCTCAAGGCACGAGCGCACGCAGAACTATGAGTGTATAGACGTGAAAAGTATGAGCACATACCAGACCAAGCTCAACAAGGAAAAGTGCGAGCCATGGATGGAAGATGATGCAGTGGATGCATGCAACTAAAATGCAATATTTACAATATGCAATGGAATGGATATTTACAATGGACGCGATCTGCTGGGGAAAATGCAATGGGATGCATGCAAGCTACAATGGAAATGCATGACAATGCAAATGATGCAATGACCATGATTGCAGCTTTCCCTATTCTTCCAACGGGATGGTATACTAGGTTGGTTCAGTATCCAGGATTGAGGTGTAGACACGCCGCCTCAACCTATGGGGCTTCCATACAGATTTCAAGCCGAGGGTACACCCCCTGGGTATTTAAACCAGACTTTAGTCTCGGAAATCCCGAACCTTTGCGTTCTAGGCATAAGCCATTCAAACTCTAGTTTCTTACCATCCCCGTTGGTCTCCTAGGAACTCACCGCAAACACGGAAGTCGTTCGGGCACGACAAACACCAAAGGAATTGCACCTTTAGAGGATTTAAGGTCTCCTAGACCGTGCGTGTTTAAGGTCTCGCCAGACCCGTGTGGGGCAACAATGCAAGTGTGGTGCGCAAAATAGCGCGATGAAATGCATGCCAAATGCAATGAGGGGCAACTTCAATGCACCGAGGGTCTTGCACCCTCCGAGGATTTAAGGTCTCCTAGACCGGCGCGTGTTTTCGGTTCCGCCGGACCCGCTTTTCGGTGTATGCATGACAATGCAATGAGCGGTGCACTTCAATGCACCGAGGGTCTTGCACCCTCCGAGGATTTAAGGTCTCCTAGACCGGCGCGTGTTTTCGGTCCCGCCGGACCCGCGCGTGTTTTCGGTCCCGCCGGACCCGCTTTTCGGGGTAACGCATGAATGTGACACATGCGCCACAAAGGATGCAAAACAATGCAAGTGAGGATGAAATGAATCATGAGGCACGTATACCTCATCGGATGGGAAATAGAATGCAAAACGAGGCACGCGTACCTCGAAATGCGAAATGAGGCACACGTACCTCATTTGATGGAAAATGAAGTGCAAAACGAGGCATACGCGCCTCGAGATGCAATGACATGCGAAACGAGGCACGCGTACCTCATTTGATGGAAAATGATGCGAGTGCGACACACATGCCACACGACATATGCAAAACAGTGCAAGTCACAAGGGACGCGCAAAACGGCGCGGTGCGACGCACCAGACAATATGATGGGTGCATGGAACGCACGCGGGGCAAATTTTGAATCTTATAAAAGTCAAAAGGATACAAAAGGATACATTCTTTGCTTGAGTTTGAGTGTCACGCACAGAAGACACGGTCCGAGGCCAAAATGGAAGCCGGTTGAGCATCGGAGATGCACTTTCTTGCACTTTCTTGAGCTATGAAGACCCAAAACCCCTCATCTAGCCTAAACAAGGCCTTGGGAACACCACTGGCTGGGCTAGGTGGTCACCGGCTGCCTCCGGCTGCCTAAACTTCTCCACCGGCACAAAAATGTGCCGACCGGCACAAAATAGTGCCGACCGGCAGAAAATGCCTGATCGGGGGCAGTTCTGCCATTTCGCCTCGGGTTTTATAAAATAGGGTTTCTAAACCCTATTTTTCATTTCCTCTTCCGCCGAAAATCTTCACTCTCTCTCTCTAGAGCTTTTCCTTCCTCGATCCTTGCATTTTCTCGCGTTTTAGGCTCGATTTCGTCGTTTGATTCGCGAATACCTTCGCGTTTCGGACATTTTCGACCGATCGAAATTTCATTTCGGAGCGTCTTTTGCCATTTCCGCCTTTTCGGGACTTGTTCCCCTCGACTTCCTCTACATTCCCGTGAATTTTCATCTTCCGACCTTTCCGGCCACTTTCCACCCGCTCGGGGTTGACTTCTTCAGTTGACTTTTCACATTCCGGCTTTTCCGGCCATTTTCTCACCACCATTGCCATGGCTGACGATGTTCCACATGCCGGGACTCCCCCGGATCACGAGATGGATCCCGGGGTCGAGCTCCTCCCATTGAGCGAGCGCCCATTTGATCCAGCGACCTACCGCCCGGCTATTCACGTGCTTCCGCCAGATGGACTCCGCCACTTCCGCGGCTTTGATAGGGCTCTGGACCCGGAGCTCCTCCTACGCGAGCCGACCTCGCACCTATCCTTCGGCGCTTCCGAGGTAACGTTCTGTACTCTGTTTTATTTTCTGCAATGTAGAACTGTTAACTGCCATAGCTGAACCTGTTCTTTAACTGCTTAGCTCTGATACACTGTGCGCTGTAGTTGATTGTAGACAACCTCACAACTGATATCTACTTAGGACCGACACACATGCACACACACTGCACTAGCCTGAATCACCCAAACACACGGCGCACATTGCACTCCTGACATGAACTCACCGACACCCGGTGCTTATTTGAATCTGAAAACTTGCACGCATGCTAGACTTGTACTGAATCACACAAACACGCAGACGCATCACACGTTGGATTTTACTGTAAGCATACCGGTACTCGATTTCTGTTTGAATCTGAAAAACTTGCACGCATGCTAGATTTGTACTGACTTTAACTGCTTCTTCGAAACTGTACATTTTATATTGATTCGCAACTGTTTGTTTGTAAACAAGGAAGTTCCCATACCGTCCGCGGGTATGGGAATACCGCCGCCCGGGAGTGGTATGCCGAGCTACCTGACGCAGTCCGTCAGATCGTTGATCGGGCCGGCTTCGGCGCATTTTGTAGGGGACTTTCCAGGCTTTCCGCCTGCAGACCTCTCCTTGCCGCTCTGGCAGAGAGGTGGTGGGACACCACTGATTCATTCCACTTGTCGGTGGCAGGGGACATGACGATGACCCCTTACGACTTCGCGATGCTTACCGGCATCGGGGTAGGGGGTGATCCGATCCCCTTCGACATTGACATGGATGAGTGGACCGCGGCCCAGGTCTACTTGCTTGGCGAGGCACCGCCTCTGGCGCGTCCTGGCTTTGTCAGGTATTCCTGGTTCGAGGTTCAGTTTAGGGTCCAGCCCACCCTCATCGACGCAGCCCCGATGACCCAGGAGGCCGTGGAGCAGTACGCACGCGGCTTCTTCATGTTCATGTTCGGGACGACCCTCTTCGCCGACCGGGCGAACACAGTGCCCCTCTGTCTTCTCAGCGCACTGGTAGATGTCAGAGATATTTTGCGCTTTGACTGGGGTGGCGCGGCTCTGGCCACCCTCTACGGCTATATGAGCTCAGTCTCCCGTGGCAGCGGGCAGTTGCTCGGAGGCTACTGGCGAGCTTGGGAGGTATGTCTTCTTCTCTTCTTTACGTTTCTGCTCTACATTTTCTGTACTCTGTACTGCACACACTGCTCACACTGACTGTATATTGTACACACGGCACACACATACTCTGCACAATACACTGCACAACACACGGCTCTGCTATTTCTACTTTATTCTGACTGTACACCGTTCACTCTGTACACTCTGCAAAATACACTACACAACACACGGCTCTGTTATTTCTGCTTTACACTGCATTCTGCTTTATCTGATGGTCATACTGACATCTGTTTTGCAGCTGTGGGTGTATGCCTACTTCCCTAGGCTGGAGCCGGTGCCGGAGGCGGAGACCCCTCTAGTTGTCCCCTTCTCCCGCCGCTATGATGGACGATGCTCCCGGAGGCCCCGGGACACATTCAGCTTCTTCCGCCGATTCTTCGACACCGTCGCCCCTGCCGAGGTATGTCTTACTTGCAGTTCGTTTAAGCTTCGCTTTTCCACTGCATGTTTCAAATAGCAATAGATAACCAACTGTATTTTCAATTTTAGGTCACCTGGCAGCCATGGGCTCCTTTGCCAGAGATGATGAGGGATCGTTTTGCCGGTGCGGAGGAGACCTCTCGTTACCGGATTTTGCTGGAGGGCCCGGTCTGTCGGGCTTGGTACCTGGGGGAGCGTTTTCTGCGCCAGACCCTCGGGTTGCCAGAGCAGATAGTTCCGGTTCACCCTCCTGAGCACATGAGGGTCACCGAGAGGTTTTCTTACCAGGAGATGGCGGACTACACCCTTGGCTGGGAGGCAGAGGGCTTCAGGGGCGAGGGCGACTACTCTGAGTACGTCCGGACCTTCATCATGCGGCCTCTGAGCGGGGGTCGCCAGACTGAGAGAGGGAGTCCTGCGGTGCCGGCGGCTCGGGCAGAGGCAGGAGCAGGAGTGGGATCTTCGAGGAGAGCCCGAGTCTGAGGTAGGGGTGGGGTACAGAGGGGACGAGGGTCCGGTTGGCCTGCTCTGCCCGCTTCATTGACTTTCAGAGAGCAGGGTGGGGCGACCTATCAGATCCCCTTTGCTCCTCCGCCGGCTGATCACGAGTTTGTCGGCGTCCCCGACTTGCCTCCGGTATGTATTACTGCATTTCTGCACAGTCATTTCATTTCAGTTTATTTGGATATTCCACAGAATACTGATGCATCTAATCCTCTTGCAGGCGTCTTCCGAGTACACCCGGCAGTTACTGGAGATGAATGCCTCCATGGCGGGGATGCTACAGCGGACCGTCGATCTCCTGGCCCTTTACAGCATTCCGGTATGTTCTTTCTGACCGCAGCCTCAAACCATGCACAATCTGCTCTACATAATCTGATGCATAACACAACATCTGATAAACTGCTCACGGCATCTGATACACTGTACTCACACACTGCATCCTGCACTGATAAACTGCTCACGGCACTCAATAAACTGTACTCATTTACTGCATTCTGCACTAATTCACTGCATTCTGCATTCATAGACTGCCTTCTGCACTGTATTCTGTACTGATTCACTGCTTACGGCATACACACACTGTACTCATACATTGCATTCTGCACTGATAAACTGCATTCTGCACTAATTCACTACTCACGGCATTCACAGACTGTACTCATACACTGCATTCTGCACTGATTTACTGCTTACGGCGTACTGACGCATCTGCCTTTCGTGTGTGTTTTTTTTCTCAGCCTCCCTTCCAGATTCCCCCGGTGGGCGGTGCTCCAGCTGGACCTCCGGTTTCTACTCGGGATGGGAGGATATACCCCCGTACCAGAGGGGGGCGCACTTACGTCGGGAGCAGCTCACAGGCTCCAGTTCCAGACGACGAGTCTGAGGCAGAGACGGAGGTGGAGGCGGGGTCGTCGTCGGAGGAGACCGGGGACAGCTCGGGCTCAGACTCAGACAGCGATGCTCCTGATGATGCTCCTGGGCTTCTGCCCAGGAAGAGGGCGAGGACGGATCCTTAGGCGCGAGGCCATTGATGCTGTTGCAGATTTTTTTGCTGCTTTTCTTCTTTTTGTACTTTTTCTCTTTTTGGTAGTTAGATTACCTTGTACTGCCACAGGCAGATTTTTGTTTCCAAAACTATGTATTCGAAAAAGAGATGATATGAAATGAACAAACTTTTTGTCTGAAGAAGTGTTACATTTGTATATATCTGCATCTTTCATACTTTGCACTGCATTGCATCATGTTACACCTCAAATGTAAATGATATTGATCTGTTGTCTGAAAATTGAACACTTGCACTGTAATAATCAGATGACCAATCGACTAAACAGCAACATATTCCAGACAAATCACTGCTCAAACTGAACAAATAGCTCATATTCTGCTGGGGATTAATCTGCACACAGCTCATAATACAATATCCGGTCCATTCTGCACACGGCAAACTTTGAACAATTGGCCCAATCTGACAAGACGGATCACCAAAACTGAGACAGTTGAAGTTGAAACACATTCGGATGTCCCAAATCATCCATTTCCTTCTCTTGCCTCGCATAAACGTAGAGAATGGTACAGCATTCTGAGCACCAACGATTTGAGAAAAAGAAAGGGATTTCACAACCGGGATATCGAGCCTACAACCGAACACAGTGGAAAGGACTCAAGTGAAGAAAATAAAAGGCACACGACCTAAACACAACGAGATACACTCGGAAAAGACTCAAAGCTAAACTGAGACCGACAAATCAAAGGACACGACACACGGACGTGTTTACAAAAGACCTCAGATCTCGAGGAGCCAGTTCCTCCGGGCAGGTTTCCCACCCTTTCTGATTTGTGTGATTCTCACGCCACTCGGCCCTCAAGCTCGGTTTTTCTCCCAAAACCCTCTTGCTCACTTTTCTCTCGACTTACACCTCTCTATTCTTTACTCTCTCATTTTTTTTCATCCCTCCCCAGGGTGATTGATGGATGAATAGGAAGCGGCGGATTCATGCCGAATACAGCTAGCTCACAGCTATTTCTTCTGATAGATAAAGTGCTTTCTTGGCAGGCGCGTTGATGACAAGGGAGAGACAGAACACATGGCTCAAACTGTGCCCCTAGTTCGTCATTTTGACCATTTTTTTTGTTTTCTTCCTAAAACAGTTTTGACCAAAAGTGAGAGTTGGATTAACACACTTGTTCAGTTTTTGATTTGAAAATTATGCAAATCAGGCCTTGAGCACTGAAAATTCTCCTTTTTGGGTCCAAGAAAATGGTCCAGTTTTGGAAAATGAAATAGTTTTCGAGAAAATAGTCAACCTTAGTAAAAATCTTCAAAAACTATTTTTGCAAACAATCAATGCCCAACGAGCACGAACTTACCCTCGAGATGTGCAACCTCGGATCAGAGGCAATGGAAAATTGCCCCTTGCTTGAAGGAGGGGCAAGGCAACGGAAAGTTGCCCCTAGTTTGGATGATGCCGCAGCATGCTGTAAGCCAATCTTCGTTGATGACGGTCGGATCCTCGGACACGGAGGAGACGAAGACGGTTTGAATCAATATATGTACACAGTCACCTGGAAGGTGTTGATGGCTGGGACTTCAAGGGGAAGTTAACCACGTGGTTCCAGGTTATCACAACCGAACTATCGAATTCAGAGGGGACAAAGGTGATCAAAACCATTGCATGGACTGAGACGCTACGAAAGCGTTGGGGGCTGGACTTCAAGATGAAGTTGCCTACGTATCCCAAACATGGGAATCAAGCCTTACGTAGTTCCGGTTAAGGTACACTCGGGTATTTTAACCTTCACTTTTTAGGCTCTAATTTTGCCAAGGCGCCTGTTGCAGGTTTTCGACCTTGCGAGCTATGTTTTCTTTTTCAATCTTTTGATTTGATTTTTTTTATTTCTTTTTCTTCTCTTTTTTTCTTTTCTTTTGCATTTTTTGTATATTTTTTGTACTTTTTGCATTTTCTATTTTTTTTCTCTTCTTTTTTTTTCTCTTTTTTTTTTCTTTCTTTTTTTTTCTTTCTTTGCTCTAACTTTTGCCTGGGCCGCCCTTCCGGGTTTTCGGCCCAGCGAGCCTCTCAAAGGGTAAAAGTGTAGCTAGTCCATGCCAAATGGTTTTGAAATCGAAGCCCCCTGTATCCAAGAGAGTGACTGTTGTGTTTACTTGCAGAAAGGTTCATCGCGGTTGCTCCACGAGCCTTGTCTGGTGGGATCTGACCTTCTTGATCTGACTTTGGTGCCTCTTGCTCGAGGGCTGCTTCAAACTGGGCCACACGGGCATTTGACTTCTTGGACATTCTGAACGGATTCCAGGTTCGGAACAGATAGATGGAACCTTGAGGCTGAGAGCGATCCTAGGCTGCACAATCTCAGGAGCGATTCCACACAGGTCTTCACAGGACTACGCAAAACATTTTGTTTTTGAAAGTTTTAAGAAAGCGACACATCGCCTGTGCTGAAGATAGTGTGGAACCAGTCTGGATCAAGCCAGGGTCCTTCTCAGTACTCATGCTGACAAGCATGATTTCATTCATTAAAAGCTTAGCATGCCCCTCTTTCTCTCAATTTGATCAAAGTTTTGCAAATCCCGAGGAATTCCTTCCTCTTCGTTTTCACCGCAGTGTTCAAAAGGGTTTGAAAAACTTAGGTCAAAACAATAATTATTAGGGCACACAAGAGCGGGTGGAATGCGCTGTCACCCTATTCGAATCCTGTGGCACGCCTAGCCCAAAACAATAGATACGAAAACACGGTAGCCGCAGCTGTTTCATTCAGGTTCCTCGGATGCAACTGGCTCCACTGCAGAGACAGACCCAAGAAGAAAGCGAAAAAGAAGTAATTATAAAACAAAACGGTCCTCGAGGCAACAACCCCGGAGTCACCTAGTATTCTATACAAAAGAGGGACTGACTCGTTACAAAAAGACAGACCCTTAAGCAAAAAGGACTGACTCAAGGCAGAGACAGACTCAAAACAAAGCAAAAGACTGACTCGGCGCCCAGGCCAGGATTTACAAAAGTAGCATTCGTCGATGCTCAAAAATGCGTGCCAGACGCCACATCAAAAAACTCGAAGCTCTGCCCGCAGGCGGTTGAATCCCAACTACATACTTGCAGAATCGGTGTCCTCAAAATCCAACAACTGAGTGGTGACGGATTTAGCTGAGGTGGGTGGGAGGATAACCTCGTTGTCAATCAGATCCTGCACCTCATGGAGGAGGCGAAAGCAGTTATCGGTGGAGTGGCCAGTTTGCTGGTGGTACGCACAGTATTGTGTAGCATCATGTCCTGCTGGAAGGGGTTTGGGGAGCGGCCTAGGCTCGAGGGGTGTAAGATGCCCCTTTTTGGCCAAAATCAGAAGTGCCCTAGACAAAGGCATGTAGAGAGGATGGAAGACCCTGCGCCCTCGGGGCAGGTACTTTGAAGCCTGAGTGCTCCTGCTAGATGTGCTGGCGAACGGATCAGCAGGTGCGGGCTTGAATTTCTGATCCTTTCCAGATACGGGGTTGGGAGTGAGAGAAACTGTTTCAACATAACGGGGTCTATCCCGATTTTCAGACTGGCTTGAACTACCCTCAGGTAGAGCGGGAAAAGCATCCTTCACAATTTTGGTTGCCATTGCAGACACCTGTTGTTTGCTCATTCCCCCGGCTTTCAAAGCCTCGACTGCCCACAGCAGTTGTTCGATAGGGTCGGCATCTGCCTTCGTCTTGCCTTTGTTTCCGGCCTCGGCCTGATCTGGAGCTTGGCTTGATGTGTCGTTACCATAGCCGGAGGCCATCTCCGGTTGGTTAAGTTCAATTACAATCCGTCCCAGTAGTGGGGGTTCCTGGGGTTCGAAATTTCCGGCATACGGTGCGACTGGCGATGAAGCTGACATCCCATAGGCGATATCCGCCACAGATCTTTGGAGATCACCTATCATCCCCATTAACTCGAATGTAGTGGGCTCGCGAGCCTGATAGAACTGGGGGGCCCAGATTGGGTGCGCAACCGGCGATCTGGGTGGATGTGGCATATCAACAGTAGTCTCACTGTGTAGGGCGATTCCTTGATCTAACGCGGCCGTCATGACCACGATCTCTTCTAAACTTTACGTCATCCCTAGTCCTGCCACGGCAAGGGGAAACACTGACTGTTCTGTATCAACTTTCTGAACTCTCTGAACTGAAAGGAAAAACGGACAGCATTTCAGCCCAAAACGGATCAGACACAGATGTAGTCAAACAACTGATCTCTACTACTGATTACTGTTCCCCAGAATCACTGTTCCCAGAACTGAACTGATACCCGCAGATATAACCGGTTCCTTAACAGTACTCAATACTGATGCCCCTCGGGCCGGATACCCAAACTTGCAAACTGACATGTACCTTCCTGCAGAGATACACTCTAAAAGCACATAGCATGTAAAAGAGAGCAAAAACACCCCTATGTTGGGGTAGGGTTTCCCTGTCCTACTTTGTCAGGAGCTAGGGTTTCACTACGCACGCAGCGGTTTCAAACAACCTATCATCGGGTAAGCAACCTGTCCTAGTTTGGAATGGTCACTATAGATTCCGATATGCACTAGGTCGAAAGGTCAAAAAGGGTGCCCCGGTAAAACCGGGGTTTGTGTTCCCATACTGGCAGAGCCCGCAACCGGTCAGCCTTATGGACATGCCTTGACAAGACAAGCCTCCGGCAAACCGCTCAGGAATAGCAGATGGCCAACACGGTGTCCTAGGCGCACCAATGCACATGCAATGCAAAGAAACACATAAGCGTAGTCAAAACAGGATATCACGAGTTCGAGTCAAGCTCTCTAAACTCCCCAGCAGAGTCGCCAGAAACTGTAGACGTGCCCGTGGGCCTCACTCTACAGTTCGGACTCCCTTTTGTTTGTTGCGGTTCTAAATCTGAACCAAAGAGTCCAACTCTGGCAAATCGTTTTGAAGAAAAACAGATTTTTTGAAAAGTAGTGCCAAACATGGACTGCTTTGCCAGATTACAGAGTCGCCACCTAAATATTTTAAAATGGGGAATTTAGGAAACCCTGACTCGGTGCCGAAGGCCACATGTCCGTCATAACCAAAGTGGTCTTGGCTCGGGAGCTTGGGTACGATCGGGGAAGGTCAGCTATGAGCACCCCCTTTCGCCCGGTCCGAAGACCGGCCTCTACTAACCATGATATCCGTTTTTGAAAACTTTATGCGTTCTTATTCCGGTTATTAACCTAGAATTACTATGTGATGCGCACAACACAAAAGTATAGACTAGATTGCCTAACTTGGAAATAAACATTGCATATCCGTTTTGTCTTGAAAAACGTGTTGGTTTTTTGCTACTCGCGAGTAGGCTAAAATACGGATTTCAACGAGTTTTTCCAACTCAAGCAATCCAACCTCCACCCACAGGCATTCAAACAGTTTATCATGTAAGCACTTAGCCGCATGGCAAGCATACTGTCATGTTAACATTCACACGCATTCGAGATGCTAAAGCATAAATACTTACATCGTACTCCGTGCCAAAAACAATAACCCGGTTAGCAAACATGCATGACCTAGTTCATGTTAAGTGGCTAATGCAACACAGGCATGGATGCAATCTATAGTAGGCTCGGCTAACCCTAAACATGGCATGTGAAATGCGCGAATAGCACGTATTCAATTTGGAATTGAAAATTGCAATGCAGTTTGTATGATGTACCGAGCCCAATGCATGTAAACGAATGCATAAATGCACGCATGCATTGCATAAGGTATGCTAAAATAAACGTGCCCTAATCTACCAACAAAGCAGGTAAATAAAAGGGAGAAAGAAATGGGGGGGGTGGAAGACATACACCCACTCACACACACTTATTACAACTTTTGCCCTCGCTCGGAGGGACCGAAAGAATAATACGAATTAACTACGCAAGCTAATTAAATATTACAAATTCACTAAATTAATTAAATAGATTAATTAATCTAATTAAACAGTAAATCGCCTCGGGATGAGGGCCAAATGCAGCGCGCGCTCAGAACCGGCTCGGAATCGCACTGCCATGCATGGATTGCCTCTGTTTTCCCTGCTATTCTCCTCAGAAAATTGCCAAAGTCCCAGGAGTGCCTCTCAGGGAACTGGAGATCACCACCGGCTGGAGCAGAGCACCACCGGTTGAAGGAGGAGACCACCGGCACAAAATAAAGCTATCGGCTGCTGGATGACTGCCGGTCGGCACTAAATACTGCCGGCCGGCACTTAATACCTGCAGAACCTGCAACTCACAGCAGCAGAGAGGAACAAATTGCATGGCAATGTGATTCAAGCCATTTATGCACCAAACACACTCCCTATCATATTTGTGACTCAAGGGGGCATGTGCCTCGATTCCCAGACCACCAATCACGCATTTCCATGCATGATGGCCTTAAGAACCAAGAATGCAACTTTGATTTCAAATGCATGCGATGCAAACAAACAAACAAGGGTGCTCAACCTCCATCATATTTCACTTCAAGAGGCCAAACATGCACAATACAAATGCAACCCTAAACATGTCAACTAGGCATGCAACATGGACTATGCAATACGTTCATGCAAAGGGTTCAAGCAAGCATGCAAGGTAAGCATGCAAACCAATGGGAGGATGGTCTTATACATGAATTAGGCAACTCAAATAGGCCTAAAATCAGTGGCCAAAATGTCTAGACATGAAGACTAAACACACCCACACACATGCAAGTGTTATGGTCTAAACCTAAGGCATAAGCAATGCAACTCTTAAGCACACTTGAAAAGACCAAACATGGACAATTAGCATGCAAGTTAAGCTCTAAAATCATGCTATAAAATGATGCCAAATCATGTTAAACAAGATGAGCAAATGCATGCAAAAGGGGACAAGTGCTTGGGGCAAGCCATGTAGGCTTGAACCAAGGCCAAGTCCACCAGCCTCACAAGGCTAAGGGGGCTCAAAACAGGTCAAGGGCAGACCTAAGCAAGCCCAAGGGTGTACCTAGATGGCATCTAAGAGGCTTAAACCCTAAGGCATGCAAAGTGGCCAAAACATGGAGCATTCAACACATGCTTTTAAAGCATTAAAGAGACAACTAAGGCAAGCATACAAGCACACCAAAGGGACTAAAATAGCATGCTAGGGGGGTTCCAAACCACCAAAACAATGCAAGCAAGACATGCTTCACTCTCATGCTCTCAAGGCCAACAAGCCAAATACAAAGGAGCTATGTAATGCAAGTCATGACTGACCAAAACAAGCATGGATAGACCTCATTCATAGTAAAATAAGCATACAAGCTTCATGGATCTAAGCCTAAAACATGCTAGAAACAAAGGCACACAACCTAGACATGTTAAGGGACTATTATGGCATTACAAAGCAACCATGCAAGGCATGCAAAGAGTGCTAAAACCAACACCTAGCAATGTCATATTAGGGCATAATAAACATAAAATGCAGCCAAGACATGCTCAAAACACAACCAAACACGGTGCTCCTTTGGAGACCAAATCTTGCCCTTTTCAAGGACATCAAGGAGAGGGGATGGCCCTCTCCTTCTTGAGACTCTAAGGCATCATCTCCGCCACTGAAATCCCTCAAGATTTCAGTGGTGAAGAGATCCTAACACCAAAGTCTCGGATCTCTCACAAAATGGCCTAAAATGGGCCCTTTTCAAGGCCTAAAGGGGGTCAAACTTCCCCAAACCACAAAACACTCTTAATAAACAATAAAGAGGGTTAAAAATCAGAACTTTTATGTGTTAATCACTAAGCACAAAAACAGTTCTAAACTAGGTAAAAATGGAATGCAAGAATGGGGAAAAAGAGGACTAGTGTCTCACCCTTGTAGACCTCTTCACCAAAGATGATGTTGTTGCCTCCTTGAGCTCCAAATCAGTCAAGAACCTCAAGAACAACCTCTTGGAACCTCAGAAACCTAGAGAAGGTGAAACACTAGGTGTTGATGTGCAATAGTAAGGCACAAACACCTAGTTGTACAAACAAGAGGGAAGAAGAGAGATAGGATAGATATAGAACTTCTAACCTAAAACCAGAGCTTCCTCTCACCTCTCTCCCCAAAAAAACTTCTAACCCTTGAGCCAAGAGAGAAGGCCATCTCTTATAGGCATCAATCTTGTAAAGCTTGTCAAACAAGCTTACAAGGAGGGCATCCCTCCATACACGTGTATGGAGGGGAGGCTAAGGCCATACAGCTGTCTAAAAATATCTCATAAAGCAGCTGTACAGTGGTCGGCAGGGCAAAATGGTCATTTTGCCAAAACAAGTGCCGACCGGCACAAAAGAATGCCGACCGGCACAATATAGTGCCGGTGGCAACACCAGCCAGCCGGTGGCCTCTAGCCAGTGCCGGTGGTGTGTGGGGATGCCTCACAAAGCATTCCCTGCCCTTCCAAGGCAAAACACAAGTGTTTGGTGCAGAACCAGACACAAAACGGTCGAGTTCGGAGATCCTGAGGCAAGGCGTGCGAGCCGAGAACTCCGGGAACTCCAAACGAACACAAGCATGGATAATCACCGAGTGTTCCAACGGTGACGTCCAAGTCTTGAGGACGGTCAAAAATGGGGTGTCTACAGGGGGTTACCTTGTCCTAGCTTTTGTAACGATCTAGGGCTTCGTTATTCAAACAAGTCATATCATCACATCTTAGACACGGAAGAGCATCATGTCCTAACTTGGAAAGTTACTATAGCTCAATACATGCACAAGGTCAATCTGGTCAAAAAGGTATCCCAGCAAGACACCTAAATATCTACAATTTCTAACACCTATAAGTAAAGGGAGGATCAAACAGTACATTTGTGATATGAGGCATAATTCCCATTATGATAGAGCCCATGTCAGGCATGCCATCCAAGATATCAAATGGCAAATACAGTGACTTATATGCACCATGCATGAGATGCTATGAACATATAAACGAAAAGAAAACATCACATCATGAAGTTCAAGTCAAGTTTTCTTAGTTTCTCCAGTAGAATTGCCAAAAACTATAGGATGCTTTTTGGGTTACCACGCGCGCCTAATAGTTCAGACTCCCTATTTCTTTGATATAGTCTCACTAGTGCAATGTGAAACAGAAATGAGAGTCAAAATCTGGCAACTTTTATAGAAAATCTATTTTATTGCAAACATTTACTGAAAATAGACTACATCATCAGATCTCAGAGTCGCCACCTAATCTTTTGGGAAAACTAGAAAACCCATGACTCGTGCCAAAGGCCACTGTTTGTCATAACCAAAGTGTCTTAGCAGAAACTTAGGTATGAGGGGGGAAGGTCATTAATTAAGCACCCCCACTCACTCGATCGAAAGATCAACCTCTACTAAGTCATGATGTGAGTTTTATATTCTATATATGCTCATGTTCCGGTTTATTTAATATGGCTAACATTACTATCTGAGGGCAGATAAATATAGATTGCGTCACTTGTTTTGGTTATGCTTTGGTTTCATGCATTTGGAAGAATCTTTTTTGCACAATTTCAAAGGAAAATGAATTCAGAAGCATAAGAATCAATCACATTCCAACACAGGCAACACAACTTCCATCCACTGGCATTCATACAGATATTCTGATTAAGTATGTAGCAACATGGTATAGTAATGGATACAATAAAGAACATGCACATACAGTATGCTAAAACTAAAAATGCTCGCCTAGTACTCCTTGGTGGTAAGCCAAAAGAATGTATTAAGAAAATATATGCATGATCCTATATACAAATAGCTAACGCAATACATACAAAGAATGCATCTAAAGGTTCGGCTACTAACATATGACATGTGTTTCGTCTCAAGACATGAGAGAGCACACATAATCAGGTTAGAAATGATAAACTCCACAAATGTAAATGAGTAGAAACGGAATATATGAAAAATGTATGCAAGTAATGGATATGATAAATAAGACATGATGCTACATACAGAAAGCATGTAAATAAAAAGAATAGAAAGACGTGGGGCTAAAAGTTATTACAACAATTTGAATGACAAGAAAGAAAGACGGGTGGAAGATATTATTATAATAATGAATGCATAAACAAAAGAAAAGATGTGGGGTTCGAGAAATTATTACAACAATGAATTGATGCAACTGAAATAAAGCTGAATCTAACAAATCATACTAAAATAAATAGCCAAATTTAAACAGCAGTCACAAAAATGTCCAGGAGAACAGTCCCTAGAAACTGCCCTGTTCTACTTTGAGAAACCCATCTGGCCGTACACAAATTCATCCAACCGACTAAAGAGGGGTCCGGTTGAACATATCCTCTGAGCAAAACTCTATTTTATGAAACAGGTCCATAATAGAAACAAAACAAATCTTTTAAGGGGTACTCATCATTTCTACCTTTCTCTTTTGTAGAGAGCATTCAAGGAAGAGGTAGATAGGCCTCAACCCTTATTGATAACACAAATGGCTATATACAACATATACTTTACAACAACTCAACAAATAAAGTGCATTAAAGCAAAGTGAAATTCAAGCCTAAGAAATATACGGGAACCTACAATCATCTTTTTGTGAATAAGGGTAGGTTAGTACCCAAATCCATGCTCTATTAATTGGAGAGAGTAGATTAATGCCCACCATTTCTTAGTGGAAGCTTTACTTTAAAAGCAAGAAATTCATCAAAGAGTATTGAAAACTCCTCTTCTACTCATGGAACAACGATGTTTCCACATTTTTCTATGTTCAAATGGATTCAAAAGAGAGTTTTGAACATCTTTTACCTAAAACTTCTTACTTTAACTTCCAAGAAGAATCAATCAAAATAAGAGATATAAACTTTCTCAACTTCAAATCTCAAGAATCATGCAACTAACCCTATGAAACCACCACCACTACTCATTAAGATTAAGCATGGGTTGAAGCATATGGGCTAATACACTTGAATGATGAAATATATGATGAGAAAGTGTATGAAAATGAAAGAATTTAATCTACATAATCCAAACTTATGGATGGATGACTACTTTCTACTTCCTTCCACATCCACATTGTTCCAATCAACACATCTATATACAACAATAATGAATTATACATCTAGAAAGCAAGAAAGGAGAGCAAAACAATAGAAAAGTAAAGAAAATTATCAACTCAATGGATGGGTGGCTACTTTGTACCTCTATCCACATCTATGACGACTTATCACATGATTACAACAAGTAAATAATGAAAATCAGAGCTTAGAGATGAATAACAAGAGAGAGAGAGAGAGATAAAATTTCAAAAGTTTATCCTCTTAAAGAGAGTGAACTTTTTGGTTGTCAAACTCCTTCTTGGCATCCTCAAGGTTCTCTAGATATAGCTTACTGTTCCGAGAATCCTCAGTAAGAAGCTTGGAGCTAAACTTTAATAGAGTTTTTGATGGTTGGTGTTTGAAAAGTGTAAGTTGAAGATGAAGAGTAAAGCTGAGCTCTCAATCTTCTTTCTGAGGCTTAGGTAAATTTTGTAACCCTGAGAAATGAAGTTGCGTCCTCTATTTATAAACTTTTCGACATAAATATCTAAGATAATTGTGGAAAACTTGCAGGAAAAGCCAAAATTCCCAAAAAGGCTCTGTACTTGGACAATTTAGCCGATCAAACCATTATTAATCCGGCTGCATAGATTTTTATCAGGCCATAAATTGTTATTTGACCAGATGAAAAATATATCGTTAGATTAATAAAGTAAAGTTAGCATGATTTGAAAGGAGAAACAGGTATTTTAGAGGATTCAACCCCTTCCATTCATCCTCACTATATCCTTTGCTTGGTTTACTAAAAAAGACAACATTTTGAGTTTGAAAATGTGAGCCATAGGACATTGCGGAAATGTTTGGAACTGCACCACCAAATGTATTTTGAAAAAGGTTTTCAAACGGTTGGAAAGCATTTTGGCCAAAACGAATACTAGGTCAGGTTTAAAGCTTGAGTTTTGGTTTTTCTACTGAAGAACTCATAGCATATCTCGACTTTCATCATTGGGTATTCGGAAAAGAGTGCCCAAGTCTTAAGGCTAGTCAAATGGGATGTCTACAGCTACTCTAGTGGCTAATTCTTGGCGAAGACTGGGACAAAATTGGTATAAAAAAAAAAAAAAAACACAAGAGCAAAAATGAAGTATGAGAAGAGTGAAAGTCTAAATTAGCAATAAGAAAATTCTCATTTATTCTTACTTAATCAAAATCAAAACCCTAATTTCAAAAAGCACTAATTTTGAAATTAAAATCCCAAATAAAAAATGAAAACCCTAATTTCTGCAAAACAAACCTCAATGTGGACGATGGGGACGATGGGAGGAAGGTGCGAAGCTCTGGTGTGGTAGAGGTGGGACAACTATGATGTGAGAGGGATGGGACAACTGCTGGTTGTGGTGGTCTTGTCTTCACGGTGGCTGCGGCCTCACGGTGGTCTCTTCTCTAGTTTGTGTCTGTTGTATTGTTGAGTGATGAAGTGTTATGTTAGAGTATGCGTTTAAGTATTAGAGAATAAGAAAAGTTGGAGCAAAAAACATGGGTCACACTTGAAACCTGAAAAAAAAAAAAAAAAAATTATGTAAAAAAAGCTTTTAGAAATCTGTTTCATAAAACGGTTTTCAAAAAATCATTTTTTGTATAAAAAATATTTTTGCTAAAAAAAAAAAACTATTTATGTTGAATTTTTTTTTTTATAAAAAAAAGTGTAAGGTTAAAAAAGGCTTTTGAAAAAGCATTTTCTAAAAACCGATTTTAGAAAAGCCAGTTTACCCTATAATGGAAAAAAAAGAGAGAAAAGTCCACCCTAGAGTGGGAATAAAGTTTTGACAGTGCCTCTCTTAAGGAAATTGGTCCCTCCACGGATATCTTCTCCATTCCACAATGATGGAGCTCTTCCCTAGGAACAATTACCACCTCCAATTCTAACCATCTTCGAAAAAGAGACCTCATTGTGTACACATTTCATTAAACATCTGGTACGTGTTGAACAATTAAGCTATATTAATACATAGCCGAAAGTGAAGCTTTGATCCAATCTAATACCAGGAACTTCTTTCATTGACACAAACATTACGGCTAAGTTTGGCATAACTCAAAAAAGCTAAAAAGTCAAAAACTCACTATCCTATTTAAGTCATATCATCTTATTTAAGTTACATTACCTCTCTATCACATCACATCAAACCCAATCCATATTTCATAAAAAGTCAAAAAGTGCACTTATTTAGATCATCACAAACAACCCCTAAATATCATTCAATAAAGGTGGGTTTTACAAAGGGATGTGAAGGGTGGTGGGGTGGTGAAAAAACAGAGGCAGTAGTGTTTTGTGGAAGAAGAGATAAGGAAGAATAGATGGATAGAGAAATAGGGGCATCAACAGCGACACTAATGCTGTGATATGGTTGTGGTGATTAGGAACAATAGGAAAGAAGTTTGGTGGATGTGTGGGTCAGTAGGTTTGTTGGCTATGGTAGATAAGAGAGAGAGCAATCTGGTGAACTAGAGACCTCTAACTGCAAAACCAGAGGCTCTCTTCTCTTAATCTTTCGTCAAGATCAGAGAGAGAGAGAGAGACAGAGAAAGAAGAAGCAGCGTCGGTATAGAGAAAATGAAATAGGAGCAGTATAGCGATCCCAGTTTTCCCTTCATTGTTTAACAGTATTCCGGACTTAGGTTTCGTGGAGTTGGTTGTTGTATATGTCTTGTTGTCATCCTTTAATTCCTTATATTTGAGTTTTAGGATGTGTTGAGCAGGTTTGTATCAGGTTGGTTGAGTTTTGGTCTCAAGTGTTGTTGCCCAGATTTTTGGTTGTCTGCTCGAGCGTGTCCCTTTGCACTCGAGCGGAGTCTGCACACTTTCAGTATCTCGTGCGTCTGCAAAACTACTGCAGGTTTGTTTTTCACGCTCGAACGGAATTCTTTACGCTCGAGCGGGTCGCGCTTGAGCGGGTACCTTCGCGCTCGAGCAGGTGTTCGATGTCTGTAAAAGTACTAGAGGAGTGTAATCTACGCTCAAGCGGCTTTTCTTTTGCGCTCGAGCGGGTGTATTTTGCAGTTGTGTCTTGGCGCTCGAGCGGGTTCAGTTTTTTGTGCTTGACGCTCGAGCGTCCTATTGTCCGCTCGAGCAGACTAGTCGTATATCAGTTGGCAGCTGGGTGATTTTAGATCACTTTTTACACTCTCTTACTTTTCATAAAACTCCATTGGAGAGCTTCTCACTCTAAAACTCCAACTTCTCTCTAGGGTTTGATCTAGTTAGAGTGATCTCCTACCCTTGAGCCTTTACAAAAATTGTAGAGCTTGGTGTGGGCTTCCTATCAATCCGAAAATTTCTTGATTTGGAGCACTTCGGGTTTCTTCATCAACTCCTTTGGGTTTCATCTCTTGAGGTAGGGATAACTACTCATTCTTATGTGCTTTAACATAGATGTTGAGCTATTTGTATAGATGGTTTGATTTGGGAAGTTAGGGTTTGAGATGTGTTATATTGAAAAGAGGGGTTTTGTCCTTTTGACTCATATATGTATATTTTGGGTCTTAAAAAGAGATTATTGATGTTGTTGATAATATTTGAGCCTTTGGGTCAATATTGAAAAAAATGGGGAAAATGCCATGTTTGGGTATATTTGGGTCATTAGTGTAATTAATGACATTTATCATGGAATAATGAAATTGGCATAATATGGGATGGAATGGTGGAGTTGGATTTATTAATCATTCACCTTTGAAAATTGTTGATAAATTATCTGTTGATGTAATTATTTTCTGTTTAGAAATAATTACTTTGGGCTATCGGTGGAGGATAGTCTTGATTGTTGTAGACAATGCATGATGATTAGGCAAACCGAAACTAATCAATTAAATATGTCATCGAGTATGGCGGTTGGATTAATACAACAAATATGTATATTGGTTGATTATGTATATGATAATTGTTTATATACATTGTTTCGTGTGGGAGGAGATAGGGGATGTACTCCACGGTTTAGGGGAAGATAGGGGATCGACTCTTAAACCGGATGTTATTTGGGAGGAGATAGGGGATGGACTCCATTGATACAGCAAATATGTATATCTATTGAAGTATTGATACAACAAATCTGTGTATCATTTGTGAAGTATGGAAGTGTTTTTATGTGTTATTGATACGGCAAATATGTGTATCTATTGAGGCTTATGGAAGTGTTTTGATATGAGTTGTTATCTCATTTGAATTGTTGAAATGGAAGAATTATTGATATGAGATGTAATCTCATTTAAAGTATATGGCCAGATTCTGAGCCAGGGTTATGAATTGAGAAATTGGATGAGAAATGAAAAATGGAATAAAACATGGACACATTTGTCATGTAATTCAAATGGGTTATGAATTGATTTATGTGAGTTAAACATTTATCAAATGCTAATGTTTTAGTTATTGCTCATATTATGTTTAGCATATCTCTACTGGGCATTGGCTCACCCTATATGGGATATCATTTTCAGGTACAGGTAGTATGCCACCTCCAAGGACGTAACTTGAGAGGCTTAGTGGCTGGGACATCTTTTGTGATTACATTCTTGTATTACATGTATATCAAGCCAAGGGCTTATTTTGTGTTTTGAGTTAGTACTCTCCTCTTTGTAACCAAGTGTTGGCTTGGAATGTTGTAAGCCCGCAGGGCATTTACTTTTGTTGTCAACATGTAATACATTTTGTAATGAATACTCTGATGAAATTTAATTATGCTTTATTCTCTTATGTCTAAGCATGTCAAGAATGTATGATTTATGGGTTTATTTTGAGGGTGTTACAACTTGGTATCAGAGCGTACCGGGTTTGAATACCTTGGGTACGTGGGAAGTGATTAGTATCACAATGGGTTTGTCACGCTTGTTAGAGACTTAGATATAGTGTTATATGCTTATGTGATAACATGCTTATGTGACTACTTGGGTATGAGATTTAGCTTCTAGGATGTTGATTGGATCCTTAGGTTTCTGTGAGTCTTGTTGGAAAAGCACTTGATCAATGTTGTTTCTAACCGGAACTCTAGTAACGCCTCGGGACTATCATTATCCGGAAATGAAATTCTTAAGTGCTTATGTGATTATGTGCTTATGTGAAAAAATAAACTAATCTATTTTACTTGAGTGCAGCAATTCCACTTTTCCGCTTGTTATGATTTATGAGATATGGGTTCTCCTAGAAAAAATTATTTGACCCATCCAAAAGTGGACAAAAGTGAGTTAAAAAGTGATCCTTTAACAAAACAAGAGTAATATATGCAAACCTAGCATATGTATTTTTGAGTCGCAAGTCATGTAAACAGACCCTAGGAACATAAGTCAAAAGTTTGTTGCCAACCCACTCAACTCACTCACTATTTTCTCAAACACTAAATAAACAGGTGGAGGAGTATCCATGGAGATAGTCTCAACCCTATCTAAAAATTCATCAGTATCAATTGAGGGCAAAGGCTCTGACTCTTGATGCGGTACTTCCACACAAGGTGAAAAAGATGGGGTTGAGAGTGGATCATTCTCAATGGCAAAAAAATGTGATTCTCTGAAAGGGGTTGATAATGGCTTATCCATATCACTGTCATCAAAATCAAAACGAACTAGAGATTCTTTTAAAGAATTTTCTATTGAAAAATGGGAGACAGTCTCTTCTTCCTTATCGAGAATATTAGCTATTTGCTCTAAATATCTTACATTTTGGCAATCGATTGACATTGAATATGCAACAACACATTGAAATCTAAGTTGCTTTGAAGAAATGTTAACACTCCGTCCTTGTTATCTGAATTTTGTTGAGGTGGGATTTGGGAGTGCAACAATGGTGTACTGAATTCCATATTTTGAAAAATTTGCAGCACTCTCTTCAAAATAGGATTTTTGTTGAGGTGGTGGAGTATAATGTTGATATTGAAAATAATCAGAAGGGGTTTCAAAGTAATCGACATGCTGACTCTCATATTTCCACAAATTATTTTCAAAATACGCCATAACCCCACTATACACATGGTTCCAAAACACAAAATAGCTTTGACCTTTGTTCCTGTCAAAAAAGCTCAAAAGCTCATCCTTTATTTATTTATTTATTTATTTTCTTTACAAGCTAAAACCTACAAATTAGTATAACAAATACACACAAAAAAAAAAGAAAAGGACAAACTAAATTGCAATAAAATAAAAGGGAATTTAGGACCTCCCAGAAAGAAAATAAATGTACAGAATAAAAGAAAGTGTAATAAAGTAAGTGTTAGTAGTCAAAGGTTAATAGTCAATCATTTTTATTTGTCCTCAAAGTTATATGTGTAGCAGATGTAATTAATCCACAAGTGTCTAACAAAGGTAAATAGTCCATGAATTATATGTTCAGTATGGATATTTGCTTTTTGTGTAACGGTATCAAAATTTTGTCTTTTTTTCCTAGTTTTTTTTTTTAATTTATATTTCTCCTGCAGAAAAAAAATTTAAATTCAAATTTTTTTTATTTTGTTTTATAAATAAATATCTAAATTAAATAATTCTATTTTTAGTCCTCGACAACGGTACCAAAAATAAATGTTGTTGTTTGCGGACCAAAATATTTTATTTAAAACCAAGTAATAACTACTACTCCGGAGTATAGCGGTTAAGATTAGGTATCGATCCTCATGAACTAATCGAGTTGTGTTGATTCAAAAATAATAATTAAAGTAATTTAAGAAGATTGGTTTTGAAAATAATAAAACTAAAATTAAGAAAAACATAAAATAAATAAAATAAAATAAAAAATATCTCAGGGTTTTGAATCCACTACTAACCTTATAATCAGGGTTATTATATTAGTTTTTAGAAAATCGTTAATTTGGATAATATGATGTAAGTTGATCAGAAATACATCATCTAGAGGATTTGTATATTAAAATCCGAAAATCAAGAATCATCTTCAATTAGTACAGATTGTCACCATTAAACTACAGTAAACTACAGTTGATGCACTACTTATCTTATTAGGTATGGTTTGTCTAACAATTTTAATACACAGCAGTGAAAATAATTGTATAACGTGATTTGAATAAAACATTTATTATATAAAAAGATCTAAAAGTTATACAATTTATTCAAATAAAATCAAAACTAAAAATAGAAAATATGGTAAAACTGCAATTACTTGGTTAGGATTTCATCTTTATACTAAATAAAAAAATTAATTCCTAACACTCATATAAATATCACATTCTAATATTTATAAACTAAACACTCCCACTCTTAGCCGAAGAGCTCTCCCCCAAGCCCTCTTCTTCATTCCTCTTGGCCGAACTTGCTGCCTTTCATAGGCAAAAGAAAACCTGCAAAGTAAATAAATGAATTAATAATTAATAATATATATATATATATATATTAGTTAGTGGTGAATCAATAATTAATATATGTGTATATATATTAGTGGTGCAGTGGGTGATGATGTTGAAGATAAAAGGAGAAGAAAGAGTTTATAAAAAGAGATGAAAAAGTGGAGGCGCTGAGTGGGATGGTTGGAACGAGTTGGAATGGTGGGGTGATGATGATGTTGATCATGATGGTTTCTCGCTTTAATCTTCCGAACTATCGAAAAGTCATCCAAACCAAGCACCATCTTTCTTTTCTTTTATTTATTTATTTTTCAATATATTAATATAAAATATCTAAAATATTTTATTTACAACAAGTTATATACAAGCACCCAAAATATGTGAAAACTCACAACATCATACAAAATTATAAAATTATATAAATAAATAGACTAATAAAGTGTATATTAGAAGGTCAAATATCTAACATTTAGGTACCGATCATGTTGTTTCGCTTTCACAAGTCAAGGGTTTTATATTTATGGGTTTGATAACCATTTGCTTGTAACCGGGCCTAAACCTTGAAAATTGTAGTTGTAGGGCACTAATTTGTGTGTTAAATTTCTGTATATTAACCGTCTCACACGCTATAAATTCATGCCTTAGAAAATATTGAATTTGTAATAGCATGTGGATTATTTTGTAAATCTTTAGCATATTATGAATACAAGTATAGAGATTTAACGAGTATACAAATGATGGGAACTTACGATTACCAAATTGTTATAGAACATAATTAATGAGAATTGATACGCTTTGTAACAGCTGTTTTGGGTGACCGCTCGAGCGGTCATGTGGTCGCTCAAGCGGAGATTTGCAACTTCCAGTATCTTGCAAGTTTGTAGTGAGACCGCTCGAGCAAAGGAATGGTTGCTTGAGCGTAAAATGTGAGCTCCCAGTATTTTCACTCTAGCTCTGCAAAACTTTTGAGACCTTGCGTTCACTGCTGGAGTGGTCCCTTTGTATTTTGGCACTTCGCTCGAGTGATGGAAAGTCCGCTCGAGCGGTCTGGTCGGGGCATCAGGGTTGTATTGCAATCCAAACACTTTTCTAACTTATTTCTCTCACACTCCTCTCTCTAACAACCCTCTTTCCAAAACCCTAGCTAGAACACCCTAGATTTCATCTAGTAAGAGTAAGAACCGATCTTTGGGCCTTCATTAAAGTTGTTATCCTCGTCAAGAGCTACATTTTGAACTGATTAGATCGTGGTATTTCAGAAGCTGATTGCGTGGACCTTTATCTCTCTTCATGCAACCTTGAGATTGGAATACCTTTACCCTTGTACATTTATATTTTGGCATAAATGTGAGTGAATCTTAAGGTGTGTTGAACTATTGAGATGGATGTGGTATATGTATAGATAGACGTGTATATATATATATATATATGGGCTTTGTGTTGATGAAGTGGTTGTGTGAAATTAATGGTGGATTCTCAAATCGATTATGAAATAATGACTAAATATACTTAAATCAAGGAAAATAAATAGTTGAAAGGAAAAGCCCCAAATTTTCATATGTAACCCTAAGGGTTGTTTTCGATTTTGACTTAATGGTTAATGGATAAGTAAAATTGGGGAGTCCTTGTGATTATTTGTGTTATGTTTAAAATGTTAATGTTTTGGAATGTGTTTGAGGTACGCACTTGCCCGGTTCGCTTGAGGGCGATGAATATGGGGATGTTGTGAGATGTCCACTAGTCGGTTCATGTGAGGACGACGAAAGTGGAAGGTTTGAGATGTCCACTGGCCATCCTTGTGAGGACGTAAAAATGTAGAGATTGAATGGTGAATTGTGTGTTGTGTAATAATTTCTAAACCAATGGAAATTCATGGGCATTAATAAAGGTCATGCATATTTAAACCAAATGTTTATATATTTTGTTAAAGTTATTCTCTACTGGGCAATTGCTCATTCATATTTACTAACATTTCAGGAAATGAAGAGCCCCACAACCATCAATGGAGAAGAAGAAGATGATTACCTCTTTTCAAAAATCTAAATTTTTGTGAACTTGAAGTTGTAATGTAATTGTGGAACTCCTTTTCTACTCTTATTTTGAATTTTGTATTTTTGTATTAAATGTCACAATGTAATTAGTAACTTAGAGGACAATGTAATTGTTTTGTAATCTTCTCTAGTTCACTGAACTGAGATAAGTATGTTGTAATTTTGTAAACAAAATCTGCAGTTCAATGAGAAAAAGAAACATTTGCATGGGATTGTGTCATGTGTTTATGTGGAGAATGTTATTTTAATTGTTTATTGGGAATTATATGTGTGAGGTGTTACAAATTTGGTATCAGAGCTAACCGGGTTGCATACCTGGAGCTCGTGGGAAATGACTTGGTCATAATTTGTTATCATGCTAGGATGAGGGGTTGGTGGTCTTATTTGATTATGTGTTTCTGTGATTAGGTCTGTATGGGGTCAATCTTCTAGGATATAACTTGTGTCCACTACATTCATCGAAGTCCCTTTAAAAAGACATTTAATCAATATTTTTTTTCCACTAGGAAATCCTTGAATGTCATGGAATGAGTTGATATCTTTGGAGAGGGATCCGTATGTGTTTTGTTTATTTACATGCTTATGTGTTGAGAATGAGAGGGAGACTTGAGAAGAAGTGATGAACTAGTATATGAATTTTGAGTTAATTTTGTCCACATCTACTGTTATATAAGATGTCTGAACGTGGTAGTGGTCGTGGCAGACCTCATCGAGGTGGTCGGGATATCCCAGCTCAACTAGAGATCCCTCCTCAAGAAGAAGGAGTGGGTCAAAACAATATGGTCGCTCCACTAGACGCTATGGGAGTGCTGGCTTGAGAGATGGCCAGGGCTCTTAAGGAGTCAATGGATATTCTTAGAGCCGAGCAAGCTACTAGAACTATTGAAGGAGAGACTAGAGTTTCATTCCTAAAAAAGAAATGTTTCCACTTAAATCCTATTGAATTTCTTGGGGGTGCTGAACCATTCAAGGTAGATGAATGGCTTGAGCAAATCACCAAATCTCCAAATCTTTCGAGATTTTAGATATTCAGGATGGTGAACTTTGGGTAGCACTCGCTAGTTATCAATTAAGAGGGAATACCGGCCAATGGTGGAAATATGCCAAGGGTCAAATTGAACATACTTGGGAGGCGATTTCTCATGCCTTTCAGGAAAAATACCTTCCTTCAACTGTGAGGGAACGCTTGAGGAGAGTGTTTGAGGAACTAGAACAGTTTGATTCCATAGTGTTGGAATTTGAGGCTACTTTTACGAGCTTATCACGTTTTGCACCCGACTTGGTAGCTACAGAAGAGCGTAGGTGTCTAGAGTTTGAGAAGAGGCTGAGGCCGAGAATCTTGATAAAAGTGATAGAAACTGTAGTTTGCTTTTTGTGCCCCTTTCGGATACAACTAGCCCTACAGTTGGGACTCTGTAGACACCCCATTTTTGACCGCCTGCAAGATTTGGATGCTTTGTCCTGGGCACTCGATGATGAAGTTGTGTTGTGTGTGATTCGAAGTCTCAACGAAGGAACATAAGCTCGCGCTCCAAAACCAATCCCAAACCTTTCATATTTATATTGTGTTTATCCTAGAAATTCATTTTTGAACATTGTGTCACCCTATATTGAGTTTAAAATAGTGGAATAGGGAAACCCATTGGGAGCCGGCCGTATCACATTGGGAGCCGGTCGTAGTCATTGGGAGATGGCCGGTTCTCGATAGCAAGAAACACTGTTTTGGGCGGGAATAGGCCAGCTGTCCATTTTTGAAGATATTTTTGACCTATTTTGCTCAAATTCTATAAAACGAGGTTATATCTTTGTTTTGAGGGTTGAACAATTTCTGAAAAGCCTATACACACAAGAGAGAGCTCCTTCTTTCTATACAAGTCACCTTTGAGCAATCCTATCTCTCTTCATGCACCATATACCACCTTAGATCATAACCTTAGAGCCTTGGTTAAGGCTTGTGCATCACAATTCAAGCTTGAGAGTGTGCTTGAACCAAGTTTGTGTTACAAACAAGAGCTCGCTTCTTTACTTCTTTTCCAATCTCTTGTTAGCTACTTCTTGTGTTTTTGTGTTGTCTTTAGTCTTTTTCAAGTGTTTAAATTTGGGTTTGGATAGCTACCAAAGGGTAGAGAGGGTTAACACCTTCTCTTACACCATATTTCATAGCTCAAGCCCTTATTTTTACACTATTTTCTTTAGTTTTCAAACTGATTTTCAGAGGTTTAAAAGGGCTGGAAAACATGGTTTAAGGTCTCAAAAAGTGGAGGGGTTGGCCATCTCTCCTTGTCTTTGTTTACTAGTTTGTGTCTCCTTGCTTTTGTCTATCTTTTTGTGTACTTTTAACACACTTTTAGCCACTGTTTTTTTATGTTTTGGGACTGTTTAGGGCTGTCCTAATTTAGTAAATTAGTTTATGCTTTGAATATTAGCTTGTTGTAGTGTAAGTCCTCATAGCTTCGATTGTTCAGGCCTTAGACACCGAGTTGTTTAAGTTGATAGCTTTCTTCATTTCAAAGGTCTCATTTTAATAATCAATTTAACATTCATTTATGGAACCTCCCTCTTTTCTTCTTTTGTCTGAGAGTCATTTCAACCGGTTGATGGTTATTCAAAGCATGAGCGAGAGACCTATGCTCAATGGCTTAATCTCTATAGAGGTTCACCGTTAACAGCATGGTCCCTCTTTTATGCTTAGAGTTGCTTCTTGTTTGATATTGCTTCTCGTTTAGTGGACTTAAACATCACTTTGGACAAATTGATTAAAGAATGGAAAAGGCTAAGAAAATTGGCTTAAAACGCTAAAAAATGCTAAAAACGCTAAAATAACCTAAAAATGTAAAATACAACTCGATAACGGAAAATCACAAAGAAAATAATCTAAAAATGCTAAAAAACACTTGATACAAACAAAACAAAACTCAAAATATAGCCGCAATACACCAAGGCAAAGCCAGCCTTTTTCTACAATTGCACTGGTTTGGGCTGACACTTAGACTCGGCTGGGTCCAAATAGGCACGATTGGGCCCAAAAATGATATCGGTGGGTGCAGTCCGGCTGTCATGCACTGTTTCTTCCCAAACTCTATAAAAGGTGCTCTCATGCTGTTTTCTTGGCTGAATAGCAAATCTTTGATATTTTCCTCTTAAGATGGAGATTTTGCTCAACAATAAGCTTTGAGACTAGATAGCCACTTTGGACGGCTCGGAAAAGGTGAATTTTCGTGGTTTCGACATAAATGCTCTTTTTTCTTTGAGCCGCATTTCGTTTTGTTTTCCATTCCTCTACGCCGCTGTCCGATGTTGGAACCCGATTACGCAAGTGTTTCGCTTTAGATCACAAGAAATGTGCCCTTTTCTCGAAGAATTTTAAGCTTTGATGGCATCCTGACACAACGAAGAAATCATGTCGCAACCCCGTTTTGGCCATGCACGGGCACTTGGACAGATGTGTGGCCTTTTATTACACAAGGCTCGGTCCCTGGCTCATAATTTGGAGCTAGATATACCTAGCTTAATTCATCGATTTTCCGTCATTGGGGACATGAGTGACTTTTTCTAGCGAGGTTACCGCCAACACCCTCTGCTTATGTTTGTTTGCACAATTCCTACTTGCTTCTAGTTACAATAGAGCTAGCATTAGGTTAATTGAAGTGGCCCAATGCCTAAAGAGGGTAAGAGTTGCATGGGTTTGGCATTGGCCGAGACCCCTGATGGGTTTAAATGCTTTTCATTGGTGAGAGACTACTCGATTTGCAGGGAGTCCACTGCTTCTTCAGGTATTATTTCCTATCCTTTCTTATTTATGATTCCTCGCATCACTCAGCACTCACTCTTTATTTTCATCTCAAAAACCCTTTTCTTACTTTTCCCTCACTGTACACCTTCTTATTCTTTAATCTCTCTTATTTTTCATTCCTTCCCAGGTATGACTCTTGGATAAGTTGAAAGTGGTGGACCCTTGCCCCGCGTATTCAGCCAGAGCTTACTTCTTTCGGCAGTGGCTAGTGGACTTCCCTTCGGAGGGATGGTGGTGCGACTGGATGTACAGTAGATCTACGGCTAACATAGCTTGGCATTGCCCCCGACTCAATTTGACTGAGATGAGCTACAGCATGTCCCAACAACCGGGAATGCAGTTGATTAGCCTTATGCACTGTGTGTTCTATTTCCCTTTCTAGTTCAGATGCCAGTTTGGACATGATCAAACTTGTCCGAAAGAGGGGATAGAATACCTGGCCCCATTCCCTATTCATGCTTCGCACTTGACTCGGTACCTCACTGCTTGGAGGACGAGAGAACAAATGGCCCTTGCCTCTAGCTTCAGTTACGCCCTTTCTGGTGAGTGCTTGGCTTGGCTCGAAGATGAGGCACAGGTTGGGCCATCTTTGGCTGCAGAGACCTCCACAAGTGTGAACAGAAGACACAGGACCACTTGACTTGTTTGTGCCCCTAGTTTTATTGATTTTTCTTTTTTTTCTTTTTTTTTTTTCAAGTTTTTATGATGTAAAAGAAACTTTGGTTTAATCAAAAGTTGGAGAATGTACTTGTGTTGAAATCAATAAAATTAAAGTTGTGAACACTGAAAATTTTCCTTTTTGGTCCCAAAAATGGTCTAAGTTGTAAAAAGTAAAATTTTGAGAAAAGTCAATTCATTAAAATGTTTCAAAATGATTTTCGGAAACGATTACCACCTGACACACACAGAATCAATCCTTAAGGTATACTACCCCAAATCAGAAGATCATAAGTACCCACGACTATATTCATCATCATTGCTCTATCTTGCAACTAACGCTTCTACCAAATGAAAATGACACAACCCAACTACAAGACAATGGATAGAGATGGCTCGAGCAAACAAATGGATAGAATAGTTGAGTTGGAGATGGTTATGGCCGAACTTCGGGATGAAGTTGCCTACGTATCCCAAAGATGGGAATTGGGCCTTACGTAGTTCGGTTCAAGTTGCCTCGAGTATTAATTCTCTCTTTTTGCGCTATGACTTTTGCCAAAGTTGCCCTTTCGGGTTTTCAACCTGACGAGCTCTGTTTTTCTTTGTTTCTAATTTTTCATGCTCTAACTTTTGCCTAGGTCGCCCTTTCGGGTTTTCGGCCTACAGAGCCTCTCAGGGGTAATATTTCTTCAACTTGTCCATGTTGATCGGCTACGAAAACTCGAGGCCATCTAAATCTATAAGGATAATAGCCCCTTCTGACCAAATTGACTTGATGTAAGGACCAGTCCAATTGGGTCTGAACTTGCCCCTAGGATCATAGATGGGGGCTCGGTTGTCTTTCAGTACCATATCTCATTCCTTGGGGTTTCTGGACTTAATCTTCTTGTTGAAAGCCCTAGCAATTCTGCATTTGTAACCTTGGATATGGTACAATGCCTTTAACCTCCTTTCGTCAAACAACATCAACTCTTTAAACCTACTCTGTTGCCAATCCGCCTTTGTTATCTGACACTCAGCCATAGTATGCAACGACGGTATTTCAATTTCAATTGGCAAAACAACTTCCATCATGTACACTAGAGAATAGGGAGTAACCCCCGTGGATGTCTAAATTGACGTTCTGTAGCCCCAAAGAGCAAATGGTAGTTTATTCGGCCAATCTTTGTAGGTCTCTACCATCTTCCGCAGGATGTTCTTCACATTCTTATTGGCAGCTTCAACAGCACCGTTAGTCTGTGGTTTATACGTTGATGACTTATTAAAAGCCATGTTATATTTCTCGAGCAAATCGACCACCTTTTTCTTGAAGTGAGAACCGTTGTCTAAGATGATCTCATTCGGTACCCTGTACCTACAGCTGATGTTGTTCTTGATGAACTTGGCCACATGCGATGCCTTCAACATAGAGTAAGACTGAGCTTCCACCCACTTAGTAAAGTAATCAACTGCCACCAGGATGAACTCATGTCCATTGGGGCCTTTTGGTGAGACTGCCCCCAATGACGTCAATTCCCCATATCGAGAAAGGCCATAGCAAAGTCATGTTGTAGAGCTTTAACGGCAGGATATTCATGCGATTAGCATGGACTTGACATTTACGACATCGCCACACAAAACCAATACAATCCTTCTCCATAGTTGACCAATAATAGCCTTGTTTGAGGATTTTTCGGGCTAGCATTACACCATTCATGTATGCTCCACATTCTCCACCATGGATGGCCTCTATGAGACTCTTCGATTCCTTTTTTTCCACACACAATTTGTGCATTTCCAGATGGCCTCTCTTATACAGCTTACCCCCACAGATGATGAACACGACGGCCAGGCGCCGTATTCCCCGTTTATCTTTGGCACTTGTCCCAGGTAGATACGTATCATTTTCCAGAAAATTCCAAATGTCGTAATACCAGGGGTTCTTGTCTTGCACCTAATCTATTGCGGTTACTGAAAGGGTCACATAAGTAGGCATGTATTTCTGTTTAATAATAATCGGACGCATCTTCACCCCCAATTGGTATGTCTACCATGAAAGATAGAGTTGTCAGTGCATCAACGAACGGGTTGTTCTCTCTTAGCAAATGTGTGAACATTAGCTTTTCACATCTCGGAATCAGAATATCTAGGGTCTGATGATAAGCTTTCATGTTCTCTTCCTTGACCCTCCAATCCCCATTGGCATGAGAAACAACCAGGTTCGAGTCTCCGATGACGTCCAATCTTATTGCCACTAGTTCTAGGGCAGTTTCCAATCCAACAATACACGTCTCATATTCTGCTTCGTTGTTGTACACTCTGAAACGAAGTTTGAAAGCTAAGGGTATGTGGGAATCATCGGGTGCTATGAGCAACACACATATCCCATAACCATATTGATTAGACGCTCCGTCAAAGTACATTGTTCATGTTTCCTCTTCTACATGCAGAATGTCTTCATCTGGGAATAGGTACTCTACTACCTTATTTCTTTGTACTGGGTGGTCTGCTAGGAATTCCATTACTGCTCTTCCTTTAACTGATTTGCACGTGACATACTTGAGATCAAATTCGGAGAAAAGAAGCAACCAACGAGCTAGCCTACCTGTCACGACCCAAACCCGCCCCTGTAGGTTTAGCACCGTAACCGGCCAGTAATCCGTGGATTACCAAAGGCCTCTGAACAGATTAACAAATAATAAGGGGCTGCAGAAGCAATAATACAAAATAAACAAGGTCCAATGAGCTGTGATAACGTACATGGGATAGAAAAATTTCAAGACTTATACATATACATAACATGCCAGTCTAGTTGCACAATATTTACAAAAATGTACATCCCAAGATTTGACTGTACAAAACTTATACAATGACTAGCATGAAATACAAAAACAGCCATGGCATTAGACTTCAATCGGAACCTCCTCGGGAGGCGCAACAGTTGGCTGACAAAACAGAACAGAAGACCGTCAACTCTGGCCCTAGTCATGTGCCGTCTCACCTACATGCATAATATAAACCGTGAGCGAAAGCCCAGTGGATAATAACAGAGTAAAGGGTTTCAATGAATGAGCTCGTATAGATTCAGAAATCATAATTCAGATTTGTATCAAATTTATTATTTGTCCAGATCATATACAGACAGAAATCATAAGTCATGATTAAGTTTACGTGATACATCCATTAGCATTAACAGAGCAGAACAGAACAGAACGCATACGCGTGAGGTTACGAATAACCAGTTCCATAAAGGAACCTCCGGATCTGGGTAACAGAACAAAACAGAAGCTGAGCCCCTGTGACAAGGCCTCCAGTACGGGTAACAGAGTGCAGACAGAAATAAGTTCCATAAAGGAACCTTAGATACCGGGTAACAGCTAACAGATATCACATGATGCTAAGGATTTCACGAAATACATATCAGAAATTGAACAATCATTCATTGTACAGAACATATCATTTCGGAAAACATATCTTGTTTTATCACACAGAAAGTAGATACAGTTTGAACATAACTTTACTAAGTTATTACTCACAGTTGGTCTTGAAACAAACAGACGGAGCAGATAGGTCAGACAGAACGCGACACATAACAGACACACACTTGAAACACACATTCTAATTACACAAAACTTACTTCGTTGGTTCTTAGTGTGTTTCTAACCTTAAATCCTCACTATAGAGTCTTAAACATGGCCTAGGAATGCCTAGGATGGAATGAGAATGCAAAGATGTCTTGGAAAACACTTTTCAAAACTTGCTGAAAACAGGGGTCTTGCTCGAGTGAGGCTTTCTTCGCTCGAGCGAGCTTGTCAAAACAAAAGGGTCGCTCGAGTGTAGACTCCTTCGCTCGAGCGGTCTGCAAAAATGCAAAAGTACTGGATGGTGCAATTTTCCGCTCGATGCACGCTCAATGCTCGCTCGAGCGTGAGACACACCCTTCACTCGAGCGTAGGTCTCGTCGCTCGAGCGTGCGTCTACGTGCACCAAAAACCTGAGAGCTTGCAATTTACGCTCGAGCCATCATTCCTTCGCTCGAGCGGAGCTCTGAACAAACGATGGTCGCTCGAGCGCGGAATCCTTCGCTCGAGCGAGGAAGCCAAATTCTGGAATTTCCAGATTTGCCTCCCAAGCTCAAACCAAGCATTCAACACCCCGAATCTCGACCTCTTGGGCTCATTTTGTGGAAAAACACTCTAAACTCATAGTATAACATGTTTTGAAGATCAATTTGGGAAATCAAAGCCCAAGGGTGAGTTAATTAAACACAATTTCAAATAAAAGTCCAAGAATTATGAAAGAACAAAACATGCAAGTGTTCAATTGAATTCAATGCTCCAAAAATGTAACCAAATGCAAGATTAAACTCAAAATCATGATGAATTCATGAACTATAACAAAAATATGATCTTGCATGCAAGAATTTCTATGAAAACACTTCAAAATGTGATGATATGAACATGGATGCATGAATTAAGCTTAAATTCAACATGTTTGAGCTAATTCTAGACTTAGTTAAGTAATTTCACATGAATCATGCAAGAACTAACTCAATTCACAATTAGGAAGGTAATTCTCCTACCTTAAGTCTTCAATTTCAAGCTTAGAAGCCTAATCCTCAAAGTTGCCTTCAATTCACCTAAGTTCAAGCAAAAATTCTAGAGGAATCAACTTGTTTTCTTGCTCTCCCTCTCTCCTACGGTTTGCCTCCAATAAATGGCTGAGGAAAATGTTATGAAAGGTAAACAATTTGAGTTCAAAACAATTGACCACTAAGTGGCATTTAGGTAAATACTTGAACTAGTGTGGTTTAATGTTATTTAATCTAATTTAATCGTTTCGAACCGAATTTTAACTAAACCTACCATAAAATTCTATAAATTCTAATTAACACATAACACTAATAAGTTTCAAAATCGGGTGCCATAAGGCTTTCAATTCGCAAGTCAAAGTCAGAATGTGAACAGATCGTTTTATGGCAAACAGATAAAAACACAAAGATAATGCAATACATATGCAAATTAATCCCAGATTCCTTCTAAATTACTGTTAGGCATAATTAATCATGTTTTTAGCATTAATCGGAGGTCGGGGTTATTACACTACCCGTAAGTGCTGGTTTCTCAAGGAGATATTTGATAGGATCTAATCTCGAAACCAGAATTACGGAGTGAGCTAACAAGTAGTGCCTTAACTTCTTGGTAGCCCATACCAAGGCTAAGGAAGCTTTCTCTAGGGGAGTGTAGTGGGTTTCATAGTCCAACATCTTTTTGCTAAAGTAGTAGATGGCCTTCTCCACCTTAGCTTCATATTCCTGAGCAAACATGCACCCCATGGTCGAATTCGTCACTAACAGGTACAAGATCAATGGCTTCCCCGGTTCTGGTGGTGACAATATAGGTGGATTCTGCAAGTATTGCTTGACTTGCTCGAAGGCAAACTAACATCGTTCGTCCCAGTGGAACTTCTTACCTTTCTTTAGGAGACCAAATAATGGTTCGCAAGTGAAGGTTAATTTTGAGATAAACCGTTTTATGAATTGCACTTTACCCAGAAAGTTGTGCACCTCTTTTTTAGTCCTCGGTGGTGGCATTTCTAAAATGGCCTTGATTTTGGAAGGATCTACTTCAATTCCCCTCTGTGTAATCAGAAATCCCAGCATTTTTCCTGCAGTCACCCCAAAGGTGCATTTCTATGGGTTCAACCTTAATTTGTACTCCCTGATCCGTTGAAAGAATTTTTCCAGTGCAGTGTAGTGGCCTTCTCGCTCCTTGGACTTGACAATCATGTCGTCCACATACACCTCAACTTCTTTGTGGATCATATCGTGCAAGATCCTGGTCCCAGCCCTCTGATATGTAGCCCTAGCGTTTTTCAACCCAAAAGGCATAACTCAGTAGCAATAAGTACCCCATGGCATAGTGAAAGCAGTCTTCTCTTTGTCCTCTGGTGCCATCAGAATCTGGTTATACTTGGAAAACACATCTATGAACGAAAGCAAGGCATGGCCAGCAGTGAGATCTACCAACTCGTCGATGTGCGGTAGTAGGACGTCATTTTTCAGACTAGCTTTGTTCAGATCCTAGAAGTTGACGCAGACTTTGATTCTGCCATCCTTTTTTAGAATTGGAACGATATTAGCTAGCCAAGTTGGGTACTCAGACACCATCAAGAAACCTGCCTCAATCTGTTTTGTGACCTCTTTTTTAATTTTCAACACCCAATCTGGACAAACTCAAAGCAGTTTCTGTATAATTGTTTGAGCCTCTAGGTCAAGAGGGATCCGGTGTTGTACAATCTCATGATCGATTCCAGGCATGTCTTCGTAGGACCACGCGAAAACATCTTTGAAATCTTTTAATAAAGTGATTAAATGCTCGCGTTCCTCCGAAAACAATGTGGACCCGATTTAGACCAAGCAAGGATCCTCCTCAGTACCTACGTTAATTGCAACAATTTCATTTGTATAGGGCTTAATACGCCTCTCCTTTTCATGATCAACCAAAATTTTCAAAACCCGAGGAATTTCTTCCTCTTCGTTTAAATCAAACTTTTGAAAATCAAGATTAGTGCAACAAACCAAAGGCACAGAGAAGAAAGTGAAATCTACAGCATTCCCATTCAAAAAGTCTGGATCTTCAGTTACAGTAGACTCAAAATAAAAATTGAAATATGACCTAGACAAGGCCTTGGTATCCGGGTTACCACTCCCAGAAGTACCAGACTCAGAAGAACTAGAATCTGACTCCGACTCCACAGACTTAGTGGAACTAGATTTAAACTCATTATCTGATTCAAAAATGCTGATGGTGCCGCTCTCAAACTTCCATACCAGATGTGGAGCCTTAGATATGTCCACGATGAGACCAGTGAAATCTACTGCCAGTTTGTCCCTGATCATCGAGATAGAAAAACTATCCCCCAAGTTGACGAGCTTAGTCCCAGCATTAGAACTTGTTAGTAGATCAGCCAATGCTTTTCCCAACAGCTCCTCTTCGTCGTCGATGTCCAAGCTGACAGTCCTACCTTGATCTGTATTGATGCTCAGGTCCGTCTGCTCATCTTTCTCTTTTGGTAATTGGTGCATGAAGAAGATTTCGAATCCCGGGTACCTAGTCTTTGTTTCATAGTCAAACCAAGGCTCTAGAAATCCACAAAATGGGAAATCTTCCCCTTGGCAGAGAAAGTGTCCGTTTACGGTTCCCCGAATTGGCTTGTGGACTAATTCATACTGCCTCTATAGCGATCCCGATTTTCCCTTCCTTAGTATATGGTATTCCGGACTTGGTTCCGTGGACTTGTTGTTGTCTCATTCTCATTTCTAGCCTTTACTCTTTATATTTTAGTTTTGGGTTATGTTGGGCACGTTTGGAACAGGTTGGTTGTACTTTGAAACCAAAAGTTGATGCCCAGATTTTGGCCTTCACGCTCGAGCGGGGCTTTTGATGCTCGAGCGGGCCCTTCGTTGTTGCTTCTCCGCTCAAGCGGGAGTTTTGACGCTCGAGCGTGACCCTTTGATTTTGCACCTCCGCTCGAGCAGGGAGTTTGACGCTCGAGCGAGGACCATTGCCTGCAAAACTTCTGGAAGTGTGCAATCGACGCTCGAGCGTGAGTCTGTGTCTGACGCTCGAGCGGGGCTTTCCACGCTCGAGTGGGGGAGACGATTACATCAGTCCGAGATTTCACTTTTTGGATCACTTTTTGACTTCCTTTCTCTCTCTTAACTTTTAAAAACTGCCATTTGAGAGTTTCTCTCTCTACTCTTTCCTTCTCTCTTAGATTTGATCTACTCCTAGTGGTCTTCTATCCTAGTTTCTTTGGAAGAAAGGTAGAGGGGGTTGAGGGCTTCGTTTTAATCTGAAAGTTTGGCGATTTGGAGCACTTTGGTTTTTGGCCTTCATCTCCTTTGGGCTTCTATTTTCGAGGTAGGGATACCCTACTCCATTCTATACGTTTTGTCATAAGTTTTGGTCACTTTGATATGTTGGTATTGTTTGGTAATTTTTGGGAAAGGTAGGGTTTGATTTTGTAAATTGGGAAAAAGGGGTTTTTCATATATTAAACTCCATGTGTTTGAAAGGCTTGAAAAATGGCATTGATAGTGTCAAATTGAGAAAATTGAACCTTAGGGTTAATTTTGAGGAAAGGGGGAAAAGTCCTAATTGTTGAAAACAAATTAATTTGTATAATTAATTTTGGGAAAAATGTGGAATTAAGTTTAATTCATGAAATTGGGGAATTATGAGATTGAATGGTGTAGTTGGATAGTTTAATCACTCACCTATGAAAATGTTGAGATTATATCTGTTGATACATTTATTTCCTGTTTAGAAATAACTGTTTTGGACTATCGGCGGAGGATAGTCGTGATTGTAGTAGACATTGCATGTTGATTAGGGAAAACTGAAACTAATCACGTTGAATAAGTCATTGAATATGACGGTAGAATTAATACAGCAAATACGTGTATTGATTGAATATGGTATATGACATGTGTTAAATACATTGTATATGCATATTGATTGGGAGGAGATACGGGATGTACTCCATGGTTTGAGGGAAGATAGGGGATGGACTCTCAAACCTGATTGGGAGGAGAAAGGGGATGGACTCCATTAGTACAGCAAATATGTGTACTTATTGATTTATGGAAGTGTTTCAGTATGAGCCTTAGACTCATTTGAATAGTTGAGATTGGAAGTGATATTAATATGAGATGTAGTCTCATTTTATTATTTGGCCAGGTTCTGAGCCATGTTTGTATAATGGAAAGTGAAACGTATCATAGACATAATAGTCATGAAACTGTAATCTGATGCAATTGAATCTTAAGTGTTAACCTTCTATCGAATGCTAATACTTTAGTCAATTCTTATATTTGGTTTAGTATATTTCTGTTGGGCTGTGGCTCACCCTATATGAGAATGTCATTTTCAGGTTCAGGTGATATGCTACCTCCAAGGATTTAGCTAGGGAGGATTTGGAGTTGAAGACTCTTCTTTTTTAGTTATTTTATCATTTTGATGTTATATGTAATTTCAAGCCACGGGCTTAACATGTAGATGAGTTAGAACTCAATTTTTTGTGTCCAAGTGTTGGCTTGGAAAGCTGTAAGCCCGTAGGGCATTTACTTTCGTTTACATGTAATGTTTTTCAATAAGAACACACTCTGATGAATGGAAAAATGTTGATTTCTCTTATGTCAATGCATGTCAGTATTGTATGTATTGTGGGTTTATTTTGAGGGCGTGACAGCCTCCTAGTCCTCTTTGGTTTAATTCTTCTTCTCAACTCATCCCCCTTCCTTTGCCGGTCTGCAGCGGTAGGTTTGTATCCCAGCCTAAAAGCATGGGGGTTATAACTCATCTCTTTGGCAATAGTATCTCCCTGCCTGCCACTCTTGCCCAATCCTGATCCCGGAATATGCCCTTGTTTGTTCATCATGTAGATGGACTTGGCGCTTATGTAGTTCCCATCGTCTTCCACCATGATAGTTTGGGCCAATCGAGCCTCTGCCAAAAAAAAGTTGGAGAGGAACATGTCCTCTTCCCCATGTATGATTTCTAGCAAGGGTGTGGTAGTTCCCTGGGAAGGATGAATTGTAGAATTGCCATATACAGTAGTAATCCCACCTTTAAAGGGATATTTCACTAGCTGGTGAACAGTTGATGAAACTGCCTTCATCTGATGTAGCCATGGCCTTCCTAAGAGTATATTGAAAATTGCCGGTACGTCCATGACATGGAATTCCACTTCATGCTTAGACGGGCCGATTAGTATGTGGCTCTTGAACATTCCCATAACATCCCGGCTAGTGTTGTCATAAGCTCGGACGGCTTGGGTTGTGGGCTTGAAGTCAGCCGACTTTAAACCTATGGCATAGGTAGTTCTCGCCTGACACACATTAATCACCGAGCCGGTATCCACTAGTACCACCGGGATCCATTTTTTCCTGCTCTCCAACGTCACGTATAGGGGTTGTTGTGGTTCGCACCCTCAGGTGGCAACTCTTCATCTGTAAAGGATATCACTAGAGTAACGTCCCCGGAGGTGACCAACAACATCAGTTGGTCAATGGTGGTCTCAATGGGCAGTTTCGTCCTATTTATGGCCTCTAACAGTGCCTACCTATGTTCCCAAGAAGCCATTAGTAGCCCCTAGATTGATATGTCTGCCTGAATTTTCTTGAGCTATTTCAAGACCAAGTCTTCCTCAACATCTTTCTCTTTTGATTTCTCTGCCTCTTTCCCAGAGGATTCTGGATGATCTAAAGTCAGGGGTTTGAAATACCGACCATTGCGAGTCATATGATTAATCTCGCCAGTATACAACGTATCATCAGGGGTATCAGCTTTCCACCCTTCATCAGTGTACACATGACTTAGGTCACTGTCTTCCCACCACTCCCCTGCGGTCATGGCCGGGCTATTATCAGGTTCTACTTGGAGCATGTTCATATCACGCCCTCCGTCATCATACCACTCCTTCTCCACAACAGTTTTGGTTTCTGTGTTCTAGTACTTCCTAAGCTTTCTTGGCATTCTTTTCCTGTCATTGGGCTTCCATTCGGGCTTTCCCGTGCTTTGGACATCTAATGCTGTTGGCTCGGTCTCTGCTTTTCCTTCCCTTTTTCCTAGCTCCAGGGCTATCTTTCTCTGGATTTCTTCTATCCTTTCCTGTTGGAATTGCTCCAATGCTTGTTCCTTCTCAGTCAAAGGTACGACCTTAGCCTCATTGCTATCACCAGCTTCCCCTTCTTTTACAGTCTCTCTCACTTGCTCTTCCACATCTAAGTCCTCTTCAGTCAACCACCCATTGTTGGTTTTGGGTTGACTTGGATCCCACCACCCAATTTGTATACTGCCCACATTTTTTCTTCTAAGAAGTAAAGGTTCTCTAGATCTTCCTCCATGTCGGTCAGGTCCTCCTCTAATTTAGCCAAGTCATTTAGGCCTTGTTCAGGCCAATTTTTCTAATTTGTCTTAGTTCATCTTCCCCAATGGCGTTGATACTGAGGAAGTCCGACAGTATGACTACTGGTTTTGGCTGATCAACAGCCACAATGTACAAGCTGGGGTCACACTCCTTTGTAAGTGAGGCCCGTTTCTCTATGACTTGGGTGTTAGACAACCCCTTTTCTAGTGCATTTTCCCTCTTATCCGCCTCTTCTGCCACATGCCCTGGTTGGGTTTGTGGTATTATGTTCATCATACATATGTCCATGTTTTTTGGAATAACCACCTCTGGCTTAGGTAGATGGGATGGGGTAATATATGTATTGGGGTTAAAGGTGGGTGGTAGTGTATGGATTAGGTTAATGTTTCTGGGTGGGGGGACTTGGTTATGAGCGGGAAGTGGATTGGTAGTTATGTTTGGTTTGGTGGGTGGAGCGATGATTTTATTGTCAATGAGATCCTAGATCTTATGACATAAGCGGTAGAACAGATTTGTGGGGTAACCATGCTGTTGGTGGAAAATGCAATACTGGGTAGGGTCATGTCTAGGTGGTAGTAGGTCTGGGAGGGGTCAAGGATCGAGAGGCTTAATGTGCCATTTCTCCATTAAGAGTTTAAGGGCATGGGCTGGGCTCATATATAAGGGGTAAAGGTTCTTCGGTTCCGGTTTGGACCGGTAGGTTGTGAGGGTTGTGAGGTTGTTGGGGCAAAGGGATTAACCATTTTGGCCGCTGTGACGACAGTACTGAATTGAAATGAAAGCAAGGAAAAAGTTGACAAGCTTATACCTCTTGAAGAGAGCAAGCGTTGGCTGTAAACCAAACTTGATTCTAGAACACTCTCAATGTTGAATTATGATTCTCAAGGCTCAACCAAGGCTCCATCATTCAGCTTTAAGGGTGTCTATGATGTATATATGGTTCAAGGATGATATAATATCACAAAGCTAGCTTGCTAAGGGAGAAGGAGCTCTTAAAGATTTTTTACACTCTTGGAAATTTTTCTAACCCTCAAAACATAGATATCAGCTCGTATTTATAGAATTTGAGCCAAATAGGTCACAAATATCTTCAAAACAGACAGCTAGCTGATTCCCACCCAGAATAGTGTTTCTCGTCCAAAAGGCACGGCCGGCCCCAAATGGCCACAGCTAGCCCCCAATGAGGCACGGCCGGGCCCCAATGTGGCTTCCCTATTCCTCTAGTTCAGGCTCAATGTATGTTGGCACAATGCTAAAAGATGGATTTTTGTGGTATATAGGTATAGAAATAGCCTGGGTATAGAAGGCTAATAATTTTTAGAGCTAAAAATTGAATTCCTTCATTGAGAATTCGAAACATTGACAACGTAACTGTCATCATTGAGTGCTCAGGAAAAAGTTCCCAAGTCTTGCAGGTGGTAAAAAATGGGGTGTCTACAGATAGGAAACATGATTCAGGATTATGATAGGTTGGTGGAGTCCGCGACACATGTTGAGATCATGCTTGAAGGTGAAGAGAAAAGGTGGCGGCTTAAGGGACAAGGGTTTATCGAACCTCAAGGGGGTTCCATGGCATCCAAAAATTCAAAGAGTTCTACATCTTCTCATCTACCACCGTTATTGGCCGTGTCGTTAAATGCTATGTCGGGAAAAAGTATGGATAGTACGGGACAAAGTGGGATCACTTGTTATCGATGTGGTGAGCAGGGTCACAAGTCCATTACATGTCTATGGAGGGGTAACCAGCAACATCAGCCTTCTACTCGTCCTCAGAATCAAACCTTGGGTGGAGGTCAATCGGCCATTTGCTATCAATGTGAGCAGCCAAGTCATATGAAGAAGTTTGGTCCCCAGATTGTCGAAACAGCTAGTGCTTCAAGGTTTCAGGCAGAGCAGAGCCAGAGACAGACTCATCAGCTAGTTCAGTCTAGACAGGCGTCTAAAGTTGTACATGGGGCTATCTCCGCATAGTCCGTGCAACATACCTATTATCAAAGGGGTGGACAGATTGAACAGAGACCCTAAGGGAGAGTCTATGCTGTCACCGTATCTAAACAGTCGACCAGGCCAATGGTGATGCGAGGTACATATCTTATATATAATACTTGGGCCAATGTGTTGGTAGATATGGGCGCATCTCACTCATTCATAACATCTATATTTGCATCCATATTGGGGTTAGAGGCTAAACCATTAAAATCTTCTCTTGTGGTAAAATCACCGGTTAGGTGTAAGATGGTATTAAACCATCGGTGTTGCGGGTTTGTGATTAAAGTTGCTGTTCCTCCAACTTCCTTTTAGTTTGGTGTTGTTGGATATGACGAATTTTGATGTTATCCTCGGTATGGACTGGTTGTCCTCTTATCGTGCTATAATAAATTGTTATCGTGGGAGAGTTACAGTGTGTACGGCTGGGGGTGACTGTTTTTGTTTTATGGGAGATAGAACTGATAGACTTTTAACGCTATCATATGACTCTCGTAGTCGAGGCAAATTCACTTCCCTTCTTGCAACTTTGATGAGTGACAAGAATAGTGAAGTGTGAGGGGTATTCCCTAGGGTGGTTTGTGATTATTTAGATGTCTTTGCAAATGACCTCACCGAGCTACCACCTCATCGTGAGGTTGAGTTTTCTATAGACCTAGTGCCGAGTACGACACCCATTTCTATGTCACCCTACAGATTCGCTCTGGTAGAGTTGCTGGTTTCGAAGGAGCAATTACAAGAGTTGTTAGACAAGGGTTTTATACGCCCTGGTACTTCACCCTGGGGAGCGCCAACTTTCTTTTCCAAGAAGAAGGATGGTTCATTAAGGCTATGCATTGATTACCGTAAGCTGAATAGGGTCATGATTAAGAATAAGTACCCGTTGTCTAGAATAGATGACCTTTTTGACCAACTTAAGGGTTTTCAGTGTTTCTCAAAGATAGATCTAAGATCGGGGTTATCATCAGTTACGTGTGAAAGATGAAGATATTCCAAAGACAGTCTTTCGTACTCGATATAGCCACTATGAATTCCTTGTGATACCATTTGGTTTAACCAATGCTCTTGTCACCTTTATGGACTTGATGAATCTGGTTTTTCGAGAATATCTCGACAAGTTTGTGGTAGTCTTTTTAGATGCTATTTTTATATATTCACCCTCTAAGAAGGAACATGAGGTGCACCTTTACATTGTGTTGCAATTACTTAGGGAGCACAGGCTATATGCTAAGTACGAGAAACGTGAGTTCTGGCTCTCTAAGGTGAAATTTTTGGGTCATGTTGTTTCTAAGGATGGGGTTGTCATAGATTCTTCGAAGATCGAGGCAGTACAGAATTGGGAGCGACCTAGGAACGCATTTGAGATCCGTAGTTTCTCGAGTCTTGTCGGTTACTATAGATGGTTTGTGAAAGACTTCTTGTCGTTAGCTTCTCCGTTGACTAGGCTAACGAGAAAGGCAGTGAAGTTCATTTGGAATGAATCATGTGAGAAATCCTTCTTAGAGCTGAAGGCTAGATTAACCACTGCACCAATTTTGGTCATTCCAGAAAGTGGTTTGGGTTATACTATATACTGTGATGCCTCTAGGGAAGGTTTGGGATGTGTTTGGATGCAAGAAGGTAAGGTAGTGGCGTAAGGTAAGGTAGTGGCATACGGTCTGCGCCAATTGAAAACCCATGAAATAAATTACCTGACTCATGACTTAGACTTAGCTGCAGTTATTTTTGCTCTAAAACTGTGGAGACATTACTTGTATGGAGATAAATTTGAGGTGTTCTCAGATTATAAAAGTCTTAAATACCTATTTTCCTAAAAGGATTTGAATTTATGTCAAAGAAGGTGGATGAAATTTTTAGAGGATTACGATTTTGAATTACACTACCATCCCGGAAAAGCCAATGTGGTGGCCGATACTTTAAGTAGAAAATCTGTGAGTACTATTGCCAATCTTATAATTAGAGAATGGGAAATGTTGGTGATTTGGGTGAATTTGATTTGCATCTTAGTGAATCTTCTAAGCATGCCACTTCATTTTTTGTCCTTACACAACCGACGCTTGTTACTCGGGTTATAGAGGCACAACGGGATAACTTGAAAGTTGAAACAATGAAGGAGAAAATCTCACAAGGGAAAGGAAAAAGGGTTTAAGGGTGGATTCCAATTTTAATGTCCGGTATCTAGACTGCCTTTTTGTACCTGAATCGTGTAGAGACGAGGTACTTCGGGAATTTGACCACTCTCGTCTTGCAGTACATCTGGGGGGCACAAAAATGTACCATGACCTTAGCCGACAATTTTGGTGAAGGGGTCTGAAGTGGGATGTGGCCTCTTTTGTGTCCAAGTGTTTAACTTGTCAACAAGTCAAAGTAGAACATCACGACTAGCCGAGTTATTGCAACCCTTGCCTATCGCGGAATGAAAGTGGGAATGTATCACTATGCACTTTGTTTCGAGCCTCCCTAGAACACAAAAGGGTAATGACACAGTTTGGGTGGTGGTGGATCGATTAACTAAGTCTGCTCATTTTCTCGCTATATATATGGAGGACTCAGTTGATTACCTGGTAGAACTTTATGTTAAAGAGATTATCCAGCTTCATGGAGTTCTGGTAAGTATTGTCTTGAATCGAGACCCTTGTTTTACTGTATGGTTGTGGCAAAGCCTACAAACTGTTATGTGCACTCAGTTAACTTTTACCACCGCTTACCACCCACAAACCGATGGACTGTCCGAGCGCACTATCCAAATCTTAGAAGATATGTTGAGAGCTTGTGTACTAGATTTTAAAGGTTCTTGGGAGAGACACCTACCTTTAGCGGAATTTGCCTACAATAATAGTTATCAAGCTAGCATTGGGATGGCTCCTTTTGAAGCTTTGCATGGGCGACCATGTAGGTCATCGATATGTTGGACTAAGGTGGGGGATTCACCTATGCTTGGACCGAAATTGGTTCTTGAGACCACTAAAAAAATAGCTCTCATTCGGAAACGGTAAGTAACGGCTCAGAGTCGACAAAAGAGCTATGCAGACCGGAGGAGAAGACCCCTATCTTTTGGTGTGGATGATCATGTATTTTCGAAGATATCGCCTAGAAAAGGTTTAATGAGGTTTGGTCGAAGTGGAAAATTGTTACCTAGGTTCATTGGCCCCTTTGACATTATAGAACGGGTGGAAGATGTAGCTTATTGCCTTGCATTGCCACCGCAATTATCTGGAGTGCACGATGTGTTTCATGTTTCCATGCTTCGCAAGTATGAACCTGATCCTTCCCATGCCTTGGATTAGACAAATTTAGAGGTGGACTATAATGCTTTATATGAAGAGAGACCGATGGCGATCTTAGACACTAGTGTACAAATTTTGAGAGGCAAAGTCATTCCTTTAGTTAAAGTGTTATGGCATCACCATGGGGTGGAAGAGGCCACTTAGGAACGAGAAACTGAAGTTCATGAGAAATACCTTGATTTATTGAATGACATGTAAACTTACTTGTTTGTTAATCTTAGATCATTGTAGGGGGAGGTTGTAAAAGGCAGGTAAAGGAAAGAAATCTAAATTTCTATGCTATTCTTTGAAGTTAACTTTGATTTCATTTTGGTTTAAGAAGTGGTGATGATTGAAACTATTGTTATTGTGATATTCATTTTTCTTAGGAATTGTTGGAGTTGTTTTGGCAGGAACTATGAAATTTTGGGGACGAAATTCCTTAAGGGAGGTAGGCTGCAATAGCTGTTTTTCCTTGAGCATTCATTTGGTCGCTCGAGCGAAGATTTGCAGCTCCCAGTATCTCGCATGTTTGTAGGCGAGACCGCTCAAGCAAAGGAATGGTCACTCGAGCATAAAATGTAAGCTCCCAGTATTTTCACTGCAGCTCTACAAAACTTTTGAGGCCTTGCATTCACCGCAAGAGCTGTGGAAAGTTCGCTCGAGTGGTCTGGTTAAGGCAGTAGGTTATATTGCAATCCAAAAACTTTTCTAACTTATTTCTCTCACACTCTTTCTCTCTCTAACAACCATCTTTCCAAAACCCTAGCTAGAACACCCTAGATTTCATCTAGTAAGAGCAAGACTCGATCTTTGGGCCTTCATTAAAGTTGTTATCCTTGTCAAGAGCTACGTTTTGAACCCATTAGATTGTGGTATTTCAGAAGCTCATTACGTGGACCTTCATCTCTTTTCATGCAACCTTGAGGTAGAAATACCTTTACCCTAGCATATTTATATTTTGGCTTAAATGTGTATGAATCTTAAGGTGTGTGGAACTATAGAGATGGATGTGGTATTTATATATATACATATATATATATATATATATATATGGGCTTTGTGTTGATGAAGTGTTTCTGTGAAATTGATGGTGGATTGTGGAATCAATTATGAAATAATGAGTAAATATACTTGAATCAAGGAAAATAAATAGTTGAAAGGAAAAGCCTCAAATTTTCATATGTAACCCTAAGGATCGTTTTTTTTGTTTTATTTTTTTTTTATTTTGACTTAATGGTTATGGATAATTAAAATTGGGGAGTCCTTGTGATTATTTGTGTTATGTTTAACATGTTAATGTTTTGGAATGTGTTTGAGGTGCCCACTTGCCCGATTCATGTGAGGGCAACAAATGTGGAGATGTTGTGAGGTGTCCACTGGCCAGTTCATGTGAGGACAACGAAAGTGGAAGGTTTGAGGTATCTACTAGCCATCTGTGTAAGGACGGGAAAATGTGGAGATTGAATGGTGAGTTGTGTGTTGTGTAATAATTTCTAAACCAATGGAAATTCATGGGCATTAATAAAGGTCATGCATATTTAAACCAAATGTTTATATACTTTGGTAAAATTATTTTGTACTGGGCAATTACTCATTCCTATTTACTAATATTTCAAGAAATAAAGAGCCCCACAATTGTCAATGAAGAAGAAGAAGAAAACGACTACCTCTTTTCAAAAATCTAAATTATGTGAACTTGAAGTTGTAACTTCTTTTCTACTTTTATTTTGAATTTTGAATTTGTATTTTTGTATTAAATGTCACAATGCAATTAGTAACTTAGAGGACAATGTAATTGTTTTGTAATCTTCTCTAGCTCACTAAATCAAGATAAGTATTTTGTAATTTTGAGAACAAAATCTGCAGTTCAATGAGAAAGATAAACATTTGCATAGGGTTATGTCATGTGTTTATGTGGAGAATGTTCTTTTAATTGTTTATTGGGAATTATATGTATGGGGTGTTACACGCGTTGATGAGTTAATCTTGATTATCAAATGTTAATTATATGGGGATGTTACATGTTAAATAATCGGCAACACAGGTTCGAGTAAGGAAATTTGATACACTTTGAAGGGAAAAAAAAAAAGAGAGAGAGAGCTTACCTTGGCTACGAACAATATCTTCAGCTCTAGAATCGAAATCCCTAATTATAGAATAAAGCATAGAAGAAAGGCCCTTGGCCACTGAAGAAGAAGAAGAAGAAGAAGAAGAAGCAAAATTGTGAAATAAGAATTCAATTATATGCAAATAAATTTAATTTACCAAAAAGGTAAATCATAGAGGTCCTCTTCATTTGAGAAACTTTTTTTTTTTTTTTTTTCGCCACTATGAGAGAGAGTGTGATTGACGGGGCTTTTTAGTAGGTTTTTGTCTTAACTTTTAGGATTTTGGGAGATAATGATTTTTAGGGGTATGGGGTGTGCATTTTAGCATGTGTGAAATTTTCGTAAAGATAATTTTGATATAATTTTGGGAGAAGAAATAAATTTTAAGAAATTTAAAATTTATAAATAAAGGTCTAAAGAAATAGAGTTCCAAAATAATAAATAAGATACTAATAACATCACTCTTATTTTTTTACACTCATTAGGATTTACTTTTTCATAGATTAAGGGGAAAGAAAAATAAGATCACCCACAATGCCCCCATATGTTTACTGAATTCATAACCTCTATTATAAGAATTGAAGAAGATACCAAAATCACACAAGGATTATTCCTTAAAATGGATGGATATGAACAAATGAAATAATAATTTAGGGGTTAAACATGGATGGCATAATTTACATCTGATGGGGTTATTTGGTATAATTTATTTGTGCTAGTAATAATGTTTTGGTAAATTATAAATATATTATCTGAGATTTGTTTAAAATACGGATTGGTTCTGTGATTCTACATCTCACTCTCTCAAGTTTTTAATTAAATAACAAATACTCTATTTTATTAAAAAATTATTAAGTTAATTAATTATTGGGGAATGACGCTATAAATATGTTTAAATTAATAATTCATATAATTTTATTATTGTATAAGAAAATATTTAAGAATTTGATTTTTCTATAAATTCTGTTAAATTAAAAATATTTGAGAAAATGAGGTAATTGCAATTCCAAACCTGTAGGTGTAATTCTGCTTTTTTTTTTTTTTTTTTTTTATTATTTATTTATTTATTTACAAACCTGTGCAAGACTGTTTAATAAGTTGATTTTTAAATAAGATTATTTTTAAAAGCTAGTGAGAAATAGCTTTAGGGGTTGTTCGGAGTGATTTATTTAGATTATCTTTTTATCATTTAATAAGATTTCAGAATAAATAAATAAATAAAAGATGTCATTTTTTAATATTATTTTCGAATGCGATTAAGGGAGGTCCAACTGATCATTTCTACGTTTACCGACTTGGGATATTGGTGATTAGTCTCCTCTCTCTCTCTCTCTCTCTCTCTCTCTCTCTCACAAACCAGTGTGACTGCTGAAATTTGCTTGGGTGAGGGCTCTATACCTGCGGTGAAATTTGCTTCCAGTGTCTACACTTTTTCTGATCTTCCTCTTCATATTCCAGACCAAGCAAGGTAACTCAACTTGAAAACAGAGCTTTCATTTACTTTCTCACCTCCATTTCCCTTTTATTCCTGCTGTACTGTTTAGCTTTCATTCTTGCCGTCTCCTTTTGATTCTTGTACTCCGTTTGCTTCTTCGCTTTCATTCTTGTTGTTTTTTTGGCTTTTTCATCGTGTGTTTCCTTTTAATTTCTTAAGAAAAAAAAAAAGGTCCAGAAAAAGCCCTTCTGATTCTTGTACTGTCTTTGCTTCTTTGCTTTCAGTCTTGCTGTCTCCTTTTGATTCTTGTACTATCTTTGCTTTCGTTCTTCTTGTTTGTTTTGGCTTTTTCATCTTTTGTTTCCTTATAATTTCTTAAGGAAAAAAAAAAAAAAAAAAAAGTCTAGAAAAAAGCCCAAAAATTAGAAAGAGAAAAAAAAGTGAGAGATGGCTGAAGGAATTGGTTTCTCCTGTTTGGGGAAAGCTCTGGGGGGAATCGGAGAATACTTGATTGCTCCGATTGGCGGACAGTTTGGTTATCTGTTTTGCTTCAACACCAACATTCAAAATCTTGAGACTCAATTGGAGAGCCTAAAAGTGACAAGAGAAGGGGTTCAACTAGGGGTGGATGAAACACGCAACAATGTCAGAACCGTTGGACCTCATCTTGAGGCATGGCTGACTAAAGCAAATGACAACACAGGAGAGGCAGAGACAATTATTAAAGACAAGGCCAAAGTTCAAAAGGGGTGTTTCAATGGGTGGTGTCCAAATCTCAAGTTGCGTTACTCACTGGGCAGGAAAGCTGTGAAGAAGACTCGGGAACTTGCTCTTCTCCATGCTGAGGGTAGCAACTACATTCAGTCGTCCTACAATCCACCACCACCAAGCATAGAACCTATACCTACAACAACAGAATTCCAGGGGTTTGATTCTCGAATTCTGGTCATGAACGAGATCATTGAGGCTTTGAAAGATGATGGGATCCACTTGATTGGGATATGCGGGATGGGGGGAATGGGCAAGACAACAATGGCAAAAGAAGTTGCAAAAAGAACCAAAAATCTCTTCAATGAATTTGCAATAGCAACTGTCAGCCAAGAGCCAGACTTAAAACAGGTTCAAAGTCATATTGCAGAAATGTTGGGTTTTCAACTCAACATGGAGAACCCAACAGTACGATCAAGTCGGCTACGTGAGAGACTTCTACAGAAGGATAAGAAAATTCTAGTCATATTGGATGACGTTTGGAAAGAATTTGATTTAGAGGAGTACGGATTTCCTTTGGAAGGAGGCAGCAACAATAGTTGTAAGATCCTTTTCACTTCACGAAATCGAAATATGTGGATAGGAATACGAAATAAAAAGTATATCCAACTTGAAGTCCTAGTGGGTGAAGAACCATGGCGTCTCTTTAGAGAGAAGGTAGGCGATTGTGCTGACAACCTTGATCTGCTACCACTTGCAAAAGATATTGTAAATGAATGTGGAGGTTTACCACTTGCCCTCGTAACTATGGGAAGTACACTTATGAATGAACACAACCAATATCACTGGAAAGATGCACTTCGACAACTAAGAACCCCTTGTTCAGAAAGTTTGTTGTCAGGAGTGCCTGCAGAAGTGTATCAAGCTCTATATTTTAGTTACAATTTTCTAAAAGATGACAGAGCGAAGAAGTTGTTTCTGGTTTGTTGCTTGTATCCAGAGGACTACAATATTTCTATTGAATATTTGGTTAGATATGGAATCGGATTGCGGTGGTTTGAAGGCATCGACAAAGTGGATGAAGTAAGAGATCGAGTGAATGTCTTAGTTGATCAACTCAAAAGTTGTTATTTACTGTTGGATGGTGATAAGGAGGAGGAAATAAAAATGCATGATGTAGTGCGCGATGTTGCTATATCAATTGCGGCTAAAGATAAGCATGGTTTTATGACAATCCATGGTGCCAAATCGAGAGAGTGGCCAAAGAAGGTGACATATGAGCTTAGCACTTCCATTTCGGTGATATCAAATGAAATTGAAGAGTTTCCAAGAGGATTGACATGCTCAAAACTTGAGTTTTTACTAATACAATGCTGGAATCGTTCACTAAAAATACCAAGCAATTTTTTTGAGGGCATCGGAGAACTCAAAGTTTTGGACCTGAGAATCACGATCTCGTTACTGTCGTCATCACTGCAATTCTTGAGCAACCTGTTGACATTACATCTTGGTCACTGTCAGAAGGTCGATAATATATCTGTAATTGGAAAGCTATTGAATCTGGAAATCCTCAGCTTTCGTTACTCCAACATTGAGGAGTTACCTGAGGAAATAGGAGGACTGGTTAATTTAAAGTTGTTGGATCTGACAGATTGTTATAAACTTAAAAGAATAGCACCTGGTGTCATATCAGCCCTAGTCCAATTACAAGAGTTGTACATGGCTGGCTGCGAAATCATTTGGGAACGAGAAGGCAAGGAAGGAGGAGAAAATGCGAGCTTAAGAGAGTTTGAATCCTTGTCCAATTTGAATACTTTAGAGATTAATATAAAAGATGTCGTGTGTTTGCCAAGAATCCCATTGTTTAGCAAATTGACAAAATACTCAATTTTGATAGGTTATGATTCCAGCATCACTTTCCATGAAGGATACATAAGAAGGCCCCGAAAGATTTTGAGTCTCGATCTTCATGACACGTGTATTATCCCGTTAGATTGCGGTGGGATGAATTTGTTGTTAAGGAGTACTGCAGTTCTAGAGTTAATGGGGAAGGGTTCAGAGGATGCAGTGCAAGAGTTGTTTCGAGAGGGAGTTGAAGGACTCCAACACTTGAAGGACCTAGTAATTGATGATTGTGTTACACCACAATGTTTTGTCAATACAATGGAATGGGTCCCGCATACACCTAATGCTATTCCTCCTATTTTCCCTATCATGGAGAAATTAGCGCTCCATAATCTACCCAATTTGAGAAAGATATGTCACTGCCAACTTCCAACCGGCTCTTTTGGAAAACTAAAACATCTTGCAATATATGATTGTGATAGAATGGAAGAAGTTATTTGGAAGGAAAAAGGTGAAGATGATGCAACAAACAAGATGGAGTTTCCAGCGTTAGAATCCATGACTTTGTGGAGCCTACCAATGTTCGTTGGTTTTTGCAGAGGGACTGACGAGATCGAGTTCCCTCAATTGAAGGAATTGAGTCTTAGGCGTCTACCACAACTCAAGTGGCTCTTCCTCAATAGCAGTAATCCGTTTTCAGAGTCAATGGAAAACCACAATGCTACCTTTCTATCTCTTTTCCCCCACAAGGTATGGAAATTTATCGATAGGTTTTTATAGTTGGAATTAATTCTCATTAAGTCCTATTGAAAATAAGTCTTAATAAAATTGTTATTAAAAATAATTTTTTGTAACGATTTTTTACATGTCGCTAAAATTTGACAATTAGTGACTTTTTTTTTCATGGTTTTTATAAATTGTAGCTAAAACTTACAATTAGTGATATTTTTTGCTAAAAGTTGGAAATTAGCGACTTTTTGTGACAATTTTTAAACTATTGCTGAAAATTAATAATTAATGACATTTTTTTTAGTAGTGTTTGATAAAAAAATGCCATTAATTCTCACAGTATCTAATGGATAATAAGTTCACCTATTAAGACTTATACGTAAATCTCTCTAAATATATATATATATTGTACTAGTAATTAGTAAGATAATTATAAATTGGAGTACTTTGCATTTACAAAATTTCAGTAGTTTGCACCCTCCAAATTATTTACATTACAAAATTTAAAAAATAGTTTTTAAATTGAGTTTTATCAAATATTGATCTATTCTATTTGTTATCTGTATTGTTTATTATATTTCTATATTATTGTATGAAGTTATTTGTATTATTTTATTTGTTTCTATTTGTTACTATTCTTGTTATCTGTTCATATGTCATATATGTTTTTTTTTTTCTTTGTTTATAAATCACATTTTAATTTGCTTATGCATCTTATTTTGCATTTATTTTTGTTTGTTCATTGTCTAGAAATAAGAATATTGTCTGGAAATAAAAATATTATCTATTTCAACATGACATTCTTAAAATAAGTTAATAAAATTTAATACCGCTTATTGAAATGGATTATCATTATACTCATAAAAACATACATTTTCAATTATAATTTCTTTTCAAAACTAAACTGCGTAGTAAGATGGAAGATGATTTTGCAATAAGTTATTTGATCATATTTATTGAGAAAGATATATATTAAGGTTTTGATGTTGAGTTTAACACAGATATTTTTATATATTATATATATATATATATAAAGGGGCAATTACAACATTTTTAAATAGTTAACTTTACTAGATGAAGACATAGTAATAGTTAATATTTTGTTAAATTAATGCAGACAAGAAATATGTCTAACTATATTTTTATTCTCAATTATGTTAATAAAGAATGTCTGATTAATAGTAATGTTATTTATTTATTGTGCTGGTATAAATCAAAATTTAAAATTTTTTAATAATTTTTTGATGAAAGTTACATGTGTTTCCCCCCTCCAAAACTCAAATCCAAGATCTGTCCCTGCCACGCACTCTGTTTAGAAATCAGCTAAGATCTTTAGAAATGGTTTTGTCATTTGGCCATGGATGGAAATTTTGCTATTAGAACGTAGCTTATTCTATAGTTGTTTCTTTAATTGAATGACACAATCATTTGTTTCTCTTCTTTCTCCTTTCATAGTCAAGGATTAGTATTTTATTTTATTTTATTTTATTTTTATTTTTTTGTCCCAATAACCAAATGAAAAAAAGGCAATCATATCTTATTTCATTCATTTAAACATTTTGGTTGTAAAAATTATTGGTCATATATGCAGGCTATAAGAGGAGAGACAGAGATAGAGTGATATTCCATAACAATTCCTACAAATGTTATAACTACCACTGCCAAAAGTTTTATTTTCAGGTTGCATTACCTAGCTTGGAGGAGCTACAACTAGAGGATCTTGACAATCTGGAAGGGCTGGAACACATTCCAATCTCAGTGGGTTCCTTTTCTAAACATTTTATATTACTTTTAGTAGTATGGTTGTTAATGCAATTGTTTGGTTTGCAGGTTGCATTCCCTAGCTTGGAGGAATTGGAACTCCATAGATTTCAGAACATGAACGAAATATGGTGCAATCAACTTGAGACTGGCTCATTCAACAAACTAATTAATCTGTGTGTCTCAAATTGTGGCAGTTTGAGAAATATGTTCTCTCCTTTTATGGCCAGACATCTTGTGCATCTAGAAGTGCTAGTCATAAATAAATGCTCAATGATGGAAGAGGTAGTTGCAAAGGAGGAAGATAAAGAAGAAGGAAGGATAAACATAACTCCATTGCCTAAATTGGAGTGTTTGGTACTCGAAGATCTACCAGAGCTCAAGAGTTTTTGCCACGTTGCTCATGTTTGGGAATTGCCATTGGTAGAACACATCACTGTCCTCAATTGCCCTGAAATGAAGACCTTCTCTCCTGGAGTCATATGCACCCCAAAGTTGCAACGTGTATTTGTGAAGAGGGGAAGGGGCAAGCGGTACCCAGGCAGAGAAGGAGAAGACTGGCTATGGATAAGCGACCTCAATCAAACCATACCGCACGTAATTGAAAAGGTATGTTGTTTATATGAATACTTTTGTTTCTCTCTCTTTTTCTTCCATTAAGTGGATAAGCCACATTTTAACTTCCAAGTATCCAAAAAGAAAAACAAGCTCCAGACAATTGAGAAATAAGTATTTTAAAACTATTAAATCATGATTTTTTCAAAAATTAAAATTTTGTTTACTATATTGCTAAGTTTGCAATTAAAAGAAGTATTAAATTAATATATCTGAAGTACATTTTACATAAAATTTTCTTCCTTCCAATTATAAAAGATCAAAAGTTCATTCTTTCTAAAGTATGAAAGTTCTTTCAAGTTGTGTTTGGATCATAAACTTAGATGAAAATTTAAAAAAAGAAAGAGAAAATATATGTGAATAAAATATAACTATATTTTACACACTTTTTCTTTTTTTCTTTCTAAATCCATATTCAAATCTATCATTCAAACACAACCGTAAAAATTTTAAAAAATAGGATTTATTGTACAGAGCTATTAATTCTTGTGCTATTTAATGTATTACTTGTGAGCATTACTATTAAAATTATTATTTAAATTCATGATTAATAATGATAGCACACCTGAAGTGTACCCAACAATTCACTCTCTCCCTTTTACTTACCAACTAATACACTATCATGTATAAACTTTAAAATCTACTAGCTTATCAAAGCATTGAACTTGTATAGTTCTTTATAATAAAAGTAGAATAATTTTTTCATATACGAACAATCTTATTAAAATTTTTATTAAAAAGTTAAAAAAGTAATGATACTTAAACATCCAATAATGTGGTGACATGTACGTTTTTAATAAGATTGTTAGTATGAATTTAAGTCCATGTAACATTGCTCACAAAGGTATCTATGTTACATGGCCTTAAGTATGAGTATCGGTTGTTAATGCCTATCCAAGTACCAGACTTTCTAAACTTAAATCTTAGAATATTGGGACATATCCAAAAGTTATGTGGACATGTCAAAATGTATATATATATTTCATATTATATAATTTTATTAGATAATATGAGACACATTATTGGGGAATTTATTAGAAAATCCTGTTTCAAATATTTGTATCTCAGTTAGTCCATAAGATATTCTTGTATTTCAATAAGTCTTATTATTTTGGATATTTGATCGTTATATTTACGGTATTTTATGAACAACTTTACCCTTACAAATATATATATATATATATTTTTGGGTGAGTCTTACAAATATTTTTTGAACCCTTAGCAACTTGATGATGTGAACATTCACATTAAATAAATTTGATAATGTGATTGTTCACGTTGACAATGTGAACATTAATGTGAGTTTCACCCTATCATCATCATGGGTATTTTGAGAATTATGTCATCCACAGGACTTATTGAAATATAATAAAATAATTTGTACTAAGTGAAACATAAGTAGATGAAGAGAGATCTATGAATAAATTTTCTAAAATTATTTTATAATATATGTTTAGAAAAAAAATTGCAATTAAAAGAAGTATCAAATAAATATATCTTGAGTACATTTTACATAAAATTTTCTTCTTTTCAATTATAAAAGATCAAAAGCTTGTTCTTTCTTTTTTTTTTTTTTTTTTGATCAGCAAAGAAAAAATTTTTATTGATGAAGAGAAAAACAATTACAACAATAAAGGAAAAGAGGATGAGTGCAAAAGTATCATAGCAAGCCGAATCAATCCCAACCAGGTTGGCACCAATAAGACCGCCCAATCATTTACTAGCACACCATCAAAAGTTGGTGAGGGGCCAACCTGAAAACACCCCTAACAAACCAAAAATAGAAAACGAAATACAACACCAAAAAAGTCAACATCACAAATCCCAACTTCACCACTACTACACCTCTGAGCTGAATAGCAGCAAGCAAGCTTAACCACCAACTCCCAAATCCTCACAAAACAAAAATACACCAACATCACACACAAATATCAGTTTAACAATTAGCATATCAGTACAAGACCAGTGTTGACAGCAACAACTCCATACTTGGCTCCCCTGTAAATCAAACAACACAGCAACCTGTGAACCCTTTCAGCTGACCTGAGAGCAACAAACAGCAGCAATCAGCATCAAACCTGAGCACCAATTCATCACCCTGAGCCCCATTCAGCAGACCTGAGCACCACCAAATGCCACACTAGTAGCTGAAAACAGTAACAGTGAAGGGAGCTGCATCCCAAGTCAGCAACACCACCCCAGAATATAAGCTTTCACTACCAGCATCAGCAAAATAAACAGCAACCAAATCTGGGCAGGAACATCACACAACAGCCCACCTTGACACAATAACAACAGAGCCTTCTCTGAACTTAAGACATATACCTCACCCATTTTATATTTGACACTATCTCTTGGATGGAAAAGCAACACCCCGAATCATACATTTTGAACCACATGGCCACTCTAATTTTAATAAGCTCAGACAAAACATCAGCATCAGGATTAACATTATTAAAAACACAATCATTCCTATATATCCATAGGGACCAAACGACCGAAATAAAAACAACCCGCCAAACCTCCTTAACCTTTTTCTTAAGCCTCCATCCCATCCACCAGTACATCAAGCCTTCGAAAGAACTTGGTGACACCCATTGGATTTCCCACCATGCCATGATGTTAGACCAAACACGCCACACAAAATTACAAGACAAAAGAAGATGATTGCAAGTCTCCTCCTCAGCTTTACACAACACGCAACATAAAATCCTCGAAACTCTCAAAACTCCAACTCTACTTAGAAAATCAGATGTTTTCAACCTACCCCGCCAAGCAAGCCAAGAAATGAATTTGGCCTTAGAAGGAGCAAAATTATTCCAGACCAGCTCAGAATTACCTAAGGCAGACCCAACTCTGTTTTGGCACCAATTATACACAAAGCCAACTTTAAAGGTTCCTGACTGCTCAGCCTTCCACCGAATTGAATCCCTTTGATTCACATCAAGACTGGGACCTACACCCAGCAGACTTTGCAACCTAATCATCTCCTCTTCTTCCCATCTGAAAAGGGGCCTTCTGAAATTGAAACACCAATAATTATTACTAATTCTGCAATATATCAGTTCCTTCAAACGTATCTCCTTATCTACACTCAGTTGATATAACCTTGGAAATTGGGCTTTGAGACTTGATGATCCCAACCAAGTATCTTCCCAAAAATTTACCCTACACCCATCACCAATCCTAATCTCCACATTTTCCCGAAAAAAATTAAACAAATAAGGGTTTAACAATGACACGTCAAGAACATCTTTCCAAATAGAAGAAACTGAACCCAAATCCTGCACTGGAGGAAACCATCGACCCCCCGATACCCCATATTTAGCACAAATCACAGATTTCCACAAGGCCTCGTCTTCGAATGCATATCTCCACCACCACTTAAGAAGCAAGCATGAATTCAACAACCTGATATCTCTTATTCCAAGGCCACCCTGCTTCTTATTCAGCTGCACCTCTTTCCATTTTAGCAAATGTATTTTCCTTTTAGAATCATCCCCTCCCCACAAGAACCTAGCTTGAATCTTATCAATTTGTTTAGCAACACACTCTGGAATCTTAAACAAAGACATATAATAAACAGGCAAGGAAGACAAGACAGATTTAATGAGTGTGACCCTACCAGCATATGACAACAGCCTACCTTTCCACCCAGATAGTTTCTTTTTAAATCTGTCCACAACAGGCTGCCATGTTTGTTTCCTACGAGGATTGGCACCAAGAGGCATTCCAAGATACTTTAAAGGTAATTTGTGACTCAAACAGTTAAGAGTTTCGGCAAACTCCTCCACCAACCCACTCTCAACTCCAACCCCGCATATCATACTCTTATGAAAATTTATCTTCAGCCCCGATACCACTTCAAAGCACCGTAAAATTCGTTTGATTGTCATGATTTCTGTCCACTCAGCCTCACAGAATATAATAGTGTCATCAGCGAACTGGAGATGGGACACATTAACAGCTCTATTACCCACGACCACACCTCTTATAAACCCCAACTCCTTGGCCCTTGACAGCAGAATATGTAGACCTTCAGCAACAACATTGAACAAGAACGGGGACAAAGGATCACCCTGTCTTAACCCTTTTTGTGGACAGAACTCAGCGGAAGGGGAGCCATTCACCAAAATGGAAATTCTAGCAGATTCCATGCACTCCTTCATCCATCGAATCCATCTTGAACCAAAACCAAAACTAGAAAGCATTTGCAACAAGCAATTCCAATTAACAGTATCGTATGCTTTTTGAAAGTCTAATTTAAGAATAAGGCCCTTCTTCTTCGATTTTTTCCACCAATCTACCACCTCATTGGCTATAAGCACACCATCCATAATATTTCGACCCCCTACAAAAGCGGACTGAGCCTTATCAATAACAGAAGGCAGAACTAGCCTAATTCTGTTGGCCAAAACTTTGGACAGCACCTTATATGGAGAATTAATCAAGCTAATGGGCCTAAACTCAAGAAGGGAACTAGGATTCTCTTTTTTGGGAATAAGAGAAACGAAAGAACAATTAACCCCATAGCCCAATTTACCATTACTATAGAACTCCTTCATGAACTTCATAATGTCACCTTTCAAGAATTTCCACCCTTTTTGAAAAAACATCATGTTGAAACCATCCGGGCCAGGGGCTTTGTTCCCGTCACAGGCTTTTATAGCACCCCAAACTTCATCCTCTGTAAATTCTCCCTCCAAAATAGCCACTGCTTGAATAGCATCAATCTTCTTAAAATCTCCACCAATTCTTGGCCTCAACCTCCAATGTTCAGAGAATGAATCCTGGAAGTGAGAATACACTGCTTGTTTGACTTCACTTGCTTCCTCCACCTCGACCCCATTCACCATTAGAGATGCAATCGAGTTTCTGTTTTGCTTTTTAGTGGCCATAAGATGAAAAAATCTCGTATTTTTGTCTCCTTTCAAAGCCCAGTTCATTCTGGATTTTTGCACCCACAACCATTCCTTTCTTTTTCTAAGCTTCCAAATTTGACCCAGTACCTCCTTTCTTCTACCCTCTTCCTCCTCAGTCAATCCCCTCAACTCAGATTGTAAATCCAGAGAATGTAAAGAACTTTCAGCTTCTGTCAATTTTGATTCAACATCCCCAAACACCTCCACATTCCATTTTTTCAGAACCACTTTTAGAGCTCTCAGCTTCTCCATAATTACATGACTAGCCCAACCATGAACAATTGTTGATTCCCATGCTGTTTTGACTACATCAAGAAAATTAGGATGTAACACCCAAGCATTGATGAACTTGAAGGGTTTAGGTCCCCAATTCCTGGCATCAACCATCATCAAAATGGGACAATGGTCAGAAAAAAGTCTAGGTAATCCCCAAACCTTATATCTGAACCATTCTAACCACTCAGGGTTAACCAAAAACCGATCAATTCTACTCCAACTTTGTGAATTACCCCAAGTGAATAGCCTACCTAACATTGGAATATCCACCAATTCCAGATTATTAATGAAGTTTCCAAACTCAACCATACCTCTGTCCATTCTAACACACCCTTTTCTTTCACTAATACTTTTGACTTCATTAAAATCTCCCCCTAGGCACCAAGGATTAGGGAACAAAGACTTCAGATTAAAAAGGATATCCCATAACCTCCTCCTATTGGAATCTTCATTTGGAGCATATACATTTCCAATAACACAATTCATTGAAGAATGCATAATACCAGCCAGAAGGATGAAATGTCTGGAGCAGCAACAATCCTTTAATGAAAAAATCAAAGGGTTCCAGACACAGAGGAGCCCACCCGCACTGCCAACTGCGTCTACATTCATATATTCCACTAAATCAGTAGGCCACAAAGACCTAACAAAAGTAACATCTAGACTAGATTTTTTTGTTTCTTGCAGCAAAACCATATCCACCTGTTTCAACCTCAAAAATTCCTTTATCCTTTGCCTTCTATCTGCCCTTCCCAGCCCTCTTACATTCCAGGTTAAAATTTTCATGAGGAAACAACTGAGCACTATAACCACCTACCAAATGCTGCAACTAAGCACCTTGCTCCACCCCTTTTGCCTTAACTCTACTCATGTCTTCAAGTTCCAATTGAATTACTCGCTCCACAACTTCAGCCTCTTGCCCATTTATTTCCAGACCTAGAGCCTTACCCAACTGGATGGTAGCCTCTGCTTCTTTTCTGATTTTCCTTTTCTGATTTTCCTTTGCCTTAGCACTATTTATTTCTTCAAGTTCCAACCTTATTCCTCGCTCTCCAGCTTCAACCCCTTGCCCATTCGTTTCCAAGCCCCGATTCTTACCCATCTGAACTGTAGCCTCTGCTTCATTTCTGATTTTCCTTTGCTTACAAACATTATTACTGATGGATAAAGATGATGAAGATGCCAGTGTAGCTGCACGAACAAGGGCACCACGTTGGAAACCATTCCTGAAAAAGATTCCCTTATTTCTCTTCCTCCCGAACTTGCCCTGCACTCTCCTCTCATATTGTTTGGCTTCTGCACTAAAAGCACAATCATATATACCTGGTTGATCCACTTCCCCTTCTTCCTCACTTGGGCTGGACTCATCCCCTGTACTAACATTATCCTCATCTTCTACATTCTGGTTGTCCTCCACAACAGGAACGGCCTTGTCCATCCCATGCCCCAGACTTTTCCCAGCAAATTGGGCTTCATCCAGAACTACTTCCAAAAGTATATTGGGCCTGTTAATATCACCAGCACTTAAACTTCTAATAAACCCATTAGGCCCAGAAGGTGATGGCAGCACCTGAACCCCTCGTCTTTCACTCCCTTCAGCCTCCCTTGATAAAGATGCCTGCACATTTACATTGGGAACAGAATGAACCATAACATGATCACAACTTCCCATCTCTGCAACGGTCTCATTAACAACCGATATGGAGGCTGAGTTACACATGTGATTGAAGGTAGACCCTACCAACCCCTCCGAAGTCTTATTACCATTTGCCATGTCAAAGCTTCTATCCACATCATCCACAATAATTCCCACGTCATCACCCTCCTTCCTAATACCATGAGGCACTGTAGAACTGTGATCACTGCCATCCATGGATTCTGTTAACAACTCCCCAATCTCAACCACACGAACAGGGTAGGAACTTCCATCATGTTCCAGAATAACCAACTTATCAATACGTTCCAATTGAGTAGTACAAATTCTAATTTTGCCACATTTGAGAGACTCCATGCTCATTACATTATGATCAAGCTGAACAGCTTTCCCACATGCATCTCCAATTTTGCGAAAGTTAGCAGCATTCCAAAGATTAGGAGGCATACCAAAGCAACTTAACCAAACTAATCTTTCATTATCAAGCCGCATACCTTTCTTCCACTGAGTGATTGCATCACACCATTCCAATAACCACTCACTAGGGTTATTCAATGCTTGCTGTAACTCTACTTGTGATTTAAAAGTGATAAATGCATTCCTTCCTCCACCTTCCCTAATCTGTATATCCTTAAGACCTCTGTTATAGCATTCAGTTTTGAACCCTTCAAAGCTACAATGAGGTTTAAATTTAATTACTGCAGTCAGAAGTAGCCACCCAACAGCATATTCCTCCGCTTTGATACTAATATTGTTCCCGCTATCGACCTTCCCACCTTTAATCACCTCAGCATAGGATCTTCTCCCTCCAATACCAGCACTAATAAAGCTTGTTCCTCCACCTGGTTTTTGTACCCCAGTTCTTATGTTTGGCATATCCTTCTCTTTCCCAAAATCTGCCTTTTTCACCTTCAAAGTTTTATCACCACACCATACGCCGTTAGCTTTCTGGATTGCAATCCCTGCTGCAACCGAACAACCAAATCTAACAAATCCAAATCTGGTTTTCGTCACTTTTCTCCTTTTGTCAGGGATGAAAACATCTTTGACCACACCAAAGTTTGAGAACATAGAGAATAAGCCTTTCGGACTCATTGAATCCGGAAGATCATCGACAAAAATCGTGTGCACCTGACCAACCTCTCCATATCGACCTTGTCTTCGCCGAAAAACAGGGTTCCATCCACCCTGACGAATATCGAGTCTTTGAGCTGGGAATGGTATACAAACTGCATGAGGCTTCTCTAACATGGATCTGGAAGCCATTCTCTCTCCCTCTCTCTCTCTCTCTAGTGTGAAAGTTTCTTTTAAGCTGTGTTTGGATCATAAATTTGGATAGAGATTTAAAAAAAAAAAAGAAAAAAAAAAGAAGAGAAAATGTGAGCAAAATGTTAATAAAATATAACTACATTTTACACACTTTTTATTTTTTCCTTTCTAAATTCATATTCAAATCTATGATTCAAACATAACCATAAAAATTCAAAAATTTTGGATTTATTGTACATGGCTATTAATTCTTGTACTATTTAATATATTATTTGTGAGCATCACTCTTAAAATTATTATTTAAATTCATGATTAATCATAGTACACCTGCAGTGTACCCAACAATTCACACTCTCCTTTTTACTTACCAACTAACACACTATCCTGTATAAACTTTAAAATCGACTAGCTTATAAAAGCATGGAACTTGTTTGGTTCTTTATAATAAAAGTATAATAATTTTTCATATGATATAAGAAGTTAAATGTGATTGGTTGTTAAAAAAATAATGATACTAAAACATCTAATGATTTGGTAACATGTATATTTCTAATAAAATTGTTAGTAAAAATTTAAGTACATGTAGCATTACACATAACAGTATCTATTTTACATGCCTATCCAAGTAAAAGACTCTCTCAACTTAAATCTTAGAAAATTCTCTTTCAAATATTTATATCTCAGTTAGCCCATAAGATATTCTTGTATTCCAGTAAGTACTATTATTTTGGACATTTGATCAATCAAATCCTAATTCTTATATTTAATGTATTTTATGAACAACTTTACCCTTACAAATATTTTTTTGAACCCTCAGCAACTTATGATGTGAACATTCACATTAAATAAATTTGGCAGTATGAATGCTCACATTGACAATGTGAACATTAATGCGTGTTTCACTCTATTATTATTTTGATAATTATGTCATTCATGGTACTTATTGGAACATAAGAAAATAATTTGTACCAAGTGGAACATATGTAGGTGAAGAGAGATTATGAATAAATTTTCCTAAAATTATTTTAAAATATATGTGAAATTAAGTCTTATTTCGAAAAAAGAAAAAAAAAAAGTATAGAATTTTTAGCTCTTAGCCATGTGCAAGACAAAAAAATATTCTTTACTAGCAAATATGAGCTTGTTCCTCTTCAAACATTATATAAAATTAGAGAATACAAGTGTCTAAGTTAGATATAGGTGTCAGATACATATCCCACACTCATAAAAATGATCACTTGAGACCTTGCTACTTTTTAGTGAAAGTAGATAATTAACATAATATATATATATATTATACAGATCTAAATAAATTCAAGGGTTTCAAAACGAAAAATATAAAACAGTAATATAGAAATAAATTTCCTCCACTAATTAGGAATGTTAGTCAAGGTTGCAATATTGGTCTAACAAATTTCTAACTTTCATCAATTTTGGAGAACAATTATATTCACTCACACACAAATCTCTTACACACCCCTTGTGAGATGAAAAGAAAAATAGAGTATATAGCATTATCTTATTTATAAGTTATGTTCTTTTTAAATTTTATCCTAAATAATATATTGGAAGGGCTTGACGAAAAACCAAAATTATCACCAATGAAGATGCCAAATCAAGTATGAAGTTCATGTGCTGCTTGGAAATTCTAATGGTAGGGCAAATTACAAACACCCCCCTCGAGGTTTGGTGAAAATACAGATTCTCCCTTGAGGTTTGAGAAATTACAAATTGCCCCCTGAGGGTCAAATTTTCATAACAAATTAGGGGAAATTAGGGGGGAATTTGTATGAAAATAAAAACCTCAGGGGGCAATTTGTCATGGAAATATAAACCTCAGGGAGCGGGATGTAATTTCTCAAACCTCAGGGGGGAATCTGTATTTTCACCAAACCTCGAGGGGGGTGTTTGTAATTTGCCCCCCCAAAGAAGTAATTCCTTTAGCAAAGCCTCTAGTTGTGTGCGCGTGATTGGGTGTATATAGAAGCTCCCGTTTTTGGAACCAAAATTTACCTTTATTATACTTTTTATCCTAAAAACTGTGACACATTCAAGAAACCTCCATAATTCTATCGTAGATTGGTGGTTGTGTGCGTGTGATTGGGTGTATTTAGAAGCTCCCGTTTTTGGATCCAAACTTTACCTTTATTTTTTATCCTAAAAATTGAGAAACATTCAAGAAACCTCCATAATTCTATCGTAGATTGGTGGTTTTCCCAGACCACATGTGATTTTTTGGCAGATTTTATAATTTGTTGTCTGTAATTTGAGTAGTGTTTCTTGTTTCGTCCTTTGGAATTTTGTTGTCCTTCTTTTGAACTAACAACGTTATAATTTTTCTCAAAAAAATAATTATGCCCAAATCCACTTTTATCTTTTTTTGTTTTTGTTTTTGTTTTTTTTTTTTTCCTTCATCTATTTATATTAATCAACTTCATGTATATAGAAAATCTTCTATCATAAGTGTATGGTAAATTGTGGCTCTTACGCACCATGTTGCCTCAAATGGTGCTTGAGAGTTTTGTGCTATTTTTTTTCTCCCACTTTTTTTCTTTTTTCTTTCTTTTTTTTTTTTTTTTTTTTTTTTTTGCTTTTTACATTTTTGCATATTAGTTTGTCAATCAAACTTGTCTGTCAATCAAACTTGTCTGAATTTTTATTTGTATTCTTGTGTTGGAGCAGCAACAACAAGAACAATTGCAACAACACCTACAGCAACAAGAAGTGAGATTCTTTGCATTTTATTTTTCTAAATCTTTCCTATGAGTAGTTTGTCTATAAAAAAATTTGTGCTTCCTTTTTTTATTTTATTTTTTTATTTGTATTTCTTGCAGCATGAAAAGCGGACCTAGCGTAGCAGTAAAGCTACCCTTTGGTGACCTGGTGGTCATGGATTCGAGTCGCGGAAGCAGCCTCTCTGTTTGCAGCAGTAAGGTTGCGTACATCAACCCTTCCCCAGACCATGCTTAAGCGGGAGCTTTGTGCACTGGGTACGCCCTTTTTATTTCTTGTAGCATGAGGTAGGCGAGGAAGGAGGAGAAAAGGAAGAGACTAATAACAGCAATGATGGTGGTGATGTGTACAAGGAGGATGGAGATAGCCATAATTAATGAACATGTGGATGACTTTTGATGATAATGATGGTGACAATGCTCAATATTGTGATTATAACGCTCTCTAAACATTTTGAATACAAAGTGTGTATTAAAGTATCTTTCTTTGATATTATTTTCCAAGCAAGAGAACAATATTGGTGTCTTGTGCCTTCTCTAAACCATAATTCTCAATTTATAGTTATATTTCTCAGGATAAAATATGAAATATCTTCATTTTCTTCCAATTTGATAAACCTATCATGACTTATTTTTTTAATACATTAATACATTGGTGATATTGTTTAAATTTTAAATTAAAATTATATTTATGAATTTATTACAAAGTACATCGAGTATATCTAGCATATCATATAGATGTGTTAGTATTAAATAACTAGTTGGTTTGTACCCAATTAAAATCGTATTTGTGTCATGCATGCATTGAATTCAAAATGTTTAAATGCAAGTGTTTAAATTGATTCATAATGATGTAGATTGATAACTTTGGGTTGGAGAAAGCCAGATCTTTTTGGGTATTAATAATTTGTTGCAAGCTTCAGTCATTGAATTGAAAGTGTACGTTTTGACAAACTTTCTTGAAAAGTTATTTTGGGTCACTTTGTCCCATTAGTAGATTTGATTAATTTGTTTGCTACTCTTTTCACTCCAATTAGAGTATGTAAATATCACATATAACCTAGAAACCAACAAATTATTACATAGTCCCGCAATCACTATGATAAAATGATTGACAAACTATTCACTATTGATATTCTTCCCCGTACTTTTTTAGCCATTGTGGAGTGAATCCTCCATCATACGGATAGAAATCATCAAATATAACTTGTATATATTTGGGCTATAAGCCACCTATTATTCACAGATGAAAAGTTATTATTCTATAAAGCTAATAAGGGCTGCAAAATTAAGGAGATCGTTGGGTCATATGATAAATAGTAACAAGTCAGCTTTGTTTTTCAGTAAGAACACTCCAAAAGAGTCATAGGGAAATACAAGAAGTACTGAACGTTCTTGGGAAGGCTAAATTGGGTACGTATTTTGGACTTCCTATAGACTTTGGTAAATCTAAGGTGGAGCTCTTCAATTACATCAAGGAGAGGGTTCACTTGCATTTAGTGGATTGGAAACAATGTTTTCTCTCTCTAACCGGGAGAGACGTCATGTCAAATTTGTGGCTTTTGCTCTGCCAACGTATGCTATGGGCTGCTTCAAAATGTCTGTCTTTTTGTGTAAGTTTCTTACTTCTTCTATGGCAGTGTATTGATGGGACAAGTAAAAGATGAACGTCAAATCCATTGGCTGAACTGGAGCAAGTTGACAAAAAATTTGAATGGAAGGGGATTCTAGGATATAGTGGCTTTTAATTTGGCAATGCTTGCCAAGCAAAAAGTGGTGGTTGATTTGGGATAACAAGAATAGTTTGGTTGCTACAGTCCACCAAGCTAGATATTTTCGAGGGTCATCATTGTGCCACTTGATTAATAAGATCAGGAATGCATGGGGAAGGGAGGTGACCCGTGATGCTTTCCAAACTAATGACATTGATTTGATCCTAGGAATGCCACTGCCTATGGTGGGTACTCAGGGCAAGCTAGTCTGGCCTATACCCATCTAGAATCTATACTATAAATTCGAGGTACGAAGTGGTGATCACGTTGAAGCGTAACAACTTGTTGGGTTTAAAAGGGGAAAGGGGAATGTAGTGATCGGGATGAACAGATATGTTTTTGAAAATAGTTATGGAGTACCTGTACCTTGGGCAAAGTTGAACATTTTCTTTGGAAATGTGTATGGGATATTGTTCCTATTAGAGGGGCCTTGCGGCAGAGTAACTGAAAACAATTATGCATTTGCTAGTCCAATGCCCGTTTACTTAGGTAGTGTGGTTTGCCTCTCTACTTTGGTGGGGGTGTTTGGGGCATGGATTGTAGATCATTTTATCACTGGTGAAAGCAAATTTTAACGGAGTGCAAAGCTGTGCAATAGGGACAATGAGCGATGGCTTACCTTGCATCCATTGCCTAGGGAATTTGGAGGGGGTAAAGATGAATGCATATTTCATAATGAACAATGTGATTCTATACAAGTTATGCAACATACCATAGCTAGGGCCAATGAATTTTTGTAGGCTCAAGTGGAGGCTAAAAACAGCGTTAGGGAAAAAAGGTGAGGGGTGAAGCTGAGCTACATAGTGGATGGAAAGTGCAAGAGGATGGATGGTGAAGGTGAATTTTTATGTAGCATGGTTGCGATGTCAAAAAAGAAAGTGGTAGGAGTTTGTGTTGGCAAGCTTGTTAAAGCTCGATCGTTATGAATAAAGAACTGTATCAGCTCAAATGGTTCAAGGTTTGGCACTTCAAGAGGCAATCCTCTTAGCCAAAGATTCCTAAATCCAAACAGTCATGTTTGAAGGAGACGCCCAAAATCTCATCAAGATGGCGTTCATCAAGATGTAGAAGTCCACATTGCAAATGTTTTGCATTTGTGACCGTCATTTTAGCATAAATAATTGCCCACGAGTTTGCCAAGTTTGGTTTGGTTGGGGTAGGTTGTTGCAAATGGGACACCATCCCTCATCTATGGACTATTGAGGCCCTTAGGGGTGATGGAAGTATTTGAGATGGGAACATTAATTATCTATCTATTTAAAGCTATTTTGCGGAAAAAAAACTTTCATTTATTTATTTATATATGTGAAGCCTTAATAAGATGGTGTTGACACAAAATGTCTCATATTTCAAGTTTTCCTAAAATACCCTTATAGTTGGTGTTTGTGTAAAATTAATTTTAAGAGAATAAGAAGACTTGAAAATAAGATCATAAGTTCGGTAAAGAAAACTCTTACCACTTAAGCAACACATAATTTGTATGCATTTTTCTGCCATTATTCTTATACTATTATTTATTTTTTTGAATTGCACATGTGTATAGACTGTTAGTGTATGTGTATGTGTGTGTATATATATAATAGCATTTTGGCATGAAACAATAAAATGACTTTCACACGAAAAACAAAAAAAATCACTAAAAATGTTCTTTTACTGCCATTTATTCTATAGTTAAAACAACTATGTTCCCTCATCTCTAATCTCTCTCGTACATATTATAGAAAAGCAGAATATAAACGACTAGTTAGGAAGAGAGACTAGATGAGAAGCCTCTTTATATATACAATGAAAGAAAGTACTCAAGTTGTTGCAAGGGCATAGTCGTCCTCCTATTCAGACCTGCACTCCAATCCTTTGAGCAACCTAAATCAAGAAATGCAATGAGCTCATTAGTGTATCAAGCCTTTAACATCATGATTCATGCCTGTATCCATTCCCAATTTAGCAACTTGGTTGAGTAAACTTGAAAACTATACATTTTTTAACTTGAACCAACTTCAAATGAAGCAACTAAAATACCTCGTTGAAAGTTGAGCATAATTTAGAAATAATGAATGTTTAGTAGTAGCCTTGTGAATCTCAACATACACCACGTACACCTTGTAAACAAATAGCCTAGTGAAACATAAGCAACTCTTTTAGACCATAGACCACTCATTCAAACAAAAGTTCACCACATTAAAAAGTTTCGTCATCATAATTCTCCATCATAAAACATAATACATACTGTATCCTCACAACTATTTTCCAAATATTGCTTTTTTGTAATGGCTTAGATCCATTTTTTTTTTCATTTTTAATTTCTGTTTCTTTTTTTATTTACTCGTTAGAACCTACACTGAAAAATATATAAAACCCTAAGATATTGATTTGTGATTATGTATTAATTTTAAACAGTAAATAACAATCACAATCAAACAATCAAAGACAAATTGGCACAGCGATTTAACGTGAAAAAACCATAATTCGAGCGCCTCCAATTGTGATTAAAAAATCACGGGCCAAAGTTACAAAACAATCCACTAAGAAGACAAAAAATGAATTACATAAGTGTACTCTCAATTACCTAGTGAATCCATGCCCAAATTGAACCAACCCTAACGTGCCTTTTCCATCAACGCCTTCATCTCGGAATTATCTTGTCCAACGTTGAATCCACAACGCTGATGTCAAATCCACGACGATGAGCCACTCCGAAATCCACTAAAGCTTCAGGCTCAAGTTCCCCGGAATCCACTGAAGAACAACTCTCTCTTTTGTAAACGAAACAATAATACCAACCCATGATATTCGACAATCTAAAGTTCATTGATCAAACGATCACCCTCTATACACGGGGTAATGACACCATTTGGGTGGTGGTTGATCGATTGACCAAGTCAGCGCACTTTGTACCTATGCGTATGAGTGACTCGGTAGATTATCTAGTCGACCTTTACATTAGGGACATAGTTCGACTTCATGGGGTCCCTGTGCCTATTGTTTCAGATAGAGATTTGCGTTTTATGGCTTGGTTGTGGCAAAGCCTGCAGAGCGCTTTGGGCACTAGGCTGACTTTTAGTACCGCCTGTCATCCTTAAACTGACGGGCAGTCTGAGCGTACCATTCAGATCCTAGAGGATATGCTTCAAGGTTGTGCCCTTGACTTTAAGGAGTCGTGAGAGAGACACTTCCCTTAGTGGAGTTTGCCTACAACAATAGCTTCCAATCGAGTATTGGCATGACACTATTTGAGGCCTTGTATGGCCGACCATATAGATCTCCCGTGTATTGGGCCGAGGTGGGTAATGCACCTATGATAGGTCCAGAGTTAGTCCAGAAAATGGTGGAGAAAGTAGCACTTATCTGAAAAAAGGTTGGTTACGACTCAGAGTCACCAGAAGAGCTATGTCAACCGTAGGAGGAGACCGTTATCCTTTGAGATGAGAGATCATGTCTTCTTGAAGTTATCACCTAGACGGGGTTTGATGAGATTCGGGAACAGTGAGAAGTTGTCTCCTAGATTTATTAGGCCTTTTGAGATCCTAGAGAGGATCGGGGAGGTAGCTTATCGTTTGGCCTTGTAGCCACAGCTTTATGAGGTTCATAAGGTACTTCATATCTGTATGCTCTAGAAGTATGAGCCAGATCCATCATACGTGTTTGTGATAACCCTCACCTCTGATTAGTGTTAAACTGTGATTGAGCATGATAAGTAATTGATTAGAATGAAATCCTGATCTGTTTGCATGAGTATGTTGTTTAGAATGGAATTCTATCTTTTTGTCATTGAATGATCTGTTCATGTTTTGATTTCGAATTACGAATTGAAAGCCTTATCGGCGACCGATTCAAAAATTGATTAGTGTTTTACACTAATTAGAATTTATGTTATTTTATGGTAGGTTTAATTAAAATTTGATTTGGTATGATTAAATTAGAATTGTTAAAACTAAATTACATCAACTTGAGTTATTTGCATTTATGCCATTGAGTGGATAATCCTAGGCCACTACTTCTCTCACCCTTTACATTTGTTTAGCATCATTCTTCACTTCATCTTCTTGTCAAAACCATGAGAGAGAGAGTGAGTTGGGAGAGGTTGAATTCAACAAGAAAATTGGCTTGGAGAATTAGAAGAAATTGAGGAAATTTTGAAGAATTGTTGAATTGCTCAAGAACCTTGCTTAAGTAAAGCTTAATTAAGGAGTTAGGTGAGAGCTCAACCCCTTTGATCTTGTCATTGAGCCATTTAGAACTTGTCTACACATGAAATAGGTGAATTCATGGGTTAATTAAGCTAGAATTCAAGAAAATTTAATTAATTCATGCATGCATGTACATATTCTTGAAGTTTAAGGTTTTTTTCCATGAAATTCTTACATGCATGTCCATGTCTTAGTTGTGGCCCATGAATTCACCATGATTTTGAACTCAAGCTTGCATTTGGTCATGTTTTGGAACAATAGAGTTCATGGGAACTCATGCATGTATGATTTTGCATTGTTCTTCACCTTTAATTTTGTGTTCAATTGTCACACCTTTGGGCTTGATTTTATAAAATGATCTTTGAAACATGTTGTATTATGGTTTCTAAGTGTTTTCTAGAAAATTTAGCCCAGAAAAATCGAATTTGAAGCTTAAATGCTTGAGTTTTGTGCTTGGGGATCAATCTGGAAATTCCAGATTTTGGATCCACGCTCGAGCGGAGGACTTCACGCTCGAGCGTACACTCTGAGTACATGCACTTCCGCTTGAGCGTAGAAAGTCACGCTCGAGCGTGAAATGCATATGCCCAGAAGTTCTTGTGTTTTGCAGTCCGCTCGAGCAAGAGAATTCATGCTCGAGCGAGGGTCTGAGTCTCACGCTTGAGCGGAGGTCGAGCGTCCGTCGAGCGTGAATACCATGTAACCAGTACTTTTCATGAGTTTGCAGTCCGCTCGAGCGGAGGAAGTCGCGCTCGAGCGGAGCTTCTTTGTCTGCATGTTCGCTCGAGCGTAGAAAGCCACACTCGAGCATGGACCCCTGTTTCAGCAAATTTTGAAAAGTGTTTTAAAGTACCGTTTTGCATCCTCATTTCATCCTAGGCATTCCTAGGTCAAGTTTAAGGCATCTTAATGAGGATAATGTTATAGAACCACACCAAGTCAAGTTTAGGGGCTAAGCTATTAATCCCAAGTGTGTAACTTAGTGTGTGTTCGTTCTGCAACTGTGTAGGGTTGGCACCCGAGGACGCTGACTAGCCTGTCTTTAGCCCAGTGCTCTATGAGTAACAATGTTGTAAAGATATGTTCAATTATAATTATTTTCCGAATGATCAACTGTACTGCTTTCTGAAGTGACATCGTTTACTGAATGAATGTTTGTCCTGTTTTATGAACTGTACTCGTGGCATCCATAACAACTTACTGTTACTGTTACTGTTACTGAGATCTATGTCGGTTCCAATGTTTGGAACTACTACTGTTTACTGTTTTGATGGCCATCAACTGACTGTTCGGTCTATTAAGACCTACTGTGCTGTTTTGCTATTGGACGTACCACGTATGACTATTATGATTTCTAAATGACTGATATGGCATGAAATATGAGCCACTAATCGAATAACTGATTTACTTATGCAAATGACTGTTTTAATTAATGAAAGGACATTCATTCTTAACCCCTTTACGCATATGTTATTCACTGGGTTTTAGCTCACTGTTATTATTTATATGTAGGTGTCCAGGCACTAGACCGAAGCTAGGAGCGTCAAGTTAAGCTCTTGTTTTGTCAAGCCAACCATTGCGCCTCACTTCGAGGTTCCGAGTCCGTTCAAGCCACGGCTGTTTTGGGGTGGTTCTGATCCACCCTTTTGTTTCTGTTTTGTAATAGATGAATAAGACTTTCTGATTGTACAGTTATGGTTAGGGATTTGGTCCCTAACCCGGATGTTGTGTTTTTGACGTATGTATATATGTTTGGTTATGAATGTGGCTTGTTCATAAAAGACCTTTTTGCATTCAGATTTTCACAGCTCATTGGACATCTTTTTATTTACTGTTTGGCTTCTGCCAGCCCCTTACTCTGTATTACTATCATTACTGTTAAGCAGGCCTTTGGTAATCACGGATTACTGGCCGGTTGCGATGCTAAACCCAAAGGGGCGGGTTTGGGTCGTGACAGTGTTAGATTGGACGAAGTTAGAGGTAGACAAGGATGCCTCGTATGAGAAGAGATTGGTTAGAGTTTTAGATACTATAGACCAAGTCTTGCGAGGCAAGATGATTCCTTTGGTAAAAGTGTTGTGGCGACACCACGGGGTTGAGGAGGCTACTTGGGAGTGTGAGGCGGAAGTCCGTGGGAAGGCTATTTGTTGATGTTTGAACATGTATCGAAAACTTTGTTATGTTAATGTAATATGAACATTGTAGATGTTTTGGAAATGTGAATTGTATATTCAATAATGAGCATTTATTTATCTTGGTGGTGAGAATAAATGGGCAGTGGATGGGTCATGGTGATGAATTTGAATTATTTTCATTATTGTAATTGGCTTAAACTTGGTCTTAATGTTTGGTTTGAAATTTCAGGGACGAAATTCTTGAAGGGGGAGAGATTATAGTGATTCTGGTTTAGACACGACCCATTGTGTGCTTTGGATTCGGGTTTCATTCCTGTATGTAGTTGTTCTTGTCTTGTTCCCCTTCATTCTCTTTGAGTTTGTCTATTAGGATGTGTTGATTACATTTGAAAAAGGTTGGTAGCTTGTTTTTCAAATTGCTGTTGTCTAGAATTTTGTTCCTTCGCTCGAACGACACTTCTTGCACTCGAGCGGTGTTAGTGAACTTCCAACACTTTTGCAGGTCTGCAGAGATACTGGAAGTTGGTATTCTTCGCTCGAGTGAAACTTCTTGCGCTCGAGCGTAGGTCTTCTGACTGTAAAACTTCTGGGAGTTTTTATTCTTCGCTCAAGCGAAGTTTCTTGCACTCGAGCGGAGCAACTTATTATGTCTGGTCGCTCGAGGCGACATTGCTTGCACTCGAGCGAGCTGTGCGTATATCAGTTCGTAAAAAGCCACTATTGAGTCACTTTTTTATATATATATATATATCTCTCTCTCTCTAGACTTCCTATAACCCCTAGATCTACACCCTTTCTCTCTAAAACTCTACTTCTCTCTACAAATACACCTAGATCCGTCGAGTTCTTCACCCATGTTCCTTTGTTGAAAAGGTAGAACTTAACGAGGGCTTCGTTCTAATCGGAGCAAAGTTGATTTTCAATATCTTTGAGTTTCCATCACTCCTTCAACCATCTTCTAAGCTTAAGGTGGGGATTTTTCGCACCTTTTATGAGTTTTAACTTACTTATTTGTTATTTCTAAACAATATGATGGTTTTGGAAATTTTGGAACAAACCTAGGGTTTTGGGTAAAAATCAAAAGAGGGGTTTTCAAACAGATTTGTGGAAATGGTTTTGGGATTGTAAATGAGGATGAATAGTGATGAAATAGTGTGTTTTATCCTTGGGATTGATTTATAAAGTAAAAAGGGGTTTTTCCCTAAATGTCACAAATGTTGATTTTGTATAAATAATGAAATTGATATTGAAATTGTGAAATTGGATTAATATTGATGAGGATGGTGGAGTTGGATATGTATTATCGCCCACATCTTGAAATTTGAAAAGTTTACCTTTATTGAAAATTGTCTATTTGTTTAGAAATATCTATTTGGGCTATCGATGGATGATAGCTATGATTGTTCTAAAAATTGCATGAGAATTAGGAGAATTGAAACTATTTTCTCATTCATTGCATTGAGCATTATCTCACACTTATACATTGGAAACGTTTATCATTTTGAGAAAAGGGGTGAATTTGGGAAATTTGTGTAGACTCATTGAATTAAGTTAGCCTGAGTGTCCATGGTGAATGTCCTAAAAGCCGCATGTATACATGGGTGCCGATCCCGTGG